>JACXIV010000097.1:3230920-3603132 GCA_014737475.1 Bombus confusus
AAAAAAAAAAAAAAAAAAACGGTCTTTGCCAGTTTTGAGAAAACAAAGTATGTTCAATTTTTAACAGTTTTTGCTACACGCGTACCTGTAAGGAAGCAAGGAAGTTTAACGGCGTGTGAACTAAAGTCAAAGTCCGAAATAGAACGAAGATACCTGATGTTATTTAAAACCTGGTGTTAATTCTTAAAACGTCTTCACTTCCAAAATTGCTGGTAATTTATTCGATTTATTCGATGTAATTTTTATCGTTGTCGCGATGAAAGCAATTATTCACAGTTGCTACGCCAATTAATTTTGCAATCGATCTATTTGCATCTACCGTTTGAATATTTCAAGCAATCTATTTACGTTTCCTATTTTCTCTATCCTCGTAACTCATGCTAAATCTATACGCGTTTTAAAGTTAAAAATACCTTCGTTCCGTCTCGCGGAAACACGAAGAAGAAGAATGAAGAATATGACCGCCATTAACCGGCGGAACAGAAAAGATCATCCGGTGGTCCGAGAACGTTCTACCAATTCCACCGTCTGGACATTCGAGTCGGGAAAGTCCAGTCGGTCTCGTCGATCAGACGAAATTTTTCGCGCGATCGATAGCAGTTTATCTTTTCCGGAGGAGGGTTGGCCGCGCATCCGCCGATGTAGATGCACGCGTTTCAGATCCACAGTCAAGTATATCGAAGGTTTCGGCTTTCAGGGGAAATTACAAGCAGAACCGACACGTTTGTCAGACGCGTAGGATACACGCCAGCAACAGCGAAGGCTAACAGCGAAATGGACGCTGGAATAACCGTCAGTTCGGTTCCATCAATTTGTCGAATAAATTCGTTCCACCGGCAATTTCATCTCTTCCATCTCTTCTCTCTCCGCTGATTCTGTACTCCCAGCCGACTCACCCCCATAGCCGCTGTTTCCATTACTTCACCGCGTTATCGACGCGGGGGTAAATACTGGCGGACGTAGAATTACAAAACTCGCCGCGGACACTGGCGAGTCGCTGATAAAACCGTAATAAAGACGGAGTTTGACGGCGCAAATTTGACAGCGGACGCACCGCGACCGTGCCGCTTCCGCGGCTTAACGCGATTAATCAAACGCGATTCAACTTGGCAAAAGCCGAATCGCATGCTTGTCCGGACGAGATCTTGCCCCGGGGATCATATTCCTCTCGTTTCGGTTGAAGACCTCTCTAATGCCGATCTTTCGCGTCGATTTTGTTACTCGATAAGTGCTCTGTCCTGACGTTTCGAATAATTCTCTTGATATTCGTCAGTCCCATGAGCATTCAAAGTTGGAGTCATCGGAGAAGTGAATTGATAAAGTGAGTGAACAATTCGTCATTTCTCCTAGAAATATTGTATAGAGTTTATTTGACTTTACGTAGAACGTATGGTAAAGTTAACAGTTAGCGTTTTTCTTTGAACTATTCTTCGTGTATCTTGTATATTTCATAGATTTTTCGTACGTTGATCTATTTATCTTTCTCTATATTTTTCGTTTTGTTTCGGTTGGTGCAAGTTTTATGATTTAGTCGTCGATAGCTATATTATACATTTGTCGTAAATAAATAAAAATAAAATTTGACTGTCAATAAAAGTTCCCTAATGTTGTACAAAATTGTCTAGAAACTCAGTGCTTTGTTTTTGAATACTTGCATTACGATTGTCCACTAGATGAATGACTTTAATGCTATTATTTCTCGCTGTTTCGTATAAATCTTGTCCGTACGTTGGTGTTCCTATAACCACTTTGAAAAGCTTTCTTAAAATTCCCCTGCTTTCCATAAATTCTCACGCTACGACATTCTTTTAAACAAATACCTTCAATGCGTTCATTCCGCGTGTTTCCGCGTAAATTTTGCCGCTTGATGCATGTTTGGCGCATTGTATACATAAAACTGCCACAAAATCCGCATGCAATGAATTTTAAACACTCGTATCATGTTTTTTTTCCTTTCGACGCGATAAATGTCGCTTTGAATGCGGTATGATATTTCGTTAGGTTAAATCGCGAGGTAACGAGCCGACGATGATGCAAATTTGATGCGCTCCCAAAAGAGGGACGATGATACTGTCTCATGCATGGAACTGGTAACATTTGTCCCCTTTCGCTGAAGCGGATGCATGAATTGAGCAAACGACAGGCAGAAGTTTTAAATTACGTATGGTAATTCAGCGCGATTTCGAGAATTCCGCGGGTCAAGCATGCAAAATTCATTCGCGTTAAATTTGATTCGGTTGACTGGTGATTCGAACGCGACATGCTCCCACTTGATTAAATGTTGTCTAATACTGATCGCGACGGATGGATCAGCCGGACATTTTATTTCTGTCAATTTCGATCGCATTTACCGATGTTATCTAAATAAGATGTGTTTTACGAGAGAGATCACATGGACCCGACTGTTATAAAATTTATAATCCCTTTCATACGAAATAATTTATTTGATGCAATTAAAATTATAATTATCATAACTGCACTGCGGGTATATTTATTTAAATTCTTATTTCTCTAAATATAATTTTCAAAATAGACAGCCAGACGTAAAAATGTTTAATCTATGAAATAATGCAAAGGGTACCGTGTTTGAAGTATTTCATATTTCTGTGTATTACGTGGATTTTTGCATCACTAAATTTCACCTAAATACATAAAAATCCGCAATCTAGTTATAACACGCCGAATCAATACGAGGAAATATAATCAACTTTGAAAAATTCCTACCGCCGAATAAAGAGATTCCAAGCTCGTAAATAACAACGTGGTTATATAGCTTGAAGCAAATTGCATAATACGACCTGGTTTTCCAACAACGAAATCCTCCAACAAACGAATTCATTTCTCTATTTCCCTTTCAATTTCCAAGCACACGCTGCCCCATGAAACAACCGATTGGCAACAGTTCTAAAAACCGTGCTTAGCAACAGTTCTATGAATTCTCGTAAACTTCAATTAACGTGGCTAACTTCTTGCTCCATAAATTCCACCGACTTCAGACAATCGTCAGCTGAATCGATAAACCAGCAACGAACCTCGTTTCCCCTCCCGTCGTCCTATTATTATACGTTCGCAGCGAATCGTGCTCGATTAAAAAAGGGAAGCCACTCGAACGTGGAAAATTCAGATCAAAGCATTAGCGGAATGAAAATATCGACGCGTGCACAAACCTCTTTCTCCTGTCTCTCTCCCTCTCTTTCTCTTTCTTTCTCTTTCTCTTTCTGAATAGCTTCGATTGACCGATGATCGGCTCGATCCAACCGGATATCCTTTGATAGATCCATAGATCCGATTTCTCTCTTGGCGAGGGAGAATCTCCAACAACCTTTTCCTTTTTACATTTCCCTGGCGTATTCCCGCGATACGTTTTCACGTATCGATGGCCACCGTCGACGGTGTATAATTTGACTGGAAAGCACGGCGAACGATATTCGGTTTATGGTTGCGCGAGCGGCGAATGAAAGTTCGTTGAAAATGTTTTCGATGCATTGCGACTCGATCAGCCGGCGAATAATTCTGACGAACGGCGAAACGCGGAATTGTGACGCGGAAAAAAGCCCGGTTTTCTGTCTGCCACCCCTCTATTTCAGCTTAATATTTCCTGTTTTATTTACTTGTATCGCCAATGAAATACACAGAGTAAAATAAGCGAGGTGGAAAAATCGTAATACACGTGTTGGATCGATCAGCTTTTTCGGCTCGGATTATTTGACTTTGGGGCAGTGTGGGAATTGAATCGATTGGGGGGATGATTATGAAAATGATCTGCGCAAAGAATTTCGAGATATCACACCTATCGGCTTTGTATATCTTTTTCCATTATTTTACTTCTTCAAGACATAAACTCATTTTTTTAGTAACAGAGAATTATACAATTTTTCCAAGGTGTAATATTCATATAATATAGGCACAATACACTAAACGTGTATAACATAATGGTATAACTTAAATAATAAGAAAAATAATTACATAAAAATTATGCCATGTTTTCCTGAAATATGACCGGGTTTATTTACTTCTTCAAGGTATAAACTCATTTTTTTAGTAACAGAGAATTATACAATTTTTCCAAGGTGTAATATTCATATAATATAGGCACAATATACTAAACGTGTATAACATAATAGTAACACGTGTAACTTAAATAATAAGAAAAATAATTACATAAAAATTATGCCATGTTTTCCTGAAACATGACCAGGTTTATTTACTTCTTCAAGATATAAACTCATTTTTTTAGTAACAGAGAATTATACAATTTTTTCAAGGTGTAATATTCATATAATATAGGCACAATATACTAAACGTGTATAATATAATAGCAACACGTGTAACTTAAATAATAAGAAAAATAATTACATAAAAATTATGCCATGTTTTCCTGAAACATGGCCAGGTACGTATAAAAAATTCCAAATCGTTTAGTCGAAGATTATCCAACAACTTCTCATCCTAAAGGTCGCCTAAAAATGACACCTTCAAATAGGACTACTCCTTCAAATAAATTGAAATAAAGCAGCAGACTTCGACACATAATCCTTGACAAAAATTCCCAACCTCTACCTAAAAAGAACCGGAAAGATATCGCGCAATATCTGGAAGACCAATAGGACAATTAGAGCACGTCGAGACTGCACAAAGCACCGTTACCTCTAAACACCATAAGTAAAAAACCGTGCAAGACTAAGTACATCCGTGGAAGAAATCTGCCAGGAGCACCTTTTTGTGTTACTGGCTGCATATAGCGTGACGTCTCGCGTGTCAACTTTTGTCTGAATGGCCCGGAAACCGTCTCGACTCGCGTCTTCTCGTGGATCGAGTGAGAGTACGATCGAGCAATTTCCTGTGCTCGTTGACGATAATTTCGCCGAGATTCTCCGCGACGTATTAATTTTCCTTAAGATAGCGGCGAGGTGGGTGGATCGACGCGAGTCTTCGTGTTCGTCCATTGTCCGGGCGCAGTGCCTCGTCTCGTTGCAACGGGCCGATTCGAGTGATAATAATCGATCGACTGGAGGCATCCCGCCAGCTGACAATGGATCCCGTCGTACGCTCCGATCGCTGCCCTCCCGCGCTTATACACTCGCGTAGACAAACCATTCTATCTATCTATCGCGTTCTCCATTCTCTCCGAGTCTCGTGTCTCTCCCTCTGTCTCTCTCTTCTTTCTGTGTGAGGCCGAGAGCCACGCGGTCTCTCGTATCTGCCGCACGTCGGCATAAGTAATTACGCTTCCGGCCATTAAATCACTGGCAAGAGACAGACGCGGCGCGCGCAGATACGAAAATGAAAACGAAAGAAAGAGTGGATAGTAGGAGATAGGAGGAGAACAGGCGAAAAAAGGAAAAACGGGAGGAGCAACGACGGTGGTTTGAGAAAAGCAAAGGGAAGAAATGTACGTACACTAGCGTGCATAAGTATTTCGACTGTTTTAAATTATAGAAATTGTGTGCGTTGTTAATATTCCGATATCGTGGCGTTCGACAGATTATTGGCCCGTATGTTTCTTTATAAGTTCTCCTTTTTCTTCTTCTCCTTCTTCCATTCATTAACGTCGACATTTACGGTCGTTAGCGATGGCATTTCATAATACCGCCGGTATAAAGATATCACCGATTTGTTTTATTTAATATTAAGATATAACGTAGTTCGTAGAAACATAAATTTTATCTGTTTAATGCTCGTACTCTCCAATATAATAGATTCTTGATGCTGTTAGTAGATGCTCGTTGTAGTTTGTAGAAACATCAACTTTATCCATTTAATGCACAATACTTTTTTTTATATAATAAGGGATAAGCTAGGTAAGAGTGGTGGTAGGTTACAGCCATCTCTTTTATGATTTCATAATTTTTCATGAAATAGAGAATAATCAGATAACTTCTCTTTTACAGTTTCATAATCCTTCGTGGAACGGAGAGCGATCAGATAATTTCTCTTTCGTAATTTCAGAATTTTTCATGAAACAGATAATAATAATCTGATAACGCGTAATTTATGAAACGTACTACTAAAGTTTCATTTTTCTTTATTACCGTTGCTTGTTAGATACCGTTGTTCGAAGGCTAGTAGCTTCTTTCTAAGTTCGTCACTTGTCAAATTTCGTGACTCGTGCAAGGCACAGCAGGTGTCCGAATACTTATGTATGACAGTGTACATGGAGAAAGAGAAGCTGCATGGGAAAGGCAAAGATACATTAATGAAAAAAAAGAAACGTTGGGAAGAATGAGAGAGGAGACATGAGAAGACAAAAAGAGGAGAAGGAACGTGACTCGAAATTAACCGCAACGTGACTATTTTCCAACAGACTCCGTACGATTGCTGTCCCTTTCCATCCACTTTTCCCTCTCTTTGCTCGGCTCTTGCCGACCAGAGCGTTCATTCAGCGGCAGAACACCGAGAAAACGGAAGAGGAGACCGAATGGCAAAGCCACGAGGGGGTTTTGCTGCTGGTTATGTGTGCACACTTACACACCGTTGGGAAACGAAGCGGTGCACGCGTCTATCGGGCGAGCGGGCCAGGGTACGCCTGGCCTCGATGAAAAAAGCGTGTGGCCAAAGGGACAGAGCGAGCGTGCGCTTGACGAAAGGGAGAAAAACGAGGAAGCAGGAGAACGAGGGGAGAAAAGGAGGGTGAAATAGGGTGAAACAGGGAGTAGGACGATGGAAGGAGAGAGTAAGTTGCGGGCAGGGGGCACACGTTAGCCTCGAAATTGCTCGATTCGGTTATCGAGTATCTTCGCTCGAATTGATTCGAGCGTGGAAAACCGAAACGAGACGGTCAATATATCACGTATCGCACAATGTCAGCCCTACAAAATTTTCTAGCCGCGTTTTCTTGCGTTTGCGTTCTCTTCTTTCTGCCCCTCGATCGTTCTATCGTGCGCGGTAACGCTTGATTACGATAGGACCTTTTATTTTAGCGGCTTATTGTGTGTGAGCTGCATGATTCTACAAACGTATAGAATCTCTTGGAATTTTGTAATGATTGGATATATTAAATAGTATTTAGTATAGGTTGATTCACAGTTCGAAATGAAGATCGAATAAGCTGTTAGTGGTATTTCACCGAGTATGAAACAGTCAATTTATATTGAAATCGTAGATCAATTTGACATACTAATGCATTTCTTACAACGATGTAAAAAGATCCCGATCTTTTCGCATTTTTTGAAAATATTATATAACCTTCGAGACAGTTGTATTAAAAAAATAGACAGATTGGTGATAATATAAAAAATCAGGTAATACAGATATAAAGAATAAGCCACATCGTCAATAATCATCAATTGAAGACTTTGTTCTGTAATAATTACAGCTTTTTTTACGATGACGATATATATATTCATATGCGATATTACATATATTTTTTCATATAAATTAATAAGCAGCCGAAACGCATGTGAAACGCTGTATAACAAAATCTACTTGTCGGAATACAAGCGTCCCATAGTAATAGGAAACTCCCATTAGTGCATGAATCTACTTGAGTGGTAGCATATGTCCGCGCGCGTACGTCTGACTCTTACAGGAAATTCTACTTTAACACGGTCGATCGCTGCTACACGTCGCAGTAGACACGTAACGTAAAGTACATGCCTGTTAATCACGTTAATCGAGTCACGCTTTAACCAAATACTTGAATAATCACAAAATTAAAAACTAATAACAGATTTATTCCAATTAAATTAATTTTCATTTCTCCAAGTATAAGTATAGTATGCTCTACGTTGAGCAGAAGCGAATTTGATATTATCATATTATCGTATTGAGACAATTTCGTATCATCATATCATGTTGAAAAATAGGGTAACAATAAATAAAGCAATTATCACATCTAAAAGATTGAGAGTTTAATGAACGAATTAATCAGTCTGTGCCGATCAAGAAATCGTTTCAACGATTTTTATGTTCGCTTATTCTCACAGCACGATCTTATTATGAGCCTTAAATTAACTAATTCACGTCACAGTTCACGGCATAGTAGATCGAACATCTTCATCTTCATTTACCATTGTTCTATTCCATTACCGATCGTGTCTTTGTGTTCATTTCTGGTTTTACCGCGTTGTTCTTCTCAAAAAGCCCGGTGAACTGGAGTAGAACGTTTTTTTCTCGAACGCGCGCGTACAGTCGATCGTAGTGTTTGAACAGTTCGCTTGGAAAACCCGATAACGCCGGGGAAAAATGTTTTCCCTGTGGATTAATGCTCGTTGATCCCCGCTGCCTCGCAGCTGGATGGTTGGTTCCACCTCAAAGAACGAGATTTAGAGATACCATTTAGAGGTATCGCGGTACATTGGCAATCGGTCGGCCGAGTAAATTCAGGTGTTTTAAAGGTATAAGGAAACTTATGGTACACATTTTAATAATACTCGTAGGGATTAACCTATTAAGTATGGTACCCATTCGGGGATCGTAAAGAGAAATTTGTGGATATTTCGTAGCATCGACCGTAATTCCCCGATGGGAAGTTCTAACTTTAAATCAAAATATATACAGCGTATCCCAGCTTCTTTTCCCGTAGAACGATGTTAGTATAAAAATAAGAAAAACAGACGACATATAAATATTGCCTGATATATACTTTCCTAAAAAGTTATAAGAAAAATACAGAATAACAACAGACTTGTTTCATACCAATTTCCTGAACTTTGTCTTTTTCAACGAGTACTTTCATGTTTTCGTACGTCATTTCATACGTCGTTCCAAAACTCAGAATTTTCTGGCATTCACGTATAAATTCCAAATTTAAGAATATTAAATTTTCTATCACTTATCAGTATTATCGTACGACTAGGAAAATTTGGTACTTTGAAAATGAAATACATAGAAAATAAAAAGAAACTTCACGAAAAAGTAAGAACATGTGCGAATATTTCTCGTAAACAGCCTATAACACAACGAACATAGCGCTAATAAAAGATAAATACACATTGAAAACGTGGAAACTTTAAAATATGAGTAATCCATGTAACTAGTTAATTCGTCATTCCGACAGTTTATTCACGTTCTTCGAACACCGAACGTTTCCAAATTCCCCTAAATCGTTTGTAGAATCAACAAGCTCTAGCCGCAAACGTTCGAAGGACGAGAAAAAGCAGCTACAATCTCAACAAACCAGCAGCCTCCAGCGGATATCCTGAGCTAATCGGCGAAAAGTTTCGCTAAACAAATTCGCCCTCTCTGAAAGCCCTCTCGTTTGTTCTCCCGCTGGCCCCAATTACCGTTTCGCCGATTCCACGTCGAGAAAAGCAAACGGCCGAGCTTCGTGCATCTGCATTTCCCCACTAGGAATTCGCCCACATGCTCCGTGAAGTACGGGAATCACTGTTAACCAGCGTGAAGAGGAAAAGAAATACGCACGCAAGAAGGTGACATCGTGCTACGAATAAATCTGTAGAACTTCCCGGCTTGGATTTAAAAGTTTCAAGCACGGTTTCAATCAGACTTCGATCACGATTTTGTGATGACGACATTTCCGGGTAACACTACAGCGAATGCAATGGGCACAGTACCAGCGTTTCATTACATATAGGAAAACATGGCAGAATTTTTTCTCTTTGTGAATACGCAAAGTAAGTTCTACTGTACATACGTATCTTAGAAATAAACTGAAAGCCCATAGAAAGACGAAGAGTGTTTGATTAAAAAGCAAAAGTGATTCATCCAGCACACAAATATCTCAAATAGATATTTAATGCGATTTATAAATTTCTATTGTGCATAATTTAGTATAAAATTGATCAACGGTATAAACTTACTGTTATCAAAGAGAACGAAGAAAATTCTTAATTGAGATTATCTCAAGGAGCATAATACTCGTATATTGCAAGAATTTAATGTAAAAAAAAATTAGAAATAAAAGAACGATCTTCTTTATTTTAATTCATGTTCGACGCCCAAATCCGAACGAATCTAACCCGGAACGATCTTTCACGCGACTATTGCCTTCAACGCGTGTTCCTTCCATCCTGCTTTTCTCTCACAGTCGATGGTGGTTTAAGTGTTCGAAACGGTATACTGCTTCCCGATGCGTTCCGCGTACGAAGTGCTTGTATCGTAGGTGGTATTCGGCCAAAAACTTCGCCGTAAGCACGGCCATGCGGAAAATCGAACTGGAATCCCGCGGACTCGCACAATCTACGGCTCAAATGGCCCGGAACGATGGAAATTTTCGCGGTTATTGATTTCCCCGGATACAGGTGCGCGCGGGTGCTCGCATTCTGCTTTGCCAAGGGGGCCACAATGTAGACCGGTGATGGACGAAAACAAAATGCAGCGAGAAATTTGAAAAAAAAAAACGAAGAAAAAGAAAGATCGAAGGGTTCTTAGCGAGAACAATAATCGGCGAAGCTTTGCTTTTTTCAGAAAAGCCAGAAATATCTTCAATTCGACAGATTTCTATTTCTCGTAACAGGACATTGATCATTAAACTGGGCGTGTTTATGCATTTTTGGGAAGTTTGTAGACTACGATTCAGATTGATTTCGCAGTAAAATATCATGGAATAAAAGTTAAGTAGCTATATGGATATAACGTATCCTTGGGTGAATCAAAAATTTTTCTTTGGCTAAGAACCACAAGCAGTGGAATATTTAAAGATTGAGATTTTACGCCGAATCATCAACGTGAAGCCTGAAAGAAACGATCGTTGATGGGAGGACGAAAGCAACTCCACCCACAACGTTTCTTAGTTATTAACTAATAGGAATTATTCTTGTGAAAAACAGCTTTGACGAACACTTCTTTTGTTACGAATATTTCAATCGTAATTTGTTACATGAATTACGATTTTTTATCTAAGTTAATAGATTTCATACATTTTCTACGTTTAGTAGATTTCATTTATGTTATATCGAGATTTTTCAGCTTTTTTCTGTTTGACTTTTTATTACTGATTATTTCCAGTGGAGGATGTCGAGTCTATTGGTTGAACGATAGAACAGTTGGTTTTATTTGAGTTTTTCGTTCGATAGAGTTTAATGTGGATTTAGTGTTAGAACAGAGGGATGAATGTTGGGAATATTCCTGGAATTCGGCACGTCATAGTGGTATTCACCAATTTGCTAAAAATTCCTGTGTTTCACGTCAATTCGGTTTGACTGTCGTTGGAAACCTGAATTTTTTCTTCTTTCTCTCTCTCTCTCTCTCTCTCTCTCTTTGCCCCTCCCTCGCTCGATTTTTTTTTTTAAATCATTGCTGGAAATTCGCAATATTCCGCGGGATTGTTTGATCAGGGGATCAGAGGATCTCCGGTGAATTGCTGTGAATTAATTTTCATCGCGATAGCTCGTGCTCGTTGCTAGCAGATTACGCGGCCCCGATCGTGTAATTCGAATCCCCGCGGAACACCCCGGTGCCCGTATTAAAATTGAAAAACCGAGAGGAAACGAAACTCGTTGCCTTAATTCCATCAATAGATCATCGTCAAATTATATCGCGCATACTGGCAAATGGCGAAAAAAAAATGTTTGTAATTACTAACATTTTATCGTTGCTAGTAAATTCGCGAATTAAATATTTCCAACTATTTGGAAAATTCCGGGCGACAATTAAGTAGCTTCAGTTACGGTGAGATCGTCAAGAAAGAACACCATGTTAAATATGTATCTTTGTAAAAAGCATTTACTCTCATTTTTCCATTTACTTGTGTAGTTCTTT
Organism: Bombus confusus; assembly: GCA_014737475.1. Classification (NCBI taxonomy): domain Eukaryota; kingdom Metazoa; phylum Arthropoda; class Insecta; order Hymenoptera; family Apidae; genus Bombus; species Bombus confusus. Next base: position 3,242,582 of record JACXIV010000097.1, read on the forward strand.
CTTATCCATACAAATATATTCAAATTAGATATTGAAATACTCGATACCTGCGATCTTTTAATTGCGTATCAACGATACAAAAGATATGAACTTTCCAAAAAATAATTACTCTTTTAGTATCCGCAAATGCAAAGACTGAAGGAACAGAATTTTCAATCCACGTATTCCCTGCTTCACAAATAATCTTCCACTCAACTATCAGTAACTGGAACAGCTTCTAACTTTCTAAGAATATCGATTCTCTTCGTAATCCTAAACGTGAACGAATCAAAATTCGAATTTTTTGTTCCCTTAATACCATCAAACATACCATTATTAAACAATACTTGCAACAAAACTGTCTGCCGCTATTAAACGTCCTACTGAAATCGCAAACACGGCAAGAAAAACAAAAGTTAAAATATAAAAACAGATAAAACAGATCCTAAAGCCGTCTAAAAGCTGCGTCCACGGCAATCCAAGCAAGCATCCTCGAAAAAACCTCATCGAGTCGGGATTCAGGATGCCGGCGCGTCTAAACCAATCTTCCCGGAAGAGGGAAGAAAGTCGCTAGCTCGGCTGGAATTTAGCCGGCCATAATCATTTAATTACCGGCATAACGGCGATGCTCCGCGGAAACGCGGGTCCGTGGCAAAAACCGGCAGCATATTGCACGACGAGTTTCGTATCGGTCTAAAGCGCTGCAAAAACGCGCAAAACGATCGCGGCTCTCAAGTAGTATCGGTCGATAATTGGCACGCCGTGTAAAAGGGCATCGGCCAAAGAAAAAGCGTGTCGTGGACGCGCAGTTTCTTCTAGACGGTGGTGTGTTCGCAGCTGAACAAGTCGGCAGGATCGCTCGATGTGCCAATTAAACTGACCCACGAACGCGAAAACAAAGCTCGGTCGCGCTTTATAGATTGCTTTCGTTGAAAAAGCTCGATGTGTCTATTGCGTGCAATCTCGTTCCGCTGTTGGGGTATTTTTCTGGCGTGACGGGTAGAAAAAATCAATCTTCCTTGCATTTTCTTATAATCTAACACGCCGGTGGTACGTCCACGAAATTTGGAAGTCCAATTGGCACAGTTATGCGCCTTTAACACTGAACCTACCACGGCGGTCAAATTGACCGCTTTCAAATTTCTACGCAAACTTTACCATATTTAAACGTTATCGAATCGCTTCCTAATCTATGAATTTTCATAAAATATGCATGCGATATATTCTTCGGTATCTATTTCTAGTTTGCTTTTTTTTTCAATTTAAATGTTTTTTCATTCTATCAATAGGTCTACAAAAAGTGTCGGTAGGTTTAGCGTTGAAGGAAGCAGAGACACGGCTGTTTACGAAATCGTGGTACAACCGGAAAGGAGATTAATTCCTTACGCAAAGGTAAGTTGAAAATGTAGAATAAGGTAGTTTCGTATAGCGCTTCGTTTCCGAGGAAATCGAGTTTTACAATAATTGTAACCAGTAGGGGGATCTAGTACTCGCTTATGACCGACGGTGTACAGAGAGTCCAAAATAGTTGGAGAAATAGTTGGTTTGTGTTATACAGTTTGGAATGTTTGTTGGTACGTTTAATTGACGAATATTGTAATGCAGAAGTTCATGCGGTAACGGGTTCACGAATGCTTGCGAGATATGAAATATGCGGTGGAATATTCGAAATTTTGGAAAATCTGAAGCAATCCGTCTTCGTAGGACTAGAATCTGTTGAAAAATGTACTCGCGTGCGCCAGTCATTTTGTAAACTTCTTTACCATTTTTCCGCTGTATTTGATTGCTCACCATTGACGAATTTTTTAAAAGTTACAACAAATGAAGCTCCATTTATAAATTTTTTAACCAAACCCTAAACCTAACCAAGAAAAAAAGACTTACTTTTGTAAATCCATTCATCGCAAAAAGATGTCGCAGATAATGATAAATTCTAAGCAAATTTAAAAGACAATGTATCGTCATTCATTTTTCTGTATTTTTCAATTTATCGGGTTATAAATAGCAATCGAACGATGTTATAATTTATAACTGAAACAGATTGTCTTATTGAAATATGACGCCTCTTTTATTCAACAATGCTGAACGCTCGTTTTTTTCAATTATTCCATTTAAAATCAACTATGGAATTTAGTATTTCATTATTTGACAGATATTCGCAATAAATAATCATCTCCCAATCCCATCAAATACGCAATAAAATGTATTAACCATCAAAAACGCTACGGACTTTTCAAACAATCCAATAACATGCGTTATAAATTTGATGGCAATGCTGATTTTTATCTCTGTGATAATGAATACTCCTGAAATAAACCGGAATATCGGTGTATTTGTATAAAGAAGACAAAAGGAAATGAACAGTGTCTGATGGTTTGGAAATGTGTGTTTTATATGATATAGGCTAAAGGATTTTAGGTAATATCGATAAATCGGATTGAACGGCGCAAATAAATGAACGCAGCGTATTAAACAGAGCTTAACCGGAATTAACGGGAATCGAATTTTATTTGCCGTTGTCCTTTGCGTTTCAATCGGATTTCCGTGATAATACGCTCTCAGATTCCGCGAAAAACGCCGAGAAAAGTGGAAACTGGACGAAGAATGAGAATGAAAAAAATCGTGCTGATCGTTATCTTTATTTATACTTACCATCAAACGAGTAATTTATAAAGGAACTAATCCGAAGAAAAGGATAACGCAAAGTCAATGAAAATCACTTGCAAATTGATATTTAAAATACCTGTATAACGTGTAGGTATACATTGTGCAAATACCAGACACTATTTTAGAGAATGTATGTTCCAAATTATACGCTCGTAAATTGGTATTTAAAATTCCTGTGTAATGCGTATACAATTTGCAAAATATTAAACTTTGCAACCCGTTTCTCAAATTATACGTTATACGAAATTTTCTCTTCATTTGCAAACTGATGTTTAAAATTTCTGCATAATTCGTCCACATTGCGTAAGATGACAAAGTCCATTTTTCAAATTGTATGCTGTACAAAGTTCCTTGAAAAATATCAATTCCAACGTGACACGATACGACCCTCATACGAGTCTCAAACTCTTTACCTACCCTTATACGTCTCAGAATACTGTATTTCCACTCAATACATGTAAACTATAACGCTCGACCGATTTTACGACCTCGCAATATAGGCTGCACAGATTATACCCGTAATCTCATCTCGCTATCTCTACAATTTCCTCCAAATACATCAACTATACGATCTCAATCATCATTCGCCACCTTAATCACCATAAGGCTCCTTCGCTTTAATCGCCAATTCAAACGAGACGATCGTAAAATCGTATAATCGCCGAACACGAACAAAGCGATCCTCCCTGCAACGCTTTCAGAGAACAGAAGTTTAATATTTCCAAATCGAATTCATAAGGATTGATCGTATAGACGCAGGAGCGAGGCAGGCAGCTTGCCAGAATTCGTTAAAATCAAACGATCATCGTGGAGCTTCCTTGAAATTGCCCAAGGCTCATTGTAGAAAGAAGCACAAAACCGCCATAGACACTGAGCCTCGTAATTGCGAAACCATCCAAAATCTTGCAATTTTTTGCATCCTGTATTATGTTAGTCCCGAAAATATGGGATTTGGTCGGGTCGAGTCGAGAATCTTTTTCGGGATCGGGCCGGATTCCCGAAAGTATTTCGTGATTCGAGATTGTCGAGGAAGTTGGCATTCCCGAGGATTTCGGGGTTCTCGCGAAAATCGGGATTTTTTAGACTTTCGAGGTTCTCGAGAATCTGATAATTATATGGACTGAAATATGGAGCAAAAATAATAACGATATATTTCATTGTAAAGCACTATGATTTATTATATAATCTTATAATTCGAAAATCCTGAGAATCTCAAATTACGAAATAATTCCGACACTCGACCGCCCCTTCTCGCGCCCCTCTAAAACTCAGATTTTCCATCGTCTATAAGGCAGAAATTTTAAAATTCAATTCAAAATGCTAATTAATCCCGCGTTACCAAGATTTTCCTTTCCCTTGATTTTAGGTCCGGGCATACATTTTTCCATTCGCTTCATACCTTTAAATATATTGTTTGTCGTAATATTAAAATATTCAAGATATTCGAATGTGCTTTGTCTCAACACTTACGCCCTTAGCTTCTACAAATTCAATTTAACAAACTTCCCTCGTCTTTAGCTATTTTATATTGACGCGTTTGAAGTCACACGGAGCAACAGTTTGAGAAGAAACTATTCTGCGGAGAGAAAATGACAGGAAACCCGCACGAAGATCTGGTTGTAAGATGCAGCGTAGATGAAAACGCGGCAGGAAAAGGAATATCTCGACGTTCTTCGGCTGAAGATTCGAAATCAAATTTCCAGGAAGCATAAAATGGAATAAAAAGGGACAAGAGAGAAGAAATGGAGAAGGGAAGGAACAATGAGTCGCGAGGCATCTTGCCAGGCGAGTCATTAAAATAATAAAACTATTATAGCTGGGCGGAATCGGAGGAATCTCGATGATGGAGGCGTTCCTCCTCCAGAGGAAACCGGGAATCGTTCCCGGCGATACGAATTCCGTTCTCCCTTTGTATGAATACGATATTCCACGCAGCTTCCGAGATATAGCCCGGGGCCATCCTGGATTCTGGATAATGAAAGTAGGACATTCTCGGGCCGCGCTCCTTGAATCGACAATGTTAATTTTGTTACGTCGTCTTCGACCATCTCTCTCTCTCTCTCTCTCTCTCTCCCCCTCTCTCTCTGTCTGCCTGTGGACTCTGGTCCATTGTTCCGGATACTGGCGCAGCTGAAGGAACGTCTAAATTGATAAATTTCATCTTGCAAGGAACCGCTGAATCGGAATTGCAACGTTCGCTTCGTTCAAGCAACTCCGCTGAATGTGGCTCATCTGGGTCACGAGGGGTTACTTCGTCTTGTGTTTGGTATTTTACAGGAATGCTGTTTTAAATTCTCGGGGTGGTATCGCTAGGTACAGAGTGGAATGCTAGTTTTGAAGGCAGAGAGTTGAGTGTAGTAATTCGCGATGTAATTAGAGCGCGAAATTGCGGTGTTTAATTCATTAAGGCGGTGTAATAGCGTGTAAAAGTTGGGAACCTGGTGTTATTGGGAAACGTAAATAAACGTCAGATATGCTATACCTATGTCGTTTCGTCGGTACGAGAAATTTAGCGAAATAACTTTTTATAGTGGTATAAATACCCAAGTTCCTTTGAATTTCATGAAGCGGTAGAATCTAGTTAAACGAAGCAATAATAAAGTAAATAAAATATTAAGCAAAATCTGAGACGTCCCTTTTATAACCACGATATTAGGAGATGGAATAAATTAACTAAATTAAATCGAATTAATTTTAAATAATTGCGAACGAAGCACCTGTTATATCGATGTAATATTGATCTTTAATAGGTTAAAATACGAGTTTGAAATTTTCCAAGAGCTCATTCTCAAGAACTCAGAATTAAGTTATGAAGTTAAAAACAAGAGAGAAGAAAAGTTCTTTGCTTTTGAGGTGTATAGAAAAGACGATGGACGAATAACAGGAGGGCCGGTGCTATGTAAAAATAATTAATCCGTTAAAGAGGCTATAGCCGGTGAACGTTAACCTGAAATTTATGGTTCATTAGAAAAGGGTTGCTGATGAGGTTGAAAGGTATAAACCGTACCGGAAAAGGGATGCTTCGACAGGCAGCGAACCGATGGATTTTAAATTAAAAATATCGCTCACGGAATAACGAAGGCGAAGAATTTACAAAATAATGTAAAACATAATAACTTGAAAACTTGAATTTCCAAACGTGATAAAATATAAATTAGAAACAGGAGAAGAAAGTAGAAGATGTAGACAGACGGTGGATGAGAATTTTAATATTTTCACTGACCTAATTCGGTTGATGCTTTCTGAAAATAATATGAAAGCGGGATTCCTTCGTTTTATGTAAATACCGTGTGCATTGTATTAAGAGGAAGGTTACATCTTCTCTCCGGTTAGAAAAAGTCTTAATTTAACACCATTGACCTTTTCTCTGTAAAAAAAGGATCTTTTGAAATTTTCTAGACAGCTTCTACTAACCGAGGAGAATTCTCTCGGTAGGTTGGTAACTCGACAGTAAGCCGGTGATGCTGTCCTGAAATTCACGGTTCGCTTAATGGGGGTTCTTTCACCCTGTTGCCTACATAATTTATTAATTGACGTTTTCCCAAAATAACTTTGCTTGTGTCAATATTTGAGTCGCGACTCAATTAACAGCGTCCGCTACATAAAATCGTCGAAAATGTAAACATCGACCTACCAGTATCATTAGCAATAAATTCTATCTATACTTCTGCCGGCAGTAAAACTTTACAAAGGAAACAACGAATTCAAACAACGAATTTTACCTTCGTCTCAAATTTTTCTAAGGCAGATGAAGTGTAAAATAAATTAAAAATTCAAATGATAACGTGTATCTTTCTTAATGACGAATTTTATCCTCGCCTGAAATTTCCCTTCAGGTGAACAGAGTATGAAAGAAATTAAGTCGTCGAAGGATTCAGCAACAGAGGAAGAGGTAATCTTCTGAAGTACACGAATTTCTTTATCAGAGTTACCACCAGTTTATCCAAATAGAAAATATCACTCGTGTTACTCTTTTCATCCAAACCCCATCTTGGCCTATATTCTTCCTCAAATTTCAATCTTTCTGCTTCTGCTATAAATTTTTCTGTTACAAAATGTAGACACAGTATGAATTCCTCGAAACATGTGACTCTCACTATGACTTTCATCATATTCATCATCACTCGCAACGTATGACTTTCTCAGTCAAAAATTAAATTCCTCCGGTTTCCTAATTTTTGTCTAATTTCTACTAAAATTCAATTCACCAACATTCATCGAAGGCCTTATCTTCATTCCTGTCTCTATCCTCCGCGCTAGTATCGCTCGAGAAGAATAACAATTTCTATGTTTGACCTTTGAAAGTTAAGGAGGATCGCGAATATCCACTCACGGGCTTCAGGAAGTAAAGTTGCTAACGCTTCGAGAGATAGAACACGAGGATTTCAATTCCCCGGTCGACTATGCCGAAAAGCATCTTTAAACAAACCCTAAAACCGAGGGTGGCCGAGTTACGGAGGTGGTTCTAGGAAGACTAGCGGTAATTTTGTGAAGCGAAGACTACGGGAAGTTCGGTAGGAAAAAGGGATCTCCGGAGACAAAGAAATCCTCGGGCGGTTGGAGTCCCGCATAGCCCGGCTTCCGACGATTCCTTTAAACTTTTTCTCGTTTTCGCGACGCGTGGGACCTTCTGTATCCTCGGCACGTCGCGACCTATGGAATCACGAGCGTGGCAATTGCGCTACGAGATTTGCATCGGCGCGCCGATAATATGCAACGGCTTTGTTATCCTCCTTTCCTCATTTTTTCCACCAACGAAATGAAATAATGGAGGATCTGCCGGCAACGAAAGACATTTCATAAACGCAGACATTTTTTTGATCAAACTGCGACAGCAGCGTGTAGTGACAGACGTGTTGAAAGTTCTTGCTCTTGACTCTGAAACGTGTACAGTTTCGCTCAAAACTTTGAAGCATATGGGATATTTATTTAATTTTCTTTATTTGAACGTGCAAAAGTGTAGAATATATATATATATATATATATATATATATATATATATATATATTGTATGTAAAAATATATAAAATATCTAGGATACTACGAAATATTTTTTCAAGTAGTTTCTTCCAGAATATTCGGAACAATGATCATACGTTATATTTTCAGTTAAATTTCGTGTTATAATTTAACGGGTCGTAAAATCAAACAGGAGGGAAATTATGGCGTTCCGTGTGAACAAATTTTTAATATAGAGTCACTGTACTTTATACAGTACATTGAAATAAAAATTTATATTCCTGCTGCAGTTCTTCGTTCTCGTTTTCCAATTTATCAAAATAGTAATTGATATTTGCAACTTGTATGCCTCTAAATGAAATACTGTCAATCATAAGTTGTCATTCTTTTTGTTATCCGGAACATAGAAACAAAATGTTGCGTACGGTCGATTGCTAAATGCTTCGTATATTCTGTAAAAAGACTATCTTTCAATCTTAAATTTCAATTATCCAAGAAATAGTCCACGAATTATTGGTAAGTCAAGTGGCATCGCTGTTCGATCTTTAATTTTTCGATTTCGCTACATCTTCTCCCATAATATGTAACCCAATCGTAACTGCTATACACATATAGTCGAATTTTTTCCTATTACTAATTTATCATTTCACATTCACTCGTTTTTCATTACCTCCAAATTTTCAAAGTACAAAATTATGCTTCGAAAGTCGCCGAGATCAATGAACGACAAGTTACTCGAACGATAACAGCGTCAGCAAACCGTGTTCCTAAACTGCTTGACGATCAAAGCCAGCGTGAACGACGATCTCAATCGATTAGTTATCGAAATTCCCTTGTCCGGGTGCATCGAACCAACGCGTCTCAGACAGCGACGAGATCTCGTCGATCAAGTCCTGTCCGTGTCGTGCGGGAATATTCCACTGGTACGCCGTGTATCCGCGGCAATCCGTCTACGTAGCTAAGGACACGTCAGACGGCGAGCGCGTTTAGGATGTAACATCGAATTAAACTGATATACAGCCGGGGTAATGGGGAATTTTACGCGAGTATAAACTGGAGGATCGCGATCGCGCTCAAAGCGCGCTTTATGCGACGCGTGTCGTAAAAGCCGACGCCCGCGAGCAGGAAAGAAACGGTGATCATAAATCCGTGACTGAAGGTGCTCGAATTTTTTTCAAATCGAACATCATGCGTTACTCGCCAACTGGCAACCGATTCGCCATGCTTTGGAGTATATCGAAAGCATGCGAGAGGTGTGTTCGTAAATTGGTTTGGAATACTGTAGAATCAGATACAGTGAATTCTACGGATGGTTTTATACAGGGTGACCTCTGAAATGATGAACCTCTCAAAAGGCAAATTAAGTTAATTTTTTATAAGACTTATCAATTTTCGACATCCGAGAAAAGAAATCCTATTTTCACAAATTTATTTATCGTAAGGAGACACCGTGAATAATTGTAAATTCCAGGGAAAATTAAAAACAAACAGTGCTTGTAACTTTCATTCTTCCGTGCATTTTAATTAATGGAGTTGGTCGATGTGGCTTCTGAGCGACTCAAATGCAGAGAGCACCGAGAAAGGGAGAACAATTTTAAAATTCAATACGTTGTTAATTAATCCCGTGTTACCAAACTTGTCTTCCTATTTGACTTTCATATCTGCCTTTCGTAATATAAAATTGATAGAACATTATTAACGATATTAATAATCCTAATTAAGACAAGAGTAGCAGCAAACGATAGAATAAAAAAACATTTCTCCTCTATTTGAAAAAAAAATAACTCCAAACAAAAACCAATAGTTCCACAGTAGAAAAAGCCCGGCACATATTTTTTACGCACACCTTTCATCCGAAGTATTCTCTTATACCCATCCTACCAGCGATATAACAAATCCTGCGCAAGCTTCTCAAATCGTATTTTACGACCCCGTTCAAAATCCTGCAGCCCCTGCGCCACTCACTCCACTGGCAACATTGTCATCTCTCAAACATCCCATAAAACGCATTCATCCGCCATTCACAATACTATCCGACCACGTGTACCCATTCACGGGTCCAAGGGAGAAAGAGTGTGAGAGCTAGCGGTACATAGCAGGCCAGTCGAAAACGAAACAAAAGGCGTCGCCGCCCCGTAGCGAAGGTTTCACCGAGGGTGATAGGGCCCCGAGACGCCGGCGTTCGTTCAGCGGGGCACTGTGCCAGCGACATTATTAAAATAGAACACCGTGGCAGCTACCAAAGACAGAGAACGAAAGAGAAAGGGTAGAGGAGAATGTTAGAAGGGCGCGCGAGTCGCCAACGACGACGAAGGACACGAAGGTACGAGAGGAGAGGTCGAGCAGCAGCTATCAATGGGTCGACGCCTGAAGGGTTCTCGCCCTTCCGTCGTTTCCCTTCACGAGTTTCTTAGCCGGAGCACGCGCCACCCCCGGCACGCTGCTTCCGCGAGCGCAGCCGACCCTGCGCGGACCAAACGAATTTTAGCCAGGCTTAGCCCGGCCGGGGGTTGGCTGCCGCTTTGGGGATTGGTCGAGTCCTCTTTGCTCGTCTCTCTCCACCCTTCTGCTTCTTTTTCCCGACCCGTTTATTCTCTCTTTGCCCGGCCTGCCCCTGTTGCCAAGTTTCGACTCTCACCTGTTCCCTTTTCTGCCGGAAACCACCCTTGTACTGTCTGTACAGAGCGTGGACGCAATATCTCTATGGGAAAATTAATTCTTTTTGGTGGAAGATTTATTATGGCTGGCAGCGGAATTGCGAAATTGGTTAGGAGGTAAAGTTCATATTTTTGGCGGGTGGAAATGGGAATTCGAGATGTGCTGCGGCTTGTATTTGGCCACTTTGAAGTCGTTGCAGGTGTATGAAATATATTTCCAATGGAAGTCTTAAATCTCTTGATATATCTGCGTTCCATTTACTTTATCAAACTATTATTATATCAAAAAATATGCGTCTTCCTCCTTCTCGAACATATTCCCATGTTCATCATTATGAACGTTCATTTACAACAAGATCAAATATCAAATATGAAAGTGGAGACGATTCACTCGTATCATCTGCCACAATTTGCTTTGTAAGAAATTTGTACGAACATTCTACTTTAGGAACAGATTTATCAATTTCAACGAGTTCATAGCGGAATTTAAAGGATGAATTTCTTTTCCCGAAGCAACGTCACGTCCTCGATTCTTGTATTGCAGATTGTGTTCGTGCTCGCGGGATATCTGCCGATCCGTGATTTCGTATGAGGTTTCAATGCGGACTTTCTTTGTTCTGAGGAATTATACCGGAAATTCGAGGCAACGTGTCTGTGTTTTGCGGCAGAGAGAGAAATTCAGTACGGAATCTTGAAAAGGGATCGTTTTTGGTCGACGACGATATCAAGTCCCTGGGGTAAGCACAATTTTAGAGCACGATAAATATAGTTGAGGGAGTTTTGTTCGAGGGTATTGTTTCTGGTACTTTGGGGATTGTGACAGCGCGACAGATCGATCTCTCCCGTTAAGGAAAACTCGAAATTGAATACACGTTCGAAGAAGAAAATACGTACGAATATATACGTTAGTATGGAAATTTTGCATATGAAATGTTTCATCAAAATTTATATTTTACAGTCTAATGTACTATCCATTAAATTTTGTCGCATCGTTAATCGTTAATCGCACCAAAGAACACTCGAACTCCGATCGTAAAATGTAGTAAGAACTTTAATAAGCATCTCAGAACTTTTGCAGATACTCTGCAAGCTTAGAACAGTAAAAGAAACAGTCGTGGATATCAACGATATAGATGAAAATATGCTTTCCCGCTGGGAGATAATAAAACATATTACTACAAATATTATTAGCAACAAAACCATGTTTAATCTCTGAAAATTTCTATAGAACAGATTCAATATCCTATCGATGCTCAGAGATCGCTTAAATCGCACAGATCAATTAAAAAGACATTAAACTCTTGCCAAGCAGAACGTGACAAAGCAGACAGCGTGTACTTTCATGCACGCGATGTTTCACGCTTTTTCGAGACAACTGGAGTATATTTACACACGCTGGCATCGGCGACGTCTCCCGCGAGACGCGAAGAGAGAAAGTTCAGGATGTACGCGCTCAACACGCGGAAAATTCTACGACACCGGATCTGGAGCCACGCGCAAAAGCCGAAGAGAACACTCGAGCGAGCTTCAGCCCGAGCATAATGCACTCTCCTCGAGGATATGATGCGGCTGTTCCTTGTTCCGCCACGTTTCGTGTTTTGAACCTCGTGTATGCTACTCGTGAACTCGATTAAACGGATATTATATCTGGATACCGCGACCGTGTCTTCGGAGCAGGAGCGTTCGATGGTTATCACAACTTTAAGAGAAACTTCCGGGGTTGAAGCGTGAAGTGGAAGGGTAGATTTTGCGAAATTTCTGTGAATTTTCTTTTTTTTACATTATTGAATTCTATTTCGAAACATAAAAATGTTTTCGTATAAGCACCCGTCTTGTTTGATGTTTCTTCGAATTATACGATTTTAAAATCCTGATGATACGCACAGAAAGTACTTTGGCCTGAATGCAAATACGCAGCTGCCATGTGGTAGAATTGCTTTTTAAAAATTCTAAGCACCTCAGAATTAATTATATCGTTTTTATCCTCAAGGATTATTTAAGTATAAAAATTATTTACACGCGAAATTATGTTCCTTCCGCCATGTTTGTATTTTTATAGCTTCTTCTGTTTCGCATCTATCACGGAAGTAGGTCTCTCGCATGTTACGAAACATCCTATACATGCAGAATATCCTATTATTATGGAAACAGGTAAGGCATGCGATTTCTTTATCATGATAAAAGAAATTTTAAAACTCTCTTTGCTATCTTACGATATAAAGGTTCGTGTCTGAAATATAGCTTTTAAGAAACGCAGAAAATTCTCCGCTATAAATTGTTAAAATTTCTCATTGTTAGAAATATAGGTTTCGTGTTTCAGTTTTGATTTCGAATATTATGTTAGCTTTGTTCAGTTATTAACTGTAAGACGATGTTACTTGGGTTTAATTAAATTCCATATTCAATTCAATTTGTTGGAGCATAGGTATGATGGAATAGTTGAACTTGGTACAAGGATTGGTACTTAACTGTTCAGAATGTAATTACATATAACCTTGTCTGGCGAGTTACTGTTGGTCTTTATGTAAATGTACTTAACACGTATACGCGTACTCCAGTTCCAGGAACGAATTGATTATGACCAAATAACGCTCAATGTAACAAATCTAACAGAACCCGTCTCCATTAGGCTGTAACGTATCAAATATCCGCTTTCGTTGTATCAATTGTCTGAATCTTTTTGTTTTGACGAAATATTTTCGTATTGTATTTTCATCTCTGTACAGATAAACTTATTTTACATACTATATTATACATAAACAATATATTGTATCAAAATTGGAAATTCTCTCTTTTATATTACGATTTTCACTTTTTAACAATAAAAATACTGGACATCTCATCCGTTGAATTTAACTGTAATAAAAAGAACTGGTTCAAAATTTTTTACTGTTAAAATTTTAACGCTACTGTGAATATCTAAAAAAAAAAAAAAAAAAAAAAAAATACCCAGAAATTACTGAATACGTACAATGCCAAATCGCAGTGTAATAAATATTACTTTCTACGTCTTAATTATCTTAAAATCAAAAGACATTCGACCATTGCTTTCACGTGTGTATTATCTTGCTTCAGTATATTATTTATTTCTTTCATTGGTACGTTCAAGACGGGAGAAAAATAAAATTCCAGAAAACTTTATACAAACCGAATATGAATACAACCATCTGGTTTTAGTTAGTGCAACGGTGCCGCTTGTTAAATTGCTCTTGTCGCTCCATAACCTACAATTTCACAGACCATAGAATTTTCAACACTTCGAAAAAAAAGAAAAAAAAAAAAAAAAAGAAAAAAGCGATATATTTCCGTGTCATAACACTTCGCAATGTTTTTAGTTTTTGACCATCATACGTTTCCACCTCTCCTCTCGTCCAATAGACCACAGTCTTTTTCCCTTTTCCAGGACGGTTTTTCACCGATCAGTCGTTCGTGTTTTCCCTTCCCTTTAATTTATCGTCCACAGCCGACTAGCCGCGCCTTTTTGCACAGTTCGACCGGGTTAGGTCACCGGATCGTGGGTTAAGAGGTTCCCCCCTGGGTCACGGGACGACAGTTTTCCCAATAGCTGAGTATCTGTCAGGGGGCTGCGAAAGTGCATTGTCGAGCACGTCGAGAGCATCGTCTTACAACGTCCACGATGAATGGGCCGGAGTAATGAACCGTTGGGACGTTGTATTCCGATGATATTTGGTTACACGTTACCCTTGGTAGATGTGAATTAATACTAACTACTATTGAGAATTAAGACGTTTCGTTCATTGAGTCATTAAGTAATTCAAGATACATTTCCACCTACTATTACTAAGTTTTCTTTTACTTGTTGCTGCAACGAAGCCAACATATCCACATATATCTCAATATGAAGATATCTTTAACGCTAACTTCGGCAATTTCAACCTCAAACCTTTCCAAACCCGCTATATAGAATCACCAAAAATAATCTGCCTATCTATATCACATCAATCCGTTTCCAAAAATGTTCTACGATATTAATAATACCAACATCGTTTTACGGTTACTCCGATAAAACCTGTAACCCAATAATTCCTGCTATACGAATTTATCAAAAGGATACACTTCAAACAAAAAAAAAAAAAAAAAAGTATCTTCGATCCTAACCACAACAGTTTCAACCTGAAAACCCTTTCAAATGCTGTTTCTGATAAAACCAGCAGCTCCATATTTTTCGTCATACAAATTCGTCAATAGGATATGTCTCCGCAAAAAAAACCTTTGCCCAACTCTAATCCATCAATTTGAACCTCGAACCTTCGCAAACGCAGATCCCACAACCACCCAGAACGACAGCATCACACCCACCCACCCTGCTGAAATCTCCCAAAACGCACTTATCTCGAACCAGCACTCAGAACCCAGAAGAAAAACCTGCCGCCCTTCACCTTCCCCTACCACCTGCAACAATCGAGTCTGTGAAACTGCGTGGCGCGACAATCTTTGGAAATCTCGCTTTTGCAAAGAACAACATCGTCCGAAACGGGGGGTGGCCGCTGCAAGAAACGCCGGCAGAAGAATCGAAGGTTGGAAAAAGAAGGCGAGAAAGGCGAGTAGGAGGCGAAGGCGTGCACCCGCGTGGAGGTTCGTCGATCGGCGAATCCCCACGTCGTCGTTCCTCAGGATCGGCGAGCTCCGTCGTGGCTCGGTCGTCCTCGGCTGGTGGCCCAGTCCGTCCCCTGTGTTCCGACCCCGTTCCACCAGGTTTCTCTCTACCCTCGGCTGCGCCCCCGAGCAGCCGTCGCGCGCGCGGACGTCCCGACCACCCACTAAACCGAGCCACGGCGCCGAGCCGCGACTACGCACTATTGATTCGCATGGGAACGAACCAAGGAGCCGGAGTCGAGTCGAGGGGCGGAGGAGGAGGGTGAGTGAAGGGTGGCGGGCGAGTTGTCGGCTGGTCCAGGGACGGCGCTTACAGCCGGGTCACCCGGCAAGAGCTCGGGGAAAAACATCGAACGGCCACGGCTCTGATCAACCTTGCTGCATCCCTTGCAGAAGCAACCCCCATTCGCTCGCTTTGTGTCATCGAAAATCAGGTTTCTGGCTGAATCTAGTTTACAGGGGTGGGACTTTCCGTGTAAGTTGGTTTTTCGTGGTAGATGCTTGTTCGAAGGTTGGGGCTGTTTATGCATTTATGGAGGATTTAAGTGTTCGATAGTGGCTTCTGTAATACGATGTATTGCATTACGTTGTATGTTGTATTGTGTGATGATGCAATGTGGGTGCGCGAAAAATTGCGGTATGAGCGACCGGCTGTGGTGATTCCAGATGCAAAGATAAAACGAAAGAAGAAAGGAATAACGTTTCTTCGTTTAAGGCTCCGTTTTGTTAAGAAATGAGTTTGAAAAGCCATCCGGTAGCCGTGTATTACTTGGAAGTTTCGAGTTATGAAACTTCTGTCTCTGTTCGTGTCTGTATTATTAAACATGGCCAATGTTACGATAATTAAGTGGTTCTGAAAAAGTACCGATCTTATCCTTATTTGCGAAACCATACAAATTAAATACAGAATAAAGGAAGGTAATAATTAATTTGCGGAGATAAGATAAGAATAATAATAATAGGAAGCGAATCGTCATTGTCCATGTTTAACATAATACAAACACGAACAGGAACAGAAGTTTCATAATTCGAAACATTCGATTAATACACTGTAAATAAAAACACGTTGTTTGTTCAACTTATTTTTCACTTTGTGTATGTTGTACGAGTTAATTTCTTTATATGTTGTTTCTTATGGTATCTTTTTAAGTTTACGTGCGTTTGTGTTCATAAGTCGTTGGCTTAGTTTTCGCGGAAGATTATTGTATTACGTGCGTCTATGTATTTACAGAGAATCTAATTCTTCAATGGGTTCTACAAATTGTATGAACTATCGTTCCCGTATACATGCCAAAAACCTCCATATGGCGTATGGTCCGCCATTTTCAGATTTACATGCATTTAGAGATTTTTAACAGAAATTTGCTACCGTTTTGTAAACTTCTAGTAGAAGAAAAAAGAAAAATCGATTGAATCGAACCTTGTAAAAAGAATTAATAATGTGAATATTTAATATAAAAACCTTCAATTAACTTGTGCCAGTCAATGATACGCTACGTCTGCGTACTATAGCTTCCATGTATCGCTTACCTGAAAGCAAAAAGAAAAGACGCAGTCAGTGAAATATTTCCTAGATTGCTAATGTCTTCTTCGTTATGTCTAATACGTCATAATTAAAGAAGAATTTTTTAAAAGCTTAATAACCAAAGTGCTTAAAGATTAGCTTAATTTGATGCTTAAATGCAAGAAGGAAGTTTAATTTCACACCAGTTTCTCATGTTTTTCATTTATACATTATCCTACGTGCATCAGGAAGTCTAGGTAAATTTATAACAAGCCACAGGATGTGAAGGTTGTTTCGAGTCGGCGTTTACACGCGGATCGGTGAAGCCACTTGTCAGAATTTTCGTTAACTACGCCTCCATGAAAATTAATACGGATTAAGTCCTATTACAACGTGAAAATCGTTATTCCGAAAATTCCACAATTACCGGTGCTAATCGTGGCAAGGCCTGGTCGCTATAATTCGCTGAACCAGTCGTGATAACGCTGTAAAACGCTGTTAATACGCGTGTTGTGTGTTCCTTGTGCCCCATTTTCTGCCGCTGTCAAGCTTAATCTTCCCGGTACGGCTACCGGGTTCACCCTGACTCGTGCTAAAAAAAATATATACATTTATTCCGAACAGGTTTCTGGTTACTGTTATTTGTTTCATATTCGGAAGCCATACCGATCAACCCCATAAATTGAAAAGATGGAGGAACGTGATAATGGTACAAACAATTTTCTTAATGTATCTGGAAGTTTATGAATCATTATTATCGCTAGTCTCTCGAGAAATTGGATGTAAATTATTATTGCAGGTAATGAAATTGTGAAATTCACGCTGTAAATGAATTTCACGAAATGTTCTCGTAAATGCATGAACACTCGTGATCTATTCATTAGCCGCTACCGAAACGATCGTCAATAAACGATCCCATCGCGACGTATTCATACTCGCAGCTTAAATTCAAATCTCAAGTAACCCAGCCAACAGTTGATCGCCTCACCGCGAAAAATAACGAAGCATCGCATCCCGACACGCTCGATAAATTGCCGCGCCGAAAGTAAAACTTTGCACGGCGGAGATGCAAATTCGAAAGAGGGAAAACGAGACACTTGTTCGTCCACTTGTTGGATCTTCCGAATCCGGCGCGACGTCTAGACGATGAACATGACGTTGCAACGTCTATAGAACTCTATACGTATCGTCTTTCCACCCTACGAAGGCCTGAAACGCGTTCCCTACCGAAAGATATCGTTGGGACGAGCAATCGATCGGAGCCGCTATAAATGGGCTAGCCGGCGCAAAAACGCGTCGAGTGCCCTCCAATGCCTTCCTTCTTCTTCCTCTCGATTCACTGACCGCCACACATGTCGAGCAATACGAGTTACGACCACGAACGCCGCTCGAGTTACGAAAAACATTCAACACACACCGTTCGTGTGTGTCGCTTCTTATTATTCGAGCTCAATGTACTCGACTTCCGTCTTAGCTCGTACCTCGATACAAGATAGACTGGTAAAACTGTGCAACCTCGTGAACCGCCGCTTTCCTTCACGGTCAGCGCGTTAAAAATACAAAATACGCTACCCCAAATGAAACTGCACGAGTTTATTTTGTGAACGATTTTCTTTGAGACGACGGCGGAGAAGAAGCTTGAGCCTGGGCTTTTTAGGGAGGGCGATCCTCCGGAGATGGTGGGCTTTAAAGTTCCTTGAAATTAAGGTCCATCGGAGAATAGACCGGAGAAAAGCATAGCTAACACGGTTTATTGGAAATTCACCATGGTCTTGTGTATCTTCTTTGATCCAGTAGATGAAGTCTGACTCGTTCGGGTTAAGTTCGACGATAAAAGCCGAGAATTAAGGGAGTCGTTCTGCGCGTATGAATTTCTGGTCGTTTATTCTGCATGTGAAAAGGTTCAGAGGAAAACATAGACTTTTCAACGACTAAAGATTTTCTTTGCTACGTATGAGAGTAATTATGCTTAATATCTGACTTGTTTTTGCTTGAAATTGTATTACTGTTCCTATTACATTTGTCTAGTCGACAAATATCTAAAATTAGAAGAAGGTAAAAATGAATGCTGGTTTCTCGCTTCTATGTGTCTACGAGCCTCGGAAATAAATAAGTATAACAAAATAAATAAAAGTATACACTTTCAGAAGAGCCGGAAGGCTCGTTACGCTAAATATTTCTCGTGTTTTCTTGAAATCGTATTCCCTATTAAGACCAGCTGGAAGAAAAAGGTGTACAAACCGCAAGAGGGCAAAGAATAATAATAAAGACGAGAAACCGGCCGAAAGCGAAGCAACATAAAACGCTTGTGGTGTGGAATTAACGAGTGGCTCCTGCCGTCACAGCGGAAGTGTCGTTCCGAGGGAGGACACGCAGCGAATACGTCGTTACGCTTCTGACCGCAGCTTGGCCGAGTATTCAGACGGGCTGCTGTTACGCTCGTTGCCTCGTTAAATCACACAAACACCGTCAGGTATTTCAAATTTACCTGAACTTATGCCTGGCGCGCGTAGCACGTGACACCGATAGGCGATTCGTATAATCTTGAGAAAATAGCAACGATATCGCCGTCGTAAAGTGTAGAAAGCGATGAAGGAGTTTGGAAAACGAAAAAATCCAGGGGAAAGTTCTTTGCGTTATATAATGGTTTTCGTAACGATAAAAAATACGATGCTCTATAAAGGAATAAAGACGTTTAATGAAAAGATGCAGCTTCGAAAAGTTGACAGAATGAAATCAAATATTTCATATGTTACGATGTTGTATTTTTGCGTATTAAGCGTAATCTGTGCATTTCTATACCGTTGAAGTCCGGCAAATGTATGCAGGAACTTTAACAATTATAAATCTACACTGAAACGAGCCACATACTGATACGGCTAGTATGAATATTGTATTCGTTGTATTATAGTATAATCTATTAATCTATTAATCTCATTATATCATATTATATTCTGCTATGCTCTGCGTTGTCTGGTTATAAATCTGTTACGATTATTCCATTAATATTTACTATTTTATACACAGTAGCGCGAAGGAAATTATATATCGGACGAATGTGAAAAATGCACAGAAAATGGTGTTTAAAATTCACATATATAAGTATAAGAATATGTTCCATGGAAAATAAAAGAAAAAAAAAGAAAGAAAGAAGGAAGAAAGATATCAAGTAAACTGTAACAACTCAGGGAGAATTTTTTACGCTAGAAAGATAAAAAAGATATAGATGATGTTAAAAATAGACAGTCGATAGGTACTTGGTCGTTTTATGGTGGAATAAAGATACTTTTTATCGTCAGACTCTTCGTTTATCTACAAATCCTCCACGATGCTGTCCAATGATTCATAAAACGTCTCTTGAAAATGTTTCGAAAACACACCGGGTATCCAAGGCATTTCTCTAACAAAAACCGGTACACATTCCACGCACAAACTTTTCCGACCACTTTCATAACCGCGAGAGTCGTTTCACCACGCTCAGGACACATCTTTTCAGCGGAACTTGTATCTAGCAGCAGGCAGCGCACCGAATTCAATTAGTCCGCCTCTCGCTCGAAAGCGCCGCTGCTGTCTATTAACTTCGACCAGGGACGGTCTGAAATTTTAACGAGCCATTGTACCATGTTTCAATACGTTCCACTCTTTTTCCACGCGTTTCTTTTTTTTTATCAAACAACGAGTTAGCTCGCTTCAAGGTGCTACATTTACAGTATCAACAAGTTCGTCGATTCTGAATTGACGATAGAGGGAAAAAAAAAACAAAAAAAAAAAGACAAGAAAAGAAGCGAGAAGAAACGAATACATTGGATGAGAACGCAAACAGAGGTGGAGGTTCTGAAATTTCAGAACGATGTCCAACGTTTACGCTTATTAAGGGCCAATGTTGCGTTAACGCAACATTTCGTTTGTAATTTTTTTTTTTTCTGTTATTCTTTTATGCTTACTTTACGCTATTACGTTCTCGTTGAATTCACGTTGCGATTATGAAACAGAAATATGATTATTTTCTATTAGTGGGAAAATGTTTGCCTCTTCTCTTAAGCATGCAAACATTAATTTCTGGTCAAATGAATGTTTCGGATGCCGTAAAAGAATTCTTTCAAAACAAAGAGAACAGTTTCAAATGTTTCACAGAAAATTCATAAAAGCGACAAAAACAATGTTGGAGTAGCTTAAATATCACTACAGAAGGAAATTTTTGTTCCCTATCAGAAGTTACGAGTAGTGGAAAAAATTTTACCTATATATATATATATATATATCGTTCTACCCTATTTTATTCAAACCTAATTTTTCATTAGTGTCGTAACGCGTACTTATGAGCAGGGACGTATCTTGACAAAACAACAACTTTATCTACACTTATCTGATAACACGGCATTTACGAACTTTTTACACGCTATTTCATCGCTTGGTAATTAATGGAGCAATTAACGAGACAAAATCAACTTTCGAAGCGTACCATTAATAACTCGTGCCCATTTTCGAGATCCAACTTTTTTCGCTATTTGATGTGCACGTTCTAAGCGCAGCCGCGCGATCATAATTTCCGCGCGACTCGAGTTCAGCGTACTGTCGCGGTAAAACGTCAAACTTCGTAGGGAAAAACTATCCGCCGGTTAAAAAATCGGTTGAAAAAGGGGACGCGAAGACGTAAGCTCGCGTAACGATTTAGCAGAATAATTTTAGGCCAGACTTTTAGCGTACCAGAGGCGAATCAGCAGCCACCAACAGGCTTCTCTCGCAATCGCGCGCATTAACCTTTGATGCGAGCGGTAATTACGCGCGCGCAACGTATTTGGCGAGAAAAGTATTAAAAAACGAACATGTGCCGGGCGTTGGATGCACGGATGAATCGTTTGCACGTGGGATGTGATAGATACATGGTTGGCACAAATTTCGCGAATCTTTCTAACGCCCACGGGATACATTTCGCTCGTTTCTCTGCGAATTTACAATGCATCGATTAGTCAGACTTTCTATGTTTAGCAAATGTTGTTCTCCTAATATCTGCGCTTCTTTGAGCAGATAGTTTATTAACTAATAACGTTAGTGGAGTTATAGTTATCAGGTGTACGTCGAAGCTTGTGAATTTCTCTTTTAGAATATTAGAATTTTTAAATTCGACTGAACAAACTTTCTCCGTTCGGTAAATGCTGTACGATTATTACCTGCTCCGCCCGCACAATAGCTTTTGAAATCAATATTAATAAATTGGAAGGAAATTCTGTTTCGTTGTGGCTAGAGCGTGGGTTTTTACGCATTTACGGGAAATGTGAAATTGCAAAAATGCATATAATATAGAAAAATATACGTGAAATGTTTATAGTATAGCAGGTATTTATTTATTATAATATTCAGCGGGTGAAATAAATTTCTACCAGATTCCATTTGATTAGTTAGGTGCATAAACATACCAATTTGCATAACGAGCCGACAACAGTCGGTAGACAGAACATTTAAAAGGGAATAATTTATTATATCGCCTACTCTCGTTTCATTTATTTTCAACAAAATGCTCTCTAAAGAGTAAAAAAGTTGCCACAGGAGAGCCTCAAAATAACGACCGAGTATTTTACATCAAAACCTTAACAAGCTTCCAAGAGAAGAACTAAAAAATTAGCAAAATGTCAGGACATGCTTCTAAAAGGTAACATCGTTCGCCGACAAACCCAATAAAAATTTCGTGTCGTCCAATTTCTCAACGTCGCAAAGTTGCATAGGTAAACGCGTATCGCTGGTAGAATGGCCCGCTACATCTAATTAATGTCAGGCGCAATTAATCGGTTAAGCTGTGAATTTATCAATTTCGAGCGGTCTGCGGACTGCAGAGAGGCAAAAGGCACGGACACGAGTTCGCTAGAGTGGAGGTACAGGCGAAATTACTTAAAACGACTCTGTATTAAATTAATCGAGATACGAAAATAAATTTGCGAAATTAAACAGCCGCTAAATTACTCTTTCGGGCAATACGACCGCGGGACAGACAGCTCTGTTCGAGTTAATTAATACCGGAAGCCATTAATACTGTTATGATATACATACACGGGCGCAGCCACGGGGAAAGAAAAATTAATAATGCAAACGGTCCCGTTCATCGATATTATAGCAGCGACTACAGTGTGTCCGACAGTGTTTCCGGCATGATTTGCACACGGGGTCGGAAGAATGGCGGGATTATTGCGCGTTCACGCGGTCGCGAATACGTGCGCGCCGCTGACAACCGGCAGAATTCTCTGTTTCGGCAGTACAGGGGTGACTCTGACAGAAGTTCAGGGGTTGAAGCGACAGACTGTGTAAGTCGCTTTGAATTTACGTTCAATGGTATTGGTTTAGGGTGACGTAGGGCTACAGTCACGGCATTCTTGTAAGCGAATGTGGTTGCATTAACATCGATGAGCGTGACGTTAATTTTAACACTTGCACAGCGTGCCTATCAAATCGTCGAATCGTGTTCCAACTTTGTATTGATATCGCGTTGCGAGCAGTTCTAGTCAGAAATTTTGGCTAGAAAATGTTCAAAATTCTGCTCCGCAGAGCAGCTTAATGTTAGCGACGAATAAGTACATTATTACATTATTAATTAATTATAAGTACATTATTAAAGTATTATGAAAAATTCGATTAATAAACTGTGCGATATTACTACAGCTTCTTCAGATGAATTGACAGTTTGTTTTAACACTTTAACGGGGAGAAAGTTCAATAATTGGAATCAGGTTACGAATGCAGTGGGAAATTTGAAAAATGCAAACATGAAAAATTCAATAGCGGATAGGATAAATGAATTGCAAGTAATAACGAATATTATACCGAATATTAGTGGAAAATCACACTAAAAATACGAGATCTGGAAGCTGTTCTAAATATCAATTTCTAGTAACAAAAAATATCGAAATATATGATATAAATATATATAAAAAAGACTCGTACGCTCGTATCGTCAACCTCTCGAAAGTAATTCATTATCTAAGAATCTCGTATGCTTTTGCATACCATCGCATTTCTATCAAGAATAAATTATCCTACGATTACACCTGCAATAGCTATTTAATATCGATTTCCCCTTATTAGGTTTCTCTTCTTATTTAATGCCGTAATTACAGAACTTGAGATTTAAAAGGCGGTTTGACTAACGGGTTGAATGAGATTTACCACTCGCCCGGTAAACATTCTCAATCCTACATCTGACAAAAAGACAACCAGTCCGTGGCCTCTACCGACATATTCCCCGTCGATTCCATCTTATTAATTCAACGACAAGCGGAAACCGCAAACGTGCCTCCAGATAAGTCTACTATATCGTTCGAACGTGTTGCGTACGCGAATCGATGTCCAACTCGCGAGAACGATAATGAACGAAATTCTACATGAAACGATTCGCGTCTCATTAAATCTCGGCGGTTAATGCGTTTGGGTGGGGCCGGCGAGGCTCGTTAAACCACGCCAGGCATAAATCTTATTCCGAAAACGGCGAGTTCCCGTTACGCCGGAAAACTGCATCCAGCCGCGGCAAGATACTCTCGGGAGAGGGAGCCGCGTTTATCTTGATATATGCGAATAATATGGCATACATCAGCCGTATTCTTTCCTATTTTTATGGAGATGCGCGTTTATCGGTATGGCTAGGGATGCACGGGAGGGGTGGAAGGGAGAATATTAAAACACGAACGTCTCTCTTTATCATCGCGGCTCGTACCCACGCCATGAATTCCCCCGTACGTAGTACGCCCCCATCGAAAGCTTGTATTTAACTTTCCTAAGCGTGTAACTATCGTACTATCGCCCCTACCGATGCAATATTCGACGAAAGCGAACCGTTCTCCATTCTTCCTTTTTTCCTTATCTCGTTACGCTTTATGATTCTCTCAGTTTTCTTCTCTCTCCTTTGCGTATTATAGCGCGTTGTACAATCAGTGAAAATGCTCTACCGAATGGATCATTCGTAAGATTTTACGCATGGAGTTAGAATATAGATTAGGTTAAGTTTGTTCGAGGCTCTAGAAATATGAACTTGCAAAAATATCCGCCAACGAGCGTTTAATCTGAAGTCCAACCAGCGATAAACACATTAACTACCCGGCATAAGAAGAGCAAAAGAATTCCAACAAACAGCGAAGTAGCGGCCACCTGTAAACGTCCAAAACGACACCTACCTGTTTAAGATTTCGAATCTCGCGATTAACAATCCTTTTTCTTCATTTCCGTCTTCTCGTCTGATTTATTTTATTTAACTGAAGACTCGACCAGCGTGCTAAGCAAAACGACACAAATTCGAAAACTTAAAGTATTAAGCAGCTATAGATAGACCAAAAGAACACCACGCTCAATCTGGAGCAATGGAAAAAGGTCACCCAACTCGGTTGAACGCGCAAGTCACCAGCCAGCTTTTGCCACAGAAACGGCTCCGTTTAACGTTTCCAGAGCGCTGGAACCTCTTCAACGTCAAACACGAGTACGAAGATCGAATGATCAGACAGGCACGGACAACGTGACGCACAGTACGGAATTTGAATGAGGATGCGGGACAAAGATCAAAAACTGCATATAATGTGCGATTTCCCGAAACTTGACGTCAGAGGTTCCGACGTGCGAAAAAGGCAGTTTATTAAATCTATGTTAGTATTGTCCCTACTCCTTGGCTCAGTTGAGACGTCTTCAATATTTATTTCTTTGTCTAACCACACGTGGTGACGTTTAAGTAAATCTTCCCATTTTGTCATAACTCATGTCACGCGAAAATCATTTTTCCTCCCTTCAGTTTCGTCAGATATTGCGCTGACATTTAACAAAGAACAGAGTTTTCGTAAAAAGTTTGATCTTTTCCAAAAAACGACGAACATCCAGTGCAGAGCGGTTCGCAGCAGGAAAAATTATGTAGCGATGCAGTACGATATCTTGTCGACACAGGACAATTAAGATTACAGAACGGTTTGAAAAGAAATGTTTAAATTAGAAATTACAATGACACAATATTTCAGGTGTAACAAACGCCGTTTGACGAGAACTAACAAACAAGAATGTACATCGAATAAATGAGCTAATTTTCCATTGATTAGATCTTCATATTACAAGTGATTTTTCCCGATCCTCTGTCGATTTTTCGCGGAATTATCCTAGAAATTAATATTACGTACTCACAAACTGATCACGTATCATCGAACGATAAGATAAAAATCGAACAGCATTGCGTATTTCGATTTTTGCCCACTGCGTGCCGTACGGTACGACGCGACGTGTCGCTGACACGAAGGATCGATCGGTACGTAATCGAATTCCATCGTTGGCCAGGGACGAACGCCTCTATTCATTCAGGATCACGGTCATCAATGGAGACACGGATTCTTGGAATCCATGTCAAATTCCTGGCAACCGGCCGAAATATCATGATCGTTATTCAAGATCATCGACGGGGCTGATCGTGATCCGATCGAGGGAATTCGCGTGGGTGGGATCCACCAAAATGATGCGACGCACGATCGGCAGGTTGAGACTCGCGACGAGAATTCTCTTGGACTAGCGACCAACGTCAACGAATTCCTCCGGATCCCCCATTTGGCCGACTAATCCAGAGAAAGAGAGAAAGAGAGAGAGAGAGGACAGAAGGGAGAAACGTCCCGCTCGACTGACTGGAAATTAGGTCGGGGGTCGGTGTACTACCGGCCGGATCCTCAGGGGCGAGCGCGAGAAGACCAAGTGGCTCTTTTTCCTTTTTTTTTTTTTTTTGTATGCACATCTCCCTTTTCGTGCCTCTTGATTTAACACGTTGACTGCTACGCGCATTCTATATACAATATGAAGATATATAGTATAGTGGACAAAAGAAAGCTTAAATACGAGTGGTACAAAATATGCCAGAGGTTCACGGAACAGATTGTGTTTGACAAGAGCAGTGGATAGAGAAAGTATATGCTCTAGAGTAGTTGACTGTCAGCAACGTGGTGAAAGATATGAAATGTAAAGTTATTAACACGTGCATATGCGAAAATAAATATATAACGTACATAGAATAGAACTTAAAACTTTTCTTTCGTTCGCCACTGGATCTTGTTGTCGCAGCTGCAACAGATTGTAATACACTACACCGAAACTTTTTAATCTTTGTAAAATATTATATCGTGTTTGCGCAGTTTTCCGGATAATATCGTCTAAGTCATTCGCATTGCGGAACATTCTTTAGTCCATGAAATTCATCTTACTTTGATCATTTCAAAAAATTTAGTAAACCGTGTCTACGTGTTCAAGGTACGTTAATGGTATTTGCGAACAATTTGGGAATGGTTTGTTAGCAACGATGTATTGCTAAGAATCGATGGAACAACTGCAGACTTCTTGTAGACTATACTATAGGTACCAAACATCAAATATTTTAGGAGCGAGAAGAAGCTTCTCTGGTTTAAAATTATTTTTGGAATTTAATTTGTTTTCATTATTATAAGATCTTAACACATTGGTGATGGTCTGATAAGCATAAAGCTTGAATCCCACATATTTTTTGAATTATTTAATAAACGATTGAAAAGATTCAAAAGAGTGTAATATTTAAGAATAATATAAATCTATATTATATATTATATCTATGTATGTATATATATCATAAATAATAAGATATAGAAAGGTGTTCACCATCTTTTTAGATTGCTACTATTTCTAATAAAACCAACTTCACTGCCACTATCACTGAGATTATTTTCACGTTCACATGGCATCACTTGGTACATCTTACAACACAACTGCACAAATTTCTACATTCAACAGATTGATCTTCATTTTCAAAAATTTTTTTAAATATTGATGACAGTTTCTCATTAGTTAAGTCAGGCCTATAGTGTAAAAACACATTGATAACATTTTGTTTACAGCATCCAATGCTTATTTTTACTGTTTTATTTAACAGTAGTTAACATTTTTTATAAGATACCGCATAAAGTATGTAAGACGCGAATTAGCGTCTCCCATTGTCAATGTGTTAAGTGTAAATAATCCAATCACAAAATTTTCTATCGTTTGCACTAATATAGTCAAGATTCGTTAGAAAAACGATTGTATCCGTAGAAAATTCTGCATGTTCTACCCCTTAGTTGTAGAAGAAACTGATTTGCTTCCTTTCGTTTAAATTTGCAAACACTATAGTTTGTCCCTAGGTAACTCGTATAAAAAACAGAAAATATATTTGTTCAAGACGTTTTCATTTTAGTTTTATCAGAAAAGTATATTTTATAGTGTTCCAAGTAACAATTATTATAAAGTTGGTGATATTTAGGGTCTATGTGTTCGAGCACGTCTATCGTTTAGTGACTCTTACATCGTTTTGTGCAATGTTTGTACCGGTGGTGTATCACTTTTTGATACTATTTGCAATTATTTACAAATGAAACTTACTCTTAAATTCTATACTATAATATTTCCATCGACATGTAGAACATTATACAGAAAAAAACAGCACTTTTTAATTTTTCCGTTTACATTGTCGTCTACAAGAAATCTTATCAGGAACGCGACCTGATACTCTACAAAGTGTTATCAACGATCCAGATTGTTAGCGAGGTAATTAATCGATTGGAAGGTTGCATTTGCGCAACGTAAAGATCCAAAGTACACGGCAGCAAATCGTGAAAATTATTTGCACGAATTTTAGAACAAAATAGTAAGCCAACCCTTACACGAAGACTCGTCCGAACGAAGCTTAGATTCCAGATTGGCGCACACTTGAGAACGTCGAAGCCCTGGCTATTTGGCGTGGCTTATCTCACGTGAAGTTTGAGGGTAAATGTGGAAACATCTCGCGGGATACAGCTGGAGTATCTTGTAATAACTCGAGGCTTCGTGTGGCGGGATTGGTTGTTACGTAACCGAATGGGTTGGTAGAGGGAAGCTTGAAAAATAGGTGAAGTGTACGCGTTACGTGGGTAAATGGATGGGTGTACTTTGATTAATCGGGGATCGGCTCGTGCAGTGTGTGAGCGCGTTTCGTGTTTTAGACTTATTAGAAGATTTCGTGCAAACGACAAGGGAAAACAGCGGTTTGATAAAGACAGAAATATCGCTGAAATCAATGTACATGTTGCTGCGATGCAAATAAATATGCATACACGTATTTCGGAATTTTGAAAGAGAAGAAAAAAAAAAAAAAGATATTAATATTAGTCGCAAAGGAAGTAAAATTCAACAAACGATCCATCGAGTAACTTTGGCCTCGCATCAGGAATATCAACGTTATACGTTGTGGATAAGACGAATAACAGTGGACGACCACGTTATTCGATAGACATCAAGGGATATTCATTCGTCGATGCTCGAATGAACGAGCAATGGACAAGCACGACACGATGCTAGGATATTCAGATAACAGGATATCCGGATGCTCGCACGCCGGCGTCTCTGTGCGTCTCTTGAACGCTGCGAAGTCTACTACTCTGCCAGCGTCGTTCGACCATTCTCTGGTCAGATAGGGTGGCCATTGTATGCAATAATTCCTTCGACAGCGAAAAACGTCCCTTGTTCCTCGAGAGCTTTCTCTGCCTGTTTCAGCTATTCTAAAATTCTCCTAAATGTCACTCCTTCGTTTAGCACTGTCAAGAATATCAGTTAATATTAGGCAAACGAGCAAGACTTCCGGATACCTTTAGGAACGACGGTATTGGGATATGAACTCACAGTTCAGTGATCGCATTTTCTAACCGCAAAAAAATTCAGACGTTAAACAAAAACGCGATGACAAATATTCCTTTAACTTTTCTTGCTTTACAAGATTCTACCTCCGATCCCCAGCCATGTTTTCCGATACCAACGCGCAAGCACGTCGAAAAGATCCGCACGGTCCGCACGGTAAACAATGTGTAAGCGAGAAGAAACGACTAAAATTCTAAACCAGTCGTGTAAACCAGAGAATCTAAAATCCAGAGGTCGAGGAAGTCCAAAGTTAAGTGCAGTAAAAGTTCTAAACTGGAAAGTTATCAAACCCATCGGCCAGAAAGATCTTCCTAACTACCCTTTAACTCTAATAGTCGCAAGAAGATGAACTCTCGTACCATTTCACGTTACGAGCCGTTGCACCGATCCACCGTAATAATCCTAAATCAATGGGAATCCAATCAAACTACCCCCGACGCGCTCACCGATCCTTCGTGCAACACCCGCCGCCCGCCACCTAATCGGCAGACGCGTCATTTTCTCCCAACCCCATCTCGGCTTCTTTCAACTCTACGACTAAACCAGCGCGGCTCTTTGGTTACGCTGATCCTGGCGGATTTGCGCGCCCCCTCCTGAATCCAATAAATCTCGAAGCACGGCTACACGTTACCCTGCCACCTCTGGCCCTCTCGCTTTCGTGGCAGCGACACAGCCGGACACCCCTCTTGCAGCCTGTCCCTGGACGCGTACGCGCGCGTGCAATGCTCTCTCTCCATCGCGTTTCGCTCTCTTGGGTCGTGTTCGCATGTCAAGCCCAACCGCTCTGACACGCTTTACGCTCGAGAGGCTCCTTTGTCGCGGCTCGTCGGCGCGGCGTATAAGCGGCGCGCGCGCGCGCGCGCGCCTATGCAACACGCTTATCATCTCCGTTATCGGTACGGTAGCGACACACGCGTTCGTTCACGCTTCTGACACCGTGTCACCGGGTCACGTCTGCCGACTTTCACCGAGAGAAGTTGGGATTTTTCGAAGCCAACCACCGATCGAGGTAGTCTCGAGCGTGTTGCGGTAACGGCGCCAGGAGAGACCATAGTAATGGCTCTCGAATTGTTTCGACGGAGAAAGGCACGCTTCTGCGGAGGAGCGATATCGACGTGAAATCTCCGAGGATTTTACGGAAGTGGCAAGTGGAACTGGAGCGGAGGGTTGCTATACTTTGTGTTGCAGAAGTGGAAACAGATTATGCGAATTGTCTGTCTGTCTGTCGGTGTAAAGTCGCTGATACGGCGACGACAGAACGTTCGTTCCATTCGGCAGATGGGAGGCTGCGACCTACGTGGCAGGGGGAGCAATTCGTTTCTTCGAGATCCGTTTCTCTTTCAAGTCGCGCAGCGAAGGCTATTTAGTGATTGGTAGGCTGCGGATGTCTTTGCAGATTTGTATCTTTAGCATAATATAATTACAAATATAATATAATTATAAACATAATTAGCAAAGTCCATTAAATAACAACGACCGGTATTATACTTTGAGCGTTTCGTATATCTCGGCGCGTTACGTGCATTTTGAAAAATTTACATTGAAATATTTGATCTTAATAAGAGTAAACTGTCGACCACGTTGATTCTCAACAAGCTGTTTTCTATGTTAAGGAATATTTCTGCTAGCCTAGTAAAAATTTTATTCCAAATAACCACTGTGTTTAAAGGAGTTGCAGGGAAAGGACGTGAAATAAAAGGAATTGAAATTGAAAGAAAAATCTGTGAATGAAGAGGAAGGAACAACCTCTGGTTCGTCGCCATAAATCTACAACCGCGGATGGTATTGTAAAACAACTCAAGAATGCTTATTATTGTCTCGAACTGAAAGGAAGGTCTTCGACTCGAAATGCAACGAGCTGGTTGATGATAGGGTCGCCCCGTGTGGGTCCGTAAATTATGGTGCTACACGTATGGAAGTTGCCGCATAACTACGTGGAAAGCCCATCTCGACGGATGATAGACCACACGCGCGTTTGTATTTTTGATAGAAACATCGGCTGAAGTCGAAACGCGGCGGAATAGGATTAGAGGATTTGTCGATGCAATTGCTTAGCTGAAGCTGCCTGCAAATTATTATAGGCAGGCGTGTAAGAGGCTTACGAAGCTACGAAAAGGATTTACCTTTTTGCTGAACCATCGAATCGTTATGAAATTTCAATAACAATAGTCGAAATACAACAAAAGAGACGAGCGAATAAACAAAATTTTGCCATTTGTCGAAGTAACGAAAAGGATTAATTTTCCTTATCGTCGAAGTAGAGACAAAGAAGCAACGAAACAAGCGTTAAAAACTTTTGCCACTCAACTCTTTAAGAGGGCAATAAAACATAGTGACTTTGTTGTTATCGTACCTTTTGTATTAAATTACAATTTTTTTTGCTCTTCCTGAAACTTTGTTCAAACTGGTCGAGTTTAACTTTAAAAAATGAACGAGACATATCTACGAATGAAAAATTTTTTCCCCTGACTAAACAGGACCTAACAAATTTACAATTTTTCTACGCTCGTTCCTCGCGGAAATTCAATATCCAATCTGGCAAAATCGGAACCGATGGCACCGCTGGAAATCTCCATTTTAGCGTTTGGAACAATTTCAGAGAAAAAAGGACGGCACACGCGAATGGCCGAGCTATCGACGAAAGTCGCTGTCTGCTGAGTCGCGCTCGACGAGAACTTCGACTTCGTACGCGTGTCGCAGGATCGAAAGTATCGAAAGGTTTTCAATCGAGGAACTGAGTTTCTCATTTCGAAACTAGTCGTTTCCTTTTACATAGTCCAGTGTTATAGAATTTTCAGAGAATGTTATCGAGTTTCGCGTGATTACTCGTGGAACTGTTGTTTTCAAGAAAATTCGTACGGTTGTAGTTGAAACTGAAAATGTAGAGAAAGATCATTACATTTCTTCTATCGTAATTGATATTCTTACTGATTCTCACGATCCACTGCGTTCTGTGAGATTTCTCAAGAATATAAAACAAGATTTATAACTGTAATTTTCTTCTGTCCGCCGTCGTGCGAGCGATCGGGAGTAAAATAATCAAAAGCTGGCAAACTCCCAGAAATAAGGATCAAATTATCTGTTCTACGGTCCTTGAATTTTACATCTCAACTTTCGCTTTAGCAAGCAAAAAGAATTCCTGATATTTTAAAATATTTATTAATATTCTTAAAACATGGAATAAAATTAACATCAGAAATCATTTACCAAGAACAGGAGAAAGAAGATGCAGGCTATGTAAGAGAAAAGAAGAAGACCTGAGAAACGTAATAGAAGAATACGAAATAACTAGTGGAACTGAAAACAATAATGCAGAAGAGAAGAGCAATACAAGACGGGGAGGAACGACAATAAAAAAGCACAGCAAGAAGTCAAAAAGCCCAAAAGTTGCCATAGTTTTAGAAAACGGAATATATAATGGAATACAATATAATAGATTATATAAGAAAAGAGAGGTAGATATATAAGAAAAGAGATTAGATACATATAAGGGAAGAGGCAATAAGGTGATAATGCCATAAGGTTGATAGAACGTAAAAAGCGTATTATGTAAACGGGATGTAAAACCGAAAGCTCGTCCAAAGCCGAAAGGCACGGACTAAGTAATGATAAATAAATAAATAAATAAATTTACCAAGAACGTGCATATTTTCATACATATTTTGTTGCAGCGTGCGATACCTTTCAACGTTGAGAGAACACGATTGCACCGAAATGGAGTGAACAAATGCGACGAAGTTAACATAATTTGTAACGAGGACGGGCGGCCTTGAAAGACTAGGATTTTTTAGTACCGGTTATAGCAACATTAACATTTAACAGCGTAGACACAGTACCGAGGCGAAGTGTCGCGCGTGCGTATTTAAGATGTCGTGCTGTTTTATTCCGCAAATTTATAGTTAAATGAACTCGTAGAAGGGGCATAAAGTCTCATTGCATTGGATGTTGGAAGAAGCCATTAATCGCCAATCTTTTTCCCCCTAGCATTCTGTACTTCGAATGGCGGTGACGTTCAAGGTAAGAATTTTACTCAAAAAGTAATTTAACGTTTACGCACGTTAGAATATCACCGAGGTCCTCGTGTTCTCCGGATGGAAACACTATTACCGAGAGCCTTATACTCCTTGGGAAATTAATTAGCCTCTCCTTTATGGACGATCCGCTCACGCATTGCGTACCTTGAACTTTCTTTTTCACTGTTTCCAACGAGCCGCAATGAAACCGTGCATTCAATTCTCTCCTAGCGAAACGAAGTATCGTATATCTTTCTCAATGAAAAATCACGAGGCTCTAATAGGAATTCGAATAGAAATTTGTTTCCATTCAAAGAGGAGAATCGAAGTGCTTGTAACAAAAATAAGTTTCGTTATTCTTCCTTATGTTTTAGATAATGGGATATTCCAGCAGTCAAGCGTGAGGATCGTCAGATATCAAGGGTTAATTTTATGAATTTAAGCGGGCAGAGTAACAATATTGACATTGCAGGAATCATCTAAAATTATCATTCAAACATATTGTAAAGCTAACTTAGCTTCGATAAAGATTTAGATAACATTGTATTTATTCATAAACTTGATATTGATTGTTGCAACATAATGCTGTTTAACCTGTTAACTGTTTCAGTTGTTAGACATCGATTCGATATTATTTATAAACTTTTATACTTTCCTTATTACGTTTATACCACTTGCTAAAGAATAATATAAAAAATCAGTAGGAGAGTTGCTTAATAAATCCACGAGCTGCCCGATTTTATAACGTAAATAACATTGTAAATAATACTATGTATGATGAACACCTCGTTAAAAAAGTTGCAATGTATTAAATAAGAACTAAACATGCTAAAATATTTTCGTACGATTCTCCTAAAGCGGTACGGAAGCGCTATAAATTGACAAGGGTTTTTACCAAGTTTTTACCATAAACCATTCAATTTCGTCACATAATTTCAAATTACACACTGATAACAACAAAAGATCTACGCAATGTAATTTTCCTATGCCGTGCGACCATATGCGAATTATAAAAACAAAGAACATCCGCGAACCTCATCACAGCAAAGCCCTTCGAAACTCATACGAACGATCGTGCGCGGGCGTTCGTCATGCGGCCGCCTGCCATAAAGCAGAATTTTCGAAAAGGCAGCGCAAAACGATCCATTCACCGTTCCCCGACTAATAATTCCAAAACGATCCGTTTTATATTTACGACGTGTACACGTTTATAAACGATACGAGGCTGGCCCGTTTGATGTTCGCTTTATTTTATAGTTTCCCGACTAACGCCGTTCGACCTCATCCGCCCTACGTTCCCGGTACAACCCCATTTTAGTTCCATCTCCGTCTTCTGCGTAGCTGGCCCGCCTTCCAAATATGCATGCACTTTCGTCAACGTCGTGGTCTCAACAGCAGTCGTCGTTTTTACCGGTTTAGATGCAAAATGAATTTTTCGTTATCCAGAGGCAAATTTTCCAGTCGATGGCGATAGTTCGTGGGCCTCGACTGTAGTTCAAACATGTGCCAGCTTTACGATGTTACGTCGACGTGGTAAAGCAGTTACAGGTCCTTCCAGTAGTTGAACAACAGGCTGCGGAGACGTTGGTTTATTACGGCGTTAAAAGGTAATGGATCATCGACCGAGGGAAAGGATTTTTGATCATTTGCCATTGCAACTTTCCGATTCGTACTTTCCTTCGGCTTCGGATAAGTTAATTTGTAATTTCAGTGGTTTCTTGGAGGAGAAGTGGTTGTTTGGAAGCGACAAATTGGAATTTACGATAGCTGTAAATAGATTCTACATCTAAATAAATTTCCTGGTTGAAACATACGTTGTGTGTTATGTATGGACGATCGATTATGTATAATTATTCGGATAGCAGCAACAAGACCATCGAAAAATTAATCGGATCCTTGATACTTCAACGCTGTTCTTTATACATTTTATTGGAGACTTTGGAAGATTCAGTTTTTTCTTATTATTATCAGATACTTACGTGTATAAGTACAAAAGTTTCAAAATCTTCCAGTACAAACTTAGAATTCGTTTTAAATTGAGGAAGGAAATAATTCCACTGCGAAGAAAAGCCTTTGGCGACGATTTAAACGCAGTAAAATGTAATAGAACTTGGTGGCTCGTGAATGACGTTTGTAAGGCAAGAGATTTCGAGTTCTAGACTAACAAATAGCGTGATTTCCGGTAAGAGACAGGAAGGGAAGGGCGCAATTTCCAAGATTTCGACGTCTCGATAGGAAACGCTTAATAGAAATCCCGACAAGATAGAATCTCGATTGGTAACATTATTATTATGTGTCCGCGAAATTTCCAAGCGACGACAAGGGCCCCGATCTGCGGTTTCCAAGTGTCTAACTCGCAAACCAGCAGTAGTTAGCAGAAGCTGTTAAGGACACCATGAACATTGAGTATCGCCGCATCGATTGTCCTCGAATTCGCCACGCAAGGAGTTCGAATTACCAGCTCTACTAGCTAAACACGAGACAGCAACGAGGTACGTGGAAATCGACCACCGAAAGCAGAGCTGCTTCCGTTTCAGCTCCTCGTTCTTGAAATTTCGAAGTACCGCGTACATTACGAAATATTATAAATATACTCGAGATTCGAAAATACTATAAATACATATCCTTAGAAATCCGCAAGTATCTTACGTGGGATTAGAAAATACTACGTGATTAATAATAAAATAATACGTAATAAAATAAATAAAAAAGAAAACAATACATAATACATAATTGTATAACGTTTTCCTGTAATGTTTCCAGCTGATATCAAGCTCTTAAGTTGAAAAAAGCGATCTAACAAATTCACGCGCGACCAAAGTAAATATCGAAACAAACAAAGCAAAAGTTGCTGAGAGAAAAACGAGCAACAACGCGTGCATCACCTCAGGGGAGATAAATCACTCGTCGCACCATTCGAAGAAAGTAACCCCGAACAACCGTCTAATTTTAGCTTCGTCTATTCGCGTTAAACCGTCTTCGACTTCGCCCCTCCGGCACCAAGTTTCTTTTAATCGAGAAACTTGTTCTTGGCTACTAGTTCAGGCACCACCACCGACCAAATCGCCCAGCACAGTTTCATCGATGTCCTCGTTTACCCTAATCCACGCGCGATCGATACGAGGAAAGAAGGAGAGGTCGATCGGCTCGCGAGTTTCTCTCACTTTGGCCGAGCAATTACTCGAAATCGTTGCACAGTCGAGTCGGCCAATTGCAGCGCGGCCGTGGCGCGAGAAAAACGACCAACACCGAGCGTTATTCCGAAGGGGTTGGGCCACGGGAATCGCGAGAAATCTTGCTGGAAACTACCGGCCAGAGCCCTGGGCCGGTCTTCGAGTTTCATTAACTTCTGAAAACGCGACGCGCCGATCGATAGCGTGGCCGCGGCAAGCTTGCTTGTAACCCGGGCAAAAAGCTGCGATGAAGCACGATAATCCGGTGCGCGGAGACGGCCGATATACAAGTACAGGAGGCTCAACGTGGTCGTTCGATGTGTGTCGCGTGGAAAGAGAGCCAGGAGAGAATGACAGGAGAAGGGACGACGAGGAAATGCGCGAACGCATCTAGGATGGCGATCGTCGGTTTATTGCGCGTTTCACGGGTCCCTGACGCTTGTATAATTGTCGAGGGCGGAGGGTTGGCCCATTTTCGAGGGGAAATATGGCTGCGACTCGAGCGACTCTCGCCGGTAAAAGTCGATACTTCGGCTGGAGAGTTGGTTTGCTCGTCGTCGTCGTCGTCGTCGTCGTCGTCGTCGTCTGTGTAGAGGCGGCTAAAAAGCGGCACCAGCCTCTGCTAGCTTGCACGAGCTTCTAATCAGCCTACATCTGTCTGTTGTGCATCCATCCAACGAATAAGGGGGGAGTGGAAGCAAGAGCAAAAGGGAGAGAATGGGTGCACAAGCGCTCGCGCACGCGGCCGCACGCACCCCTTTGTACGCGCACACCTGACGACGGGCCGAGGGTGTGCGGGTGGTTGGTTTCTAGCAGAGAGGGGTAGCAAGAGAGGGAGAGAGAGAGAGATAGAGAGAGAGAGAAGCGCAGGCAGGCGAGACCGAGAGAGGGAACAGGGGAATCGAGATATCGATTCCACGCGCGATACCGCCGGGTGTTTCCGGGCCTGGTCGCTCGCTTCGAGCACCTTCGACAACTTCGACAACGCTAATTACAGGATGACGAACTAACCGTGGTCACACCGGACTTCCGTTCTCTACTTCGTGAAAATCGGCCTGGCTATCGTCGAAGGGGAAAAGAGGAAGAGGGCAGACGGTTGAATTTTTCCTCTCTCCGTTCTTTCAACGATCATGACAGTCGTTTTTCCACCATCCCTCTGCCTCCCGCCCACTGAAGTTGCTCGTTTATCATCGTTCGGGATAATAGTTTCCAGATCCCGCGAATGACCTATCGATAGAAACCGGTTACACGAGCCGCGTGTATCGGTAAGCACGCGAGCGTGCCTCCAGCTTTGTGAATGGCTGAAAGGAAATCCGGTTGATTAGTTTTGGATAGAAACGATCCCAACTGGTGGAAGGTTCCTTTAATTTCGCGTGGCCCGTTATTTAGAGCGGTTTGCATGTTGTTGACGGTAAAAAGCGATACACAGAGCGAATGTAAGGGGGAGAGGGAGAGAGAGAGAGAGAGAGAGAGAGAGAGAAATGAGAGGGTAGATGCTTGCCAATAGAGGATGCGTGTGCACGAAGAACAAAGAACGTTTTTTTCAATTATGTATTGAAAATAAGTCGTGGTTAATCGGATTAATTTTTGCTGCTTCTCTTTTCTTGCCTTTCTTCCTTTTGCCTTTCCTGTTTCTGCCTTCGGTGAAAATAATCGTCCTCGTTCCCGACTTTCAATGCTTTCCTCTAAGCTTCAAACTGACGAAGAACTTGAAGCGCTGAAGAATAATTTCGGTTTACGAGATTAGATTTTTGCAAACCGTGATTGACATAATCGTCAGTGTCCCTCGTCTAGCGACGAGACAGGTCCGATGAATTTCAGTAGTCTTATGAATTATCGTATCTCGACGTCTATCGTCATTACGA
This sequence comes from Bombus confusus, assembly GCA_014737475.1. Taxonomy (NCBI): domain Eukaryota; kingdom Metazoa; phylum Arthropoda; class Insecta; order Hymenoptera; family Apidae; genus Bombus; species Bombus confusus. The sequence continues at coordinate 3,280,688 of JACXIV010000097.1, forward strand.
CATCTTCTGATTTCTTCGCTAAAAATAAAAGGTGTCTCGCAACTTTCGATAAATTGACGTTCTGATCGACAAAACTGTTCCAATAGTGCAAAATGGATCGTGCGTAATTCAATAAAATGATATACAGGAAAAAATGTGGTTATGAAACGAAAGAAACTTCTGGGACAACTAATACTGATACGTCTACTGGTATTTAACATAAATTGAATCCACGCTTTCTCTTTCGTATTTTACCGTTTATTCTATCGCAAATCTATTATTACATCATATTCGTATATTCGTGACACGGAGCGCAAAATGGACTAAAATTCATCGAACTCTCCCCATGCTAACTCCAAAGTGAGCAGGTGTCCTAACCATCGTCGCAACTTGTCTCGCCAAATAACAACGAAACCTATATTTCTATAAAACAATCTCCGTGCCCTTAATCCAGCTGTATCTTCCCCATCCCCACAAATCAAAGGCTTGTCCACTTCGCCAAGCCCCCTGAAGCATATCGCAAACTATGACCATCGATATCGAGATAAATCATTACGACGACAGAGACCCTTAAGCCCAGGGCCATAGCGTCCTACGGCGCGACGTAAGCCGGAAAAATCGAGACCACTCGCTAGACAAAAGCCGACAGAGGCGCGTGAGCCCCCTAACAATCGGCGGATCCACCGGGGTACCTTGAGGCGAGTCCGCACGAAACGCGGCAGAATCCAACCCGCAGGATAACAGTCAGCCCCCTGTGTCGTAGCGGCCGACGTGACACATTCCCATCGCGTGATGGTGCAACTTCCAGTCCAGCGAACCAAAGCCAACCCCCTTTTCCGCCTCTTCCTCACGATACGAGGAATTAGGGGACAGTGACTCGTCGCCGCGAAGACGACAGCAGATACGTCTCTGTTGCGATGCTAGGCGGTGGACACGGTCACGCTTTGGCCGTTGTCGCCCGGCTCGAGAAACACTACGTGGCTTGCTGACAGATGGAACAGAGAAAACTCGCGTGCTTCCTTCTTACGTGGTCGTGAACAGTGGACGACGAAGCAGGATGCGAGACGGTATGGGAACGCTCGGTCCAAAGGGAATTTTGAAGGGGGCAGGGATGAATTACGTAGGTTGGTTTTGACGAATGGCGAGGTACAATTGCGGAGTTGAAGTGGTGCAGGATAAATCGTGTAAGTGTTAAAAGAATAAAAAATGATTTCGTTAGAGGCAGGGTGAATAGGGTAAGTTTTGATGAGTGGCGGAGGGGAATAAAGTAGTCGAAATGGCGGCGTTAGCGGGGAAAAAGTAAGAAACGACTTTCTTAGTGGAAACGAATGGGGTAGGTTTTAATGAATTACGAAGGACGGTTAAGCAGTTTAAATTGGTAAATAACAGGCGCTAAGACAATGAAAAATGCTCTTTCGGCGAGGAGGATCGTAACACGAATTCGTCAAAAACGAAAATGATAATTGATTTGCCTGGAGCACTGGAACTTCCCAATTTCCATATTTCTCGCGATAATGCAATCATAAACCTGATTTCGATCAATTCTAGTAGATTTAACAATAATTTCTTTTGGTATTTTAATTGCTTTAACAATCATTTCTATCGCGTAATGGATTTTGAGCAGCTTGCTTCTCACGATAATCCAATTACGTATAAATCTGATTTTGGTCAATTTTAATAGTTTCGATAATTTCTTCCTGGCTTCGAAAATGTGTGTGTGTGTGTGTGTTTTTTTTTGTCGTATACTGGATTTTGAAAGTTAAGAGATTCGGGTATTTTGTAGCATTTAATCGCAAAATTAGCCGAGCAATAATTTCTCTAGAGTGAATAAAATTATTTTCTCCGTTTCGCTTAAACATTTTTACCGTGTGGGTGAAATATACGGCCGAGAACAACGGACCCGCGAAATATATGCAAACGAGGATAGTAAAATGTGTTTCGTCATGCGGCCGCTGAAAAAAATTCCGCAAATATTGCATACCACTCTGTTCAGAAACACGATTACGGCCATAACGAATTCGTTATTTTCGCTTCAAAAGCGCGAACGCAATCAGGATTTGTATTCCGCGATTCATTAAAGAGAAAATCGATTTTTTACCCTCCAAAAAATTCGTCTCATGATACGCGTGTCCATTCAATAGGAATTATACCAACCCCTCCTCTCCTTTTATTCCACTTTTTAGTTTATTTAACAACTCGCGGTTCGTGGGAGATCCATTGACAAACATTTCGCTGAAGTTGCACTTTTATCTACGAGATTCAACGGGAAACGGCTCATAATCCGCGCTTAAACTCGTATCGTGTAAAAAGTACCTAATAAAGTGGCGCGATAAATTTCATAAGCCACAGGCTCTATGTACATCGTATTACGATAGACGTGTCAGCTCTTTCTTTTTTCTCGTGCATTTTAAAACTTAACGTTTCGCGTGATTTAACATTTATTTATCGCCGCTGCACGCTTATTCGAAGTGATACGCGCCCGCTTAATTTTTCAAACGGGAACGAACGAAATTTACCGAACACGCGAATGTACGTTTCGTTTAATCATTTTCGTTGGTAGAAAAGTTTATTTTGTTAAAAGCGAACCGCGTTCCTCATTTAAAATATATACGTAACATCGGTCAGTCTGTGAGTTTAATTGCAAAAGTCGCGAACAATGTAATATTCTGAACGAAATACAATGGTGAAACAGGTACTTGCACGTTAATGAGAGTTTCGGAAATTCCGAAATGTTAAAAGGGCGAAGGCTTGCGCGATTCTGCTTTATAAAACGGTAACTATTCTGCGAAAACGTACGGATAGAAAGAGTGGTTTAACATCTCGGGACACCAACGAGTATCAAAAATTCCATTGCGGCTTTTGATGTATCATATTTAGTACGTTTGGGACCACGATACGTTCGTATTTAAGGGATGAAACGAATAAATTATCTACTAGTATAACTACGACTAAAAGATGGTACTTTAACGACTTCAAAAGCGAAACGATAATGTCGACTTTTGGCATGAATTATCACGTTCAAAAATATTTTGTGCCTTGCAATATTCTAGGAAAGAAACCCAACCCAAGATTGAAATAATAATATTGACTTGTGCAATGAGTTACAATGTCCAAAAACATTTCATTAATATTATCAATGAAATACGATACGTTCGTATTTAAGGGATGAAACGAATAAATTATCTATTAGTATAATCACGACTAAAAGATGGTACTTTAACGACCTCAAAAGCGAAACGATAATGTCGACTTTTGGCATGAATTATCACGTCCAAAAATATTTTGTGCCTTGCAATATTCTAGGAAAGAAACCCAACCCAAGATTGAAATAATAATATTGACTTGTTCAATGAGTTACAATGTCCAAAAACATTTCATTAATATTATCAATGAAATACGATACGTTCGTATTTAAGGGATGAAACGAATAAATTATCTATTAGCATAATCACGACTAAAAGATGATATTTTAACGAACGCAAAAGCGAAACGATAATGTCGACTTTTGGCATGAATTATCACGTCCAAAAATATTTTGTGCCTTGCAATATTCTAGGAAAGAGACCTAACCCAAGATTGAAATAATGATACTGACTTGTGCAATGAGTTACAATGTTCAAAAATATTTCGTTAATATTATCAATAAAATTCAGCGAATACAGTGACAGAAAATTATACATATAAGCTACTAGTAAAAGTGTCGATAAAAATGTTTCTTATTCTTGACAAATGCATATGCTATTGTCACAGCATAAATTAGTACAATCAACAGTTAGTACGTACATACATTGACTAGTAAGTATAATTTAATTAATTGCCTCAATGAATTAATGAATTCAATCGATAAACAAAGATTCGACGAATCAATTGAATAAATACGACGTGTTAATATAAAATATCCGAGATATGTATGTATAATAAATTAATACGAACGATGTCCAATAATCTACACCTAGTAATATTAAGTTTACAATAAGTTCGTTCAAAGATTGTTACCTTTATATAAAATTTATTTATAGTTAACGAGGCTCGTATTATTTTGTATTATTTTCTAGCGTACTTTGCAAATGAATTAAGTAATTTATCGCTGAATCCATCGAAAATTCCACTATCAGTATTTCTACATTCTTTAAATTGCTTAATCACTATTGGTAAAATAATGCCAAATATCGGAACGATTAATATCAATTATAATATATCTGCAATAGAAACACACTTCCACGTTTCACAATACTCGCATCTAAAGTTACCATCCTAGTCGCCCTTTTTCCCAGCGTTTTTTCCTCGCAAGACACATCTCTCACGCACACCCATGTAATAAACTATAACGAATGCCATTGCAGTTTCAGGGGACAAAAAGCGTTACAAGTCGACACGCGAAACAGCATAAACGGAACATCGGGTACGTATGCCTTTTATTAAGCGATACAGACGGAAAAATAATTAATTAAATCAATTAGGAACCGGGGTGAGTAAACGTGATGATCGAGCGTATACGTGCAGCAGGCCCTTACCATCTTGTTAATTTAACCAGGAAACATTCATCGACCGTCGTCCGAGGTACGCCATCGTCGAATTTAATTACAGAATCAGAGGCTCAAGGCATACGATCGCTCGTAATTATGCGCATCCATGATTAACAGATTATCGAGCTTTGACGTGGAATATTTATTTGTGTCATCGGGAGCGCCAGCGAGACGCCGCGAGATCGTGTTCGTGAATCGCGACAAAAATCAAGCTTCCCTTCGTCGTAAGGCGATCCCTAACAATCCGCCCACGTGTTACAATCCGCGGTTAACGAACCACGACGAAGTGGAACGATTAGAAGAGACCAGGGAAAGCACCTATTCCCGTAATTGTCCAGTGAAATTTTTCGACGGAAGTCTGGAGTTATAGCAGAGGTATGGATAATAAGCGATCGGCGAGACAGGATTATTTGTGGAGGCTGGAGAGTTATATTGATGCGGATTGTTGAAGTTTAGGTGTCGACGGTGATGGAAACGTACTATTAATGTTGAGATTAGTATCATTAATAACGATGTGTAACGGTGGTTTAATTATTAAGAAATTACAAAATAGAGCAGGATGTCAGCGATCAACGCAAGACGCGTTCCAGCTTTCATTTCTTGGCTATAAAGTACGTTCTGATATCTAGCGATGCGTAATCATCGAACTGCGGGTTTATATCTTCAAAATAATTGGAAATTATAAGAAAAAGTTAGGAAATAATTAAAAGAGTATGCGCTTTTAATTATTGACAAGGCAAGACCATTTATTGTAAGTAAAAGAAGATTCAGAGAACTGCTACAACAGAATCGTATGTTATGATCTAATAATTGGAATAGAGTAGAAAACACTATAATATTTCACGACTGTTTATCAATGATTTCCAGTTGTTTACCAGTTTTACCAATGAGATTACTGTAGTATACAATTTCGGTGCAAATTCCCAGATATTTATTAATAATACTAGAAGATGATGTCGCAACGTGGCCTCTACAGAGAAAAATGTAAGTACCAATGAACTTAATTAATTAATTAATTGTTTCTTAATTTTTGTCTACGCTATCTATCCAAATGAATGGAATATTCATTTGTCTTTACAACTTTAAATATGGCATATACACACGGTTTTCTACAGATACACTTTCCTTTTTCATGAATTTGGACTACATTGACATTTGGATTACATTAACAATTTTCTCTTCCTTCCTAGAAAAGAAACTAGTTTCCTGGCACTGAAAGCGTTCTCTATAAGCACTCTCCAAATAACAATTAACATGTAATAAATACAATTGATAAACAACACCTTGTTCGCTACGGAACGATCTCCTCGCAATTGTTGTCTCGAATGCGCGGAGTCCCTTTTACGTCCAAGCTTCGATTAACGGTAAAACCAAAGGGGCGAGGCTTCGTCGAAAAGGATGAATGCCGCGAACGTAATTGTGCAATTGTCGATCGCGACTTTTCCCCAAGAGCATAATCGATCTACTTGAAAGGCAATTGAGTGTTCCTGCGATTGCTCTCAAGCCCCATGAATGCAGCCCTCCGCTTTCGTCCGGAATCGAATGCAACGCGATAGCGTTCCGTGCCTCTGCACGAGCGTAACGCCGTGCCAATGAGATGAAAACGAGCGCGTGCACGCGGCCAGTCGAACGTGGAAGATTAGTTTGTGCCAGGAAAAATATGATACGATTGGTAGCCACGTGCATCCTCGCTGCGAATTATCATCTCGATAGCGTAATGCTATCTATATCTGCACAAACTCGCGAAAGTACGCGAACGCTTCTAGACGTATAATAATTATGACGCACTATTACGCGTTATACGAAAGACATTTTGAAATTTCATTGAGACAAGTAAGAAACAAGTGCGAACATATACACTGTATTTTCTCGCTATTTTATTACAAGTAGTTGCAACCTTCAAACATTTCTATTCTAACAACTCGAAGTCTGATTGATCAAACAAAAACACTCGTCGCAATCGGAATGAAAAGTGTCCTTCGTGGAAATTTACATCTTCGGTATTGTTTACTTTATTTCTGCCATTGGATCTCGTTCGATAAACACTTGGACACGGTAACGCGAAAAATATAGAAACGCCAGAACGCCAGAAAGTAATTTCATCAACCACGGGAAACGTATTCATCGAGAAGATTACTTAAAATGGAATGGACGGTAAAAGTTTGGCTTTGGACCAGCGCGAAGCGCGGAAAAAAATTTCTGAACGCGGGAAGGAACTATTGATTTACCGGAGCTCCGTATTTTATTTTATTCCAGAGGTTCGGCGCTTTCAGCGCGCGATTTTCCAGCGTTCGTTCGTTGTCCACGCTGTACGACAGATGTCATTCGCGACTCGCGATAGCGTTTTAAAAAACACGCATTTTAAAGGCTTACAATACTGGCAGGGTGGACGGCTAGGAATACCGAAAAACAAGGAACAAAAAACGCAGGCGAAAAAAAAAAACAGAGAGAGTGGAAGGGAAGGAGGAAAAAATAAAAAGGAGAAATCCGACAGAGAAAGAAAGAGAGAAAAAAAATATATTCCAGCTCGCGTTACAGACGCGTGTAATACGTTCCCGTGGGGCTGATACACTCGACGAAAGCAATTTTCGAGCAATGAACGCCCGATGGTTTTACAAAGGCAAATGATGTTTGAAAAAGTTAGACCCGGTCCGGCGGTGCGAAACTTCCGGCCAGAGGAGAGAGCGAAATGAGAACGCCATAAAGCCCGCCGGTGACTTTAGAGGGGAAACGTTGGGGAATAAAAATTCATGAACTATGGATTTCAATATGGAACCGCCTAGGCTTCCGATTGCTCCAGCTACGTCAACGAAAGTGAGAACCACGGGGCAAATAATCCTCTCGATGCTGCCCTGTGATTTTCCAAATCGTTGCAAATCGTCGGTGGAAATCATTTCGATAGCAACGCGTCGCCAATCGCTCGAATATTTATCGCCTGCCATAGCGTTATTTGGATGAAATTATATTTTTCACCGTTGCCTGACGATAAGACAAATGATTTATCCTGACAATCAGAAATGCGAAAAGCATTCTTTGAATATTTTCATCGAAGTATTGTTTCGCAATATGGTTATCTCGGGAAGGTACGTACATTTTTAAGTAAACGTCGAATTTGGTTATTTGATTTCATCGATGAAATCCGTGTTGAAATACGCGTACTTTTATACGATATGGTCAAAGCGGACAAAAATTAATGACGCACTATACGATTTACAATTATTCCAGTTGTATCGTCCAACTTGCATACAACATCAGTGTTTTTAATCACTGATTAATTAAACATGTACTGCACAATTTATCTATCACGGTGTTCGGGTTTTCCTGCGACCACACTTTTTCGACACATCTTAGAATATCTTGTATTACTATTACTATAAAGTTATTGTAAAGTATTATCCAAAATCGCTAAATAACGATTAGTTTGGAACGAAATGCCTGTTGTGATAAGACTTCGACCAGGCCACAGAAGAATAATGTCCGCAATCTATAAAATTAATTTAGGGAACAAATCTATAAAGTGAATAAGTCACGAATATCATGTTGCATTTTATAATCCGAATTTTATACCAAAAGTCTTGCTGGAGCTGCAATAGAAACACAGAAGCAAGTCGCTAAACAACGATTAATTTAAAACGAAATTCCTCTTGTGATAAGATTTCAACCAGGACACAGAATAATAATGTCCGCAATCTATAAAATAAATTTAGAGAACAAATCTATAAAGTGAATAAGTCACGAATATCGTCTTCCATTTTATAATCCGAATTTTATACCAAACGTCTTGCTGGAGTTGCAAAAGAAACACAGAAGCAAGTCGCTAAACAACGATTGATTTAACACTAAACCTACCGACACTTTTTGTAGACTTATTGATAGAATGAAAAAAAATTTAAATTGAAAAAGAAAGCAAACTAGAAATAGATACCGAAGAATATACTGTATGCATATTTGATGAAAAGTCCTAGATTAGGAAGTGATATGATAACGTTTAAATATGGTCAAATTTGTGTAGAAATTTGAAAGCGATCAATTTGACCGCTGTTGTAGGTTTAGTGTTAAAACGAAATTCCTCCTGTGATAAGATTTCGACCAGAACACAGAAGAATAACGTTCGCAATCTATAAAATAAATTTAGGGAACAAATCTATAAAGCGAATAAGTCACGAATATCATGTTCCATTTTCTAAATTAAATTTCATAGCAGAAGAGTCTTCCTGTAACACCGCTAGTAGTCTAGAAGCTTATATACCGCGCAAATTGCATTAAACTTGAAATCAGTATTTTTATCGGCGCCGTATCACTTATACAAGTTCCTGGTTGCAGAACAAATAACCCTAATCCCCAGTGTCGCAAGAAAAACAGCTTTTACACTCGAACATAACGCGAGCAGAATGGAGAGTGGCGCAATCGTAAGAACGGTTTACACGCACTACTTATACACGAACAAGCCGAATGATCCTCCTTATTGCTCCAACTACCCCATAATTACCCTGGCTGCTTCTACCAACACGCATAAGCGTCGAGTACCAACGAAATAACAAAAAAGAGAGAAAAAGGATCAGCAGACGGTAAAAGCGGGAGGTGGCCAATTTAAAAACGGACTTATTCCCCTTTAATGAAACCATTTCCTGCGCGTTATCAGGCAAGAAACGCCAACATATCGAGTAGCAAATTGCCGCAAATTCCCTGCGTGCGTCGTTTTTCAAGCGAGCACGCTCGCGAGCGGCCAGAGGCTTTCCCACGAGAGGACAGGCGGGCTCGCGCTTCATTCATAGTCGATGGACCGTATCGCGACGAGATAATCGAGCGAGAACGCGAAGTCGCTACTCGTTTGCCGATCGCGAAGCGCTAATTGCGTCGAACGCGGCGTCGTACGCTACCGGAGGAAACGCCTCTCGCCCGATTTTCCCTCTCTCTTTCATCCGTCCACCGTGTTTTCTTTCGTCTTTTTTACTTTACACCGCACGCTGCAAAAGTCGCTAACGCGACGACTTAACGCGTGACTCCAAGGATTAACGAGCGTTCCACGAGCCGCTTTCGAATACGCCGGGACGTCGACCTGCCGCCTTCCTTCATCGTCCACTTCACTATATAACCTCGGGACTCGTCACTTATCCTCCCATTTGCCCGAAATTATACTTGATGCGCGTTCCACCCGCTCCCGGTTTCAACCGAATGAAATTCTCACCGGCACCGGCAAGAGGCTTTAAGCTTCATTCCGGGATGTTTCTTAGATTTCCAGGGGTTGCTTCTGGGTCGAGCTTTCCTCTCTTTCGGGTTGCGCTTAAGGAGGGGGTAATGCAGTATTCATGAATGAGATTTTTTTGGACAATCGGCTTCTTTGATAGAGTATTTGTTAAGCTTGGATTCGTCCTGAATCGGGCTTCTCTTTCGCTTTAATTTCAATGGAGACTTCACGGACGAAACTTTTCACAGAATGCGATTTTTCGTTTCGAGAGTCCTGTCGCTAGATGTTTGTTTTGTTACTTAGTTGAGTAGATCGATCGAATATTTGCTAATCGTTTTACATTTCATGTTACGTATGAGAGTCGTTGTACCTTAAAATGTTCTGTTAATCAATGTATTTGTGTTTGATAAAAGTAGTACGGATGTACATACTAATTTTAGTGTATTGTATCTTCTTTGTAAGACGAGAAAAGAATATACTTCCATCACTTAAGAAGTATAAAATACAATGTTAGAAAAATAACACACATCTGTTATATCCACAAGAAATCGTAAAAATAGTAGATCGTATTAATATCATGTTAATATTTTGTACGTCCCTGCATAATTGAAAATTATGAAAACATTAATCTGTAATTTCGCAATTTTCCATGCGATTTCGACCCAACATCCATGCGCGTGGAATGCTTCAAAATTTTGAAATACCTTCTAGAAAGACACTGGCAATAATCTCGTGATTTGAAAGCATCTTCAGTTTCTTTGATAAATCACATACTGAAACTTCGACACGAGCACGTAGACTTTCGTGACTCGCGATGTATCCGTAGTATAAACTCGTGTTACACCCTCTCAGCGAATGTTTCTCGAGTTTTCGGTACATACACGGCACTGTTAAAACGTTAAAAGCAGCAGAACTACGGTTTTATTCGCAACAAGTGAAGTTGCATCGAAGGCAAAGTTTCATGGCGAGCCGTTGAACGTTCTCGGGCACGCCGCGAGCGATAAGTAACGCGACCAGAGGGGTAGCTGCCACCCGAGAAGCGCAAGGGGTCGGAAATATACGCGAGGTTCGCGGACGTCTGCCGGGCCCGAGAGAAATTCGCGCACTTTGCCACGTTTCACTGAGCGCGATTACCATCTCCTCCATCTTTCCTCGCTATAAATTCTCATAGTGTCGCGCGTTAATCCACGGATTAGCCGGTGACCGGGGATTCCGGGGCGGACACGCGCGTGGAAGAAGAACACTGCAGCAGGAGCGGAACGGAGCACGGGAACGTGGACTCGACGAACTCGTTTCGCGGGATTATGGATTAGTCGCTATGTTTAAGGAAAGAACCTGCTTCTGGCCGGCAAATGCTACTCCTCTGGCGTTGTTGGTTTTGCCAAATTGGATCGTGATTGTTCCAATCTAAGCTTATTCGCTCAGTTTCCTTATTTTTTCTGATGATTTTTTTTTTTTAAGATTGATTGGTGGGATCGCTCGAGAGCCATAGCGTTTAATTTCGTACATCGAACGCAAATGAAGGTGACGCTGGTTCTCAAAATCTATGTGAAAACTTGGGATTATTTCAACTGTCTCATGATAAATAAATTCTTCGTTTTTTTTTTTTCTAGATGAATATTAATCTATCTGTCTGATGATTGATTGGTTGGATCGCTCGAAAGCTATAGTGTTTAATTTCGTACATCGAACGCAAATGAAGTGACGCTGGTTCTCAAAATCTATGTGAAAACTTGGGATTATTTCAACTATCTCATGATAAATAAATTCTTCGTTTTCTTTTTCTAGATGAATATTAATCTATCTGTCTGATGATTGTTTGGTTGGATCGCTCGAAAGCCATAGTGTTTAATTTCGCACATCGAACGCAAATGAAGTGACGCTGTTTCTCAAAATCTATGTGAAAACTTGGGACTATTTCAACTGTCTCATGATAAATAAATTCTTCGCTTTTTTTTTGTAGATGAATATTAATCTATCTAGTTTTCGTTGTTGAATATAATTTTGATTATTTCGTTAATTTATACCGAATGAACAGAACCCTACAGACAACATCTCTGCAATTGATCTATAACAAATACGATATAACAGGCATTTAATTGCTTGTAGACAACGGAGAATAGTACAATAGTACAATAGTACAATAGCCGACGATCAATTAGGATTATAAATCTCTTGGTACAAAGCAGATATTTGGTAGATACCCATATATGTAATGTTATATTAAGGGATTAAATCTATACCATTTCTTGCAATAACAAATTCGAGGAACAATTTCGATCAACTAATAGTAGAACAATTTGATTTACAATTTTACAATTATTTTGCTTAATGAGCATATGTTTGAAACTATTGAAATTTAAATATGTTCAGCGTGAACGGTGTTAATTATTGTAAAGTTAGACACAAGAGCGAATGAACTAAATATGCATATATGTAGTGTAATCAAGTGCAAACACAGTGTGGAAAATGAAAACTTCGCGTGTACTCTCGAGTACATTGTTTAAATAGTCCTGAGCCATTAACACGTGGGATTTGCTAATCTTTTGAATCAAGATTTTACTTAGCGTTATTTCATATTTCACCTGAAAATAACCGAAATATTATTAAACGACCACGATTTACTTCGGTCTCAAATTTTACGTTACGAATTTTCATGAAGCTGACTTTTTATTATTAATTTTATTTTACAAAAAGCCCTTTAGTAGCAGTTTTTAATAGGTAATATATTCCTCCAGGCAACGTGTTAATTAACACGTTCTCAGCGTATGTCTTGCCTCTGAGTTGGCATTTACTTTTACAAAATGAAACCGACTGTAATGTAGAAAGCATATTAAATATCATGAAATTTGTAGAACATTTTCATCGCAATAGATAGACGAATCATATATAAAATACGTCATACAGAGAATGTCGTATTAAAAAATTGATCAAACTCTCGTATCAAAAATTTTAACAAATTCTCGTATAAAAAATTTTACAATACAGCAGGCGATTGAAAAAAATCATACAAGCCGGCAGAAGATGATTCGTTACGTAAAAATGAAAAAAATCCTGCAATAAAATTTTTATATATAATATTTAACTCTCGAAAAATTAATTTTATATATGCAATTTGATATCTGCGAAAGAAGTGATACTATATTCGTTCTAACATCTACGCGATGAAGAATTTTTAAAACTTCAATTCGTCAAAGCACTACTATCACATTTGTTGTCTATCAAAAATAAATTGATCTTAAAAGAACCAACGCACATAAGAAAATATGTATAATAAAATTATCGATATACACTACATACTTATCTCACACATTCGTCAAATTCCTCTATACAGCCAATATTTTCCATCCTCAACCTAATAAGCCAAAAGAACCACAGACCCTCTGATAAAGCCACGCACCCATCAAACCCATAAACCAGCCCTAAAACAACCCCCATTGCCATCCGCTCTCTATCCGACAAACACATGGCATCACACGCACGAGCTCTCAGACCGCAATTACAACGCTTTAGCCCGGATCGTTTAAGCAATTCCGCGGTAAGCATCTGTGAAAGAAGCGCGTGTCGCGCGCCAAGGTTCACGCGGATCGATCGCTCGGTCGCGTGAACGGCGGCCGCATAACGAGTCAGATTGTTCAGTCGTCTCGCACGATCGAGCAACAAACCGGAACAATGCAGAGGCAAACAACGGAAGGAGCGTTCTCCAACGAGTCGGGCAGGGGCCCCGCGCGTTACGTGCGTGTCCGTTCGATTAAGTAATACGAACGACCTTGCAGGAGCGCGTGGCGTGACCGTAAAAGCCCGTGGAACGAGAGAATGCCACGAAATTGACGATAAATCTTGGCGGCGTCGCTGTTCGCCGCTGTTTATTTCCAGGCTCGCTACTTCGCTACCCGGTCCACCGAGGGAAATAATTCCGGCGCCCGCTTCCTAAAGTCACGTCTTGTATACAGCCTGCATTAGTTGGAGAAAATCGCGCCGCGAAATATTGCCACGCGTTCCTTGAGCTACGACGTGAGCCGCGAGACAAGCGCGACGACCCGCTCGAGACGCAGCTACCGCGCACGGTAGTAAAAGTAACGCTATCTACCTGTTAACGAAGTTTACACGCAGTTCATAGAGCAACGGCTGGCTTTTGACTCTGGCTTTGCCAAAATTACGCCGCAGCTTGGAAATTTCTGCCACCGGCGTAAACGCTGTGCATCGGTTGACGTTGAAGCGCACGAGCCAATGCAGATTTCGTTCATCGTCAACGTCCATGTATTACGCTACTGTATTGGCGGGTGGTCTGGATTATTCCTTGAAGAATTTTCTGATACGTCAAATTCTGAACATCTTTCACAGTATTTTGGGAAATTTTATGGCCCATGCTCTTGGTGTACTTTATAATTGGTTGCCATTCCGTAAAAGGGAAACGTTCATCGTGTTGTAGATGAAGTGTACATTCGGATGCTCGAAGTCGTTCTTGATAGGATTTACGTGACGATCAAAGCCATCGAGAAGCATATTATCTCAATCTGTATCTTGACACTAATTAAACGGGACCCTTTGTAGTCGCGAAATGCTTTCCGAAGAAAGGCCGCGATTATATATCTAAATATATTCGATACATATATTGAAACAATTGAAAGTGAAATTAAGATCATAGTTTAAAACGTCTTTTTCAAGCGCATCTTCTTTATCTTACTAAACGCGATATTTCATCTACGCGTAACAAGTTACGACAGAAACAAACAAACGTTCTATACGTCACCCTGACACAACGACCCTCCATTCTCACAAAACAGAGTACAAGATCCACTCGCAAACCTAATCGAATCATGAAATTGCTAAACAACGCATAAACGCGACTCCGTAAATCCTTCAGCCAGCTCTGTATTACCACTGCTTCTGCAACAGTATGATCCCTGTACTTCCTGCCTCGCAAACGCCCAAGTAGATGAAAATTACAGAGGGACACAGAGCCGAGTCCATCCCCTTGTTAGTTTAACATTGACCATCGTCCTTTCGTGGTCGTAAACGTCGACGGGTACAAGGGTCATCGGTTACAGGAAGTGGTGGTAGACCCTAGTTTCGAAAGGTATCCCCAGGTGAATGGAAAAGCGGAGAACGACGAGCCTTTGGGGATCTGGTGACTGGCCTCGACTTTGGTAAATGTTCGGTGAAATTACGCCTGCCAAAATTACACCTCGCAACGTTATAATGGCGTGCATTAAAACGTTCACTGTCACGCGGTGGTAATCGATGATCCGCGTTGCTTAATTCTTTCCAGCGATTAAAACAAGATAAATTTCATGCATTTGAAGATATTCAACGATGCGAGCGATGCAGATAAGATTGCGAGGGAAACGCGCAGTGTATTTCAATTTATGGCGGATCTCGAGACGAAGTATATGCAATTGGCGTGGCAATGAAAACGTTAGTGGCCGAGAAGACTGTGCTTCGCTGGAGCGCGCACGGACGCCTTTTTCTCCGCTTCGCGACAGATTTGATCGAGCTGACCTCTGCAGCATGTCGGATTTCTGGCGTTCGCGACTCAAACGCCCGTTCAAATACCTGAATTTATACGATACCCACGCGCCACGGCGACAACAACGCGACTTTCAGAACCGAGCAATGCAGCTTTCCTCTACGTTTTAGGTTTGTTTCGATTAGACGCGCGAAAGCCGGTTTTTGTCCCACTGATACTGAACATTTATCCGTCAAATCGCGTGGGAGGACGCCAGAGATTATTCCTGGCAGGATTATTCCTTGGGCTTTTCTTGCACGGTTATTCTTAAACACCGATCGACGTCATGCGAATAACTCAGATTTTGGATACGGACGATAAGAACTGTACAACACTACATGTACAGAATATTGTATAGACGTGTGTTATGTTCATTTGAAAAGAGATTTATTGTAGATTCCGAGAATCTTGGTACCAAGAATGTTTAACAATAGACAACTAGTAATTTGCCTACTCGACCAGCCTGTATTCTTCCTCACGGCGCTATGAAGGGATCGACATGAATAAAGGAGGAGCGTTGTTTCCATTTTTCCTGAAGGTTGTAGCCTTTTTAACCTCTCTTTCTCTCTCTCTCTCTGCTCAAACCGCTTCTCCTAACCTCAGCCACGCTGCAGGTCACCACAAGCAAGTTAATCCAAACAAACGGCAGCTCGTGCAACCACCAATTAATTACACAAACACGAACCAGCATTCGCCGTGAACAGCGTACGTCCAAGTGCAGCGGTCTTGACGCAAACTGCGTGCACCTCTCCAGCTCTTCTTTCAACTTGCAACGCGCGACTTGCTACACTTCTGACCAAACAACAGTTTCCAATTACTGTACGTTAGTCAGCGACCGGAAGACATTCAGGTGCAACGTGTAACCGAGCACGCCTCGACGAAACAGTTATTCCATCCCATCGTGGCAGTTGCGCAATTCATGGACACAAGTATCTGCCATCTCCGATAATTTTCCTCGAGTTTCCTATCGTCAGGAAGGAGATAGGATCGGGAAGGGCGACTGCAATCGCGATACACGTTCTCGACCAGCGCGATATCGTTTGCGCAATATTTTCATTGCTACCTTGCAGGTTTCGATCTGTGCAATCCTTCCAATATGAAAGACGTTCGTGATAGGCTAAGCGCGATCAACGTGAAAACACGAAGATTGCGCCCGATCTTGAACCCTACCCTTTCCTTCGTTTCCCATTGTTCGATGTTTGGTCCGATCGTCGAGTCGAGAGAAGGATGTAAGGTTTGAGAGGTCGATGGAATCTTGGAAATTCCCAGTGATATGGAATTTGATCTTGTCATGGCTGTTTGATGGGACGGTAAGCTAGTAAACAAACCGCGGCAACTTCGAACTTAATTTCACAATACCCAGATGTTTGGTAGACCAGTAAGGTAGCAAACTCTGAAGAATTGAAGATTTCAAGGAATCACGGTAATCTTGAATTTCATTTCGTAATTACAATCTGGGTGAATAACAGGTAATGGTGATTAGAGTCAAACTCGAAGACTGGTTTTCTAATCGCACGTTACTCGAAAACAAAGGAAGCGAGTATAAAAATTACTTAACTCTCTGAAGAGAAAGTACGACGAGAGGAAATTTCATCCTTGAATTCGAATCTTAATTTTTACTGAAAAAAGATTCACATACTTCTGTGAAGCAACGATTGTATGAAAACATTAGTCTCTGAAATCTTGTGAGGGAGGAAAATTAGGAATCTTCGCTGGCCGCGTCATGAACCCGACCTACCGCCAGGCTCTAACAATATCTGGCGGCGAAATCTCGCGAAACGAACGAAACGCGGAACGAAAGCGCGTACAGAGAGATTTTCCCGACATTTTCAGTAGAAAGCGAGTGACGCAGAAGGCGTGACCCGAGGCGCAACGATCGAAGATCGAGCCATAAACGCGCTGTTACGGCGATTAACGCGCTAAATGGATCGCGATCGACGAACGGCCGTGCTGTACCAAGCCGAAGGCGTTTTTTCCACGATGGAAAAGGGAAATCGACGCAGACAAGAGGCTGGAAGGCGCAATTACACTGCCCCCATCGGTGTTGGCATATCACGAAAGATGATCCAGCCGCTTCGACGGATAGATAGCTATCGAACCGTTACGAAAACGGCCAGTCGTACACAACTCTGCGGCGTTGCTTGCCTCGTTTCGGTGAAACGGTGCCTAATTGCCGATGAATCATCGCACGAAGGTATTGGGTCATCAGGAAAGTTCCTGTGATTTCGAGTGACTGGATTTCCTGTCCGTGTCGAAAGAAAATTATTTCACTTTTTATTCGCGGTAAAGTCATCGGAGCTCGGTGTTTTCATTTAAAACAACCATTTGCGTACGTTGGCGTAGGTGCACCTTTCCGAATTTTCCGTCTGATGCACCTTTGTTAACGCGAGATGAGATTGTTCGTCGTACGTAGACAAAAACGTGTACGTTTGTAGAACGTGGGGGAATTGTCGAATAACGTTTACAGAATTTTATTTTCCCGCGATTCTTCGAAGGAATAAGGCATTTTCAGACTGCATTAACGTGAAATGTTTAGAATATTTAGAATAGGCCACCGTTACGTACAGTGCTGCTGGTTATGAGCTGGTTATGGTTTAGAACACCTATTCGTTGCTATCGTAGCAAAACTTTGATCAATATCTTCCTTTATTTGGTATTTGATTCAGTTTTATTTATTAGAAGGTACGTCATAAGGATTTATGATAAAATAATGAAAAAATAAAAACAGTGGGAAACGTGGAATTTAAGCCAACAGCGCGAAATCTTCAAACATAATACCTGGTCGGCAATGAGCGTATATCAACGTCGGCCATGTTGATTCTCGCGAACGATGGCTCTTTTCGTTAATGACACGTTAGATCGCAAAGTTGCGCGAAATTCCGTGCGAGCAAGATTAATTTTACGTGTTGCCGGGGTAAAATTAATTTTGCAACCGGGTCGTGGAACCGGAGAAGTTTTCGTAACGGCGCGTACGTTTAGAGACGTGCGGAATTTGGTTGAAGCGCCAGTCGCAATTACCGTTGTAGGATGTAAAGGAATTATCTTGGATACGTCGGTCCTTTGTAACAGCCAGGATAACTATGCTTTGTGTACTTTTTCAGGAGAACACGCTTTTGAACCAGCAAAAGGAACAATTCCCTTCTTTTTTATTTTTTTTTTTTTTTTTTGTCTCTGCTACTGGAAAACTTTTTCTGTAATTTATTTGACTCGAAAACACGCCGAGGGAAAGGCAAAAAACGTGAATCGAAGCTCAGACGAGAAATATGACGAGTCACAGTTCCTGTCTTTTGCAGAAGAGCAATTTTAGAATGCAGTATGTTGTCCATCAGTTCCATACTAAGATCTTTCAATAGATTTTGGGAATATATCCATACGTGTTTCTATCCTTTTGAACATTTAAAAGTTATTGTCACATTGATTACTAGACACAGATATTGAGCAAATCAAATTACCATATCAATTGAATTAATTCATCTCTTATCAAAAGGCTTATGTCTATGTTTCAATGCATCTATATTGTTTTTCTTCGACTATTTCGTATAAAGGAAATATTTTTTATTATTAATATATTAATATACTATTATTAATATATAAATATTATTTATATATTCGTATAAAGGAATTATTTTAGGATATTTTTCCTAGAAGGGGAAAAATATAGTAAATCACATACAGTAGAACCTCGATTATCCGAGGTGATGTGAACCGGGCCTACCTCGCATAATCGAAAACTCGGTCGTAAATCATATACAGAATGATAGAAAACCTTTTGAAAATGTAACATTGTACACGTATGTAGGTTTAATTAATTATTGAATCGGTTGATAGTTTGATTAACTGCTTTCACAATATCTTCGTGTTAAAATTCCGAAAAAGCTTGGTCATTTTCAAGCATCTCGGATAATACGAAATTTCGCTTAAACGGGACTCAGATAACCGAAGTTTCAGACTCCTGTATTCTATCTTTTACAGAGAAGCAGTTCTTAAATTAAATACATTCGTAATGGACCATAATCTCGCGTTATCAATTGTCTTCTTATTTAATTTTCAAGCTGAACGTGTCTTTCAGCCTCCTGGAAATTTCCAAAATAATACGCATACATATATATTAGGTTGTCCGAAAAGTGTCTTTCTTTTACAGACACGTGTTTTACAACAATGTATCTTTATACAAACATGAAACCCAATCTGCCGAACGTTGTGATCTCTATCTTGATAGAACAAAACGGATCATACGTAATAAAATAATATAAAACGAAAAATGATGTGCATCCATTATTTCCTTATAAAACGAAAGAAACTTTTCGTCTGACCTAATATATATATATAAATAATGATATTTTGTAACACGTTACTTCAACTCCGCGATTGCAAAGTAAAAATGACACAAAAATTGCATCTCCGTGTCCGAGACACTTAATCAATCAACGATTATAATATCCTCAAATGACGACTGATCTCCAGAAAGAGAAAAGGGAACGTATTACGTTGGAGAGGGAAAGAGAGGGTGCTCGTTTCGCAAAGGTTGAATGGAAACGTCGTTGAGAGCGAAGAGAGGAGTTTCGCTGTGAAACAATCGAGGCAAACAATAAATCTCGAGCCGGTGTTTCTTTCAACAAGATTTTCATCCGCTGGAAAGCTCTCCCGTTAAAACGACCGCTAATTTGATTATTCTGGCGCCATACTTCGACGCGATTCAAAGGCTCCGCTCGTTCACGGCGGCCCGGAGTCTTTTAATTATTATACATACTCTTGTTCCGCGAACCCGGCGATTTCTCCGGTTGCTGGCACGTTTCTTGCTTGGCCGGCTCGCTAAGACTGTTAAAAATTCATCCGGTGCCGGGGTCGACGTAATAATACAACGCCTTTTCCGCTTCCAAGCTACGTTCTGCCATCGCTTTTAAGCTGGCTAGTCTTTCCCGCCCCTTTGCGCTTCATCGATATTGCACATCGATCGATCTGTATAGCTGCAGCCTAACCTTCTGCCTGCTTCGGCAGTCGGACACATGTATCGCGATTGTTACGTTACCAGCCGAAGATTATAGCGGATAAACGTGACAAGTTCACTTTTCTGGATTTTTCTGGTTTTAATGGTGTTCGATACGAGCCTGCCAGAAGCCGAATTAACGAACGTCGCTTCTGTGAATTTTCCAATTGCAGTGATCGGAAATATAATTACTGTTTACGGAAACCTCAGAAGATGAAATTTTTTCAGCTCTTACAGCGCTTAACGTTGTATTTCGTTACGCAATTTCCGTATTTGTTCTTTATCCTTCCGATCGCTGTATGTTTTCGTTAGAAGCTTTCAATAAATCTTCTAATAAGCCTACGTTTATAACAATTTATTCTTCCTTTTATTTGTACTTATGTCATCATTCTGCAATGAATAAGAAATGACAAACTTTGTATATCGGTGGTCGATCTTCACAGTAAAGAGAACGAAATTTTAACAACGCGTGCAGTATATTTGAATTTCGCAGTGAATAGTTAATAACATTAACAATGTGCCGTTAATTTCCTCGATAATCTAATGATTCGTTGAAACTACGACTTGTCGCGTGTTCTATATTTAACCGATGCATCGCGCACTAAACAAACAGTTATATTAATCGCATCCCTGACACATGGTCCATTTTCTCGGATTACCCAGAAACGCGATCTCAAAACTGTTTGCCAAGGGGCGTAGAATGAATTCGCCGCGAATATTGTGTTTGCGACCAGTCAGCGAAATTGCACGGGAGGTAGGAAGCGTTAATTGCAACGTCTGAATGAAATCAGTTACGCTAGCTCAGCCGGTAGCGAGAGAATTATCGAAACACAAAGCCCGTTGTAACGCGATGAACGTTTCATTTTTCTCTTTATTTTTTTTCTCTCTCTGTACGCGACAAATCCGACTTGGATAACTCTAAAAACCGAAACGCGTACTGCAGTTTCTTTTGTGCGATAAATACTTTATTAACTGCTTTCAGAACTCGCTTCAACACCCGCAGCGTTTAACCGATAACCGATAACTCCGCGTTTATGGTGATTCGAAACAGCAGATTCTTCGTTGGCAAACATTTTCTCGAAAAGAATGGAGGATTTCTTTCATGTTTCACGACTTTAGTCGCCGTTCGTCATAACAAGTTTTAAATAAATTTACTGTTTCGAAGAAAGATGTTGTTTGAAGCGAAGCTTCAGTTTGAAATTAATCTGACATTCGTCGATTTTAAATTAATCGAGATATTCGTGCAACGACACAATTATTTTTAATTCCTCAAACTTCTTTATTCGAATCTCATCTTAAATTAATCAAGATATTCGTGCAAAGACACAATTACTTTTAATTCCTCAAACTTTCTTATCCGAATCTCATTTTAAGTCAATCATGTTAAGTTAGATATTCATGCAACGACACAATTATTTTTAATTTCTCAAACTTCTTTGTTAAAATCTCATTTTAAATTAATCAACATACCCAAGTAAAAATGCTGTTATCTTTAATTCCCCGAACTTCTTTATTTGAATCTCGAATCCAGATTTAAAGTCCGGATTTAAAAGGCTCGAGCTTCGCGTATCGCCGACACCACTGCATTTATTCAAATTTATTATTTATTATTCAACGATCAATAATGTCGTTGCCTCGAGTGTTTGACAGCTATTTGAAACGTTGAAGTTATTCGATAATCTCAGCGCGAAACGTTAGAGCCAACGTGTACTGTGACAGAAAATTAAACAGATGCTTGACCTTAAATAGGAAAAACAGTTAATAATTCGCATAATAAGCGACTGAAGACGAAGCCCAATTTCGTAATAACGTGCATTAAATCCGAACTGTTAAATCATAAATCTCGAAGCGTCGTGCGCCTCCAAATTCCTGCAAACTCTGCCGACGATTGCAAACGAAAGAAATTCATTCAAATGAAATGCACACGCGACAGTGCAATACGAGCGTTCAAAGCATCGTACAATAAAGTAAGCAGCAAATTCGCGGGAAAATCGTGGGGAGGACTCAACCGCGCAAAATTACACGCTTGACCCGAGCCTGGGCTGTCGACTGGTCACGAGCGTGTTAACTAATCGCCGCTGACGTTAAACTTAACGACCCGATGACGCTTACCCCGACATGGATAGACAAAGGGAGAATCGCGGACCAGCAACGTACCAAACAGGGGGAAAGAGGGTGGCGAGAATCCACGCGAGCCTTTCGGAGACCCCCAGCAACAAGCAACGGCAGCAACAACAACCGGTGAGAAGCGACGCGTAGGCTGGTGCCAGTGGTCAGCCGGAACGAGACGCGAGTTTAGCCGCAAATTATCGCGACGCTGGGACGATAATGGAAATCCGATTGAAGCCGTCCATTTGCCACGCGTTATGGGACTGTTTGGCATTTTAATTGGGAAATTGCAATTAACCGGCTCGCCTGTATTATCGTTCGATCGTGCAGGTACATCGTGGCGCGAATTAGACCTATGCGAATCGTTTCTTTACGTTTCTTTCATCTTGGCATTCTCATCGTGATGTTACTTTCTCGTTACTGTTTCGTTTTCGTTCTGGTCATTCTTTATTCGTACATTGCTCTTTGTTGTTTGACGCAGAGCTGCGGGAGTATGCGAAGGGAATTTAATCTTCGCTCAGGGTGTGCTACTGATCGAATCGTTGGTGAATATGCAACAATTCAATGCACGCATTTCTCGATTTCCATGTAGATTCTTTTTACACGATTTACACGGTTGAAGAGATATAATTCTGCCTTTACGTGATTTCATTTGATCTAACGCGGTCCGAACGGTGCCCCTTTTAATTCTTAATGTAAAAATTTAAACATATGTTTCTCGTTGCTCGAGAAACTGGCGAGAGATCCGCCTCGAAGGTACTACTTACCGGGATCAAATTGATTCGAACACCGAGCACGGAGAAAATATTTGAGGGGGAAATTTATCGACGACGAACGATCGTCGATGAAACGAAGCGGGATCCTCGTCGCGTCCAACCTACCATTCGTTCGATTTATTTATCACGCAGGCACGCGGTGGTTGTCGTTAACCCTGCCGAACGTTCTTCGTCGTCTATTTAAGTACCTTCAAGATATACCTTTGGCTAACATTTACGTTGTTCCTTCTAAATTTCATTCGATATTCCTGTTTAACTTTCTTCCGAACGAATATTCTCGTACAACGTCCTAAATTCTACACCACATATATATTTGAACCTAACGATACTCGGTATTTTTAGCCATTTCATATTAAAGTGTTCCTGCTTTTTCGTAAAAGTGATAAAATCAAACTAAAAATATCGACGTAAATATACTCGTTCTAATCTCTTCCTCTCGCATTCATCCAAGAATCAAAGGCTTTCAGCTAATTTCATACTTACGAAACGCCGTGTATATTTGGAAACATTAAACGAGTGGAATTCTACCGTATCGCGATCAGACTTTGATCACGTTAAACTTCTACCGGTTCGATCTCCCTCCTTCAATAAAGAAGCATCCCTTCGACGGACCTTTTAATTGGAAAATTGTAATTGGCGCTGTCTACTCGTCGTAGACTGCTCCTTCAAAGATATTCCCCACGACATTTTGCTTCCTCGGGGACCATCGGTTCTTGCGCGTTTCCCCTCTTCCTGCTCTCCAAACCCTGTCGCCCTTCTTTTTTTTTCCCTCCCCTTCTCTCTTTCTTTCAAAGTCTCTCTAAAACTCTAAACGGTCTACAGCGCACTTTTCCTATAATCGAGTTCCGCGAGGCGCAGGCCTTTTCGAGGGGCCGTCCGATACACGGCTCCAACTTTTAATTGGCAAATGGTAATTGGACACGCGGATACGCGCAACTGGAGGATCCTGTGCCCGCCGGCCTTCTGCCCGGACGTGGCCGCAGATTTTGATAAAAAGAAATAAAAGAACTCTCTCCAGTACCATGTTAGAGGCTGATTCAAGTCGAGATACGATCCGACCGAGTGAGTAATCGAGGGTGAAGAGATTTAACGACGATTAGTACAGCATATAGAGGATATACCGATATGTGCTTGAAGATATGAGCTAAAGATAAACTTCAGCCTTCAGCCTCGAGGTTGAATTTCAGGCCTTTTTACTTTCAATCTTTTACTCGTTATGTGAAGATGAATATATAATTTCTAACTAATTTCTAAGCTTAGAATCTCTTAGATTTTCGTGCTTTCTAGTCAGAGAACCTACTCACAGATTTCCAATTAATATTACATGCAACTATCGCTCATTGATACTATTATACTTACTCATTGATATTATTATAACATATATATATATATAGAATAATTCCTATGAAAATAGATAAATTTATATATATATATATAGATAATTATAATTGTAACACAATCCCAATAAAACTCTACATCAATATTCTAATTCGAAAATAGACAAACATTTACACGTATATACAGTTTTGTATAAATCATTATTTATCGTTAGGAATATAGAAGAATAACAAAAAATTAACATTATAATTACTTTTATCATAGTTAGAAGTAACTTAAGACATTTTTTTCAATAATTAATGTCTCCTCGTTCAGCAATGGCAAAAGAAATAGATTGATTCGGTTTTGCACCGGTCCGTAAAAAAAATGTTTACGTGGAATGTTATAGTAGTATGTTTACATCTAGTACTTTGGTATGTCTACAAAATATTATTCTACGTCTTAACACTCAGTTCTACACAATCAGTCGAACGGAAAAGCAAGCAAGTGAAATAAGAATAAATATGAAGTCAATTGCTCCAAATTGTTTAAAAAAAGTCGTTTCTCTTTTGAATGACGGCTTGTCAACGCGTAAGACAGCGAAAAATTGCAGTGTTAGTCAATCGACAGTGCAGAGAATAAGAAAAAAGTACTGTGCAAGTATATTAGTAAATGTTGGAGGAAGACCAACAAAATTATCACCGCAGAACGAACGAAGGATTATACGGTTTGTCACATCTGGTGAAGCTTCAAGTGCCATTATGGCTGCAAAATTATTAAAAGAAGATACGAATATACAAATAAGCCAGTGGACGGCACGAAAAACCCTCAAAGTAGCTGAGTTTAGAAGCATTAAGAAAAAAAAGAAACCAATGTTATCGAAGAAAAATATTAAACGTCGTTTAGAATTTGCTAAAAAATATCGAAATTGGACAACTACTGACTGCGAACGGGTTATTTGGTCAGACGAGACCAAAATTAACAAAATTTGTTCAGATGGCATGTCTTGGTGCTGGATTCGTAAAAATGAAAGGCTTAAACCACGACATGGAAAACAAACGTTAAAGCATGGAGGCGGATCCCTAATGTTCTGGGGGTGTCTAACGGCATTTGGTGTTGGATCACTGCACCGAATTAATGGCATCAAGAATCAGTATCTGCACAAGGATATTTTACAAGATCATCTCGTAGATGCTGTTGAAAATATGCCTTTTGAAGAAAAAAATGTAATTTTCATGCATGACCGAGACCCTAAGCACACTGCTAAAAGTGTAAAAAATTGGCTCAGTACTGACAAATTTTCTGTTCTGGATTGGCCTGCACAGAGCCCCAACCTGAGAACCCCATAGAGAATCTGTGGGATTTACTAAAGAGACGACTTCGGGATTCATATGACTCCGAACCAACTTCAATCACAGATTTGTATAATAGAATTCAAGAACAGCGGGAACAAATATCTCCGGATTATTGCAAAAAGTTAGTAGAAAGTATGCCAAAGCGGACTAGTGCAGTTTTACAAGCAAAAGGGTTGTGGACCAAATATTAAAAATAAGTAATATATTAAATATTGCCAAGTATTGGACGTGGTGCAAAACCGAATCAATCTATTTCTTTTGCCATTGCTGAACGAGGAGACATTAATTATTGAAAAAAATGTCTTAAGTTACTTCTAACTATGATAAAAGTAATTATAATGTTAATTTTTTGTTATTCTTCTATATTCCTAACAATAAATAATGATTTATACAAAACTTATTGGTTCAGTTATGCTCCTTACTGTACGTCATTGCAACGAAGTTGCAAGAAACTCCCCTGCGAATGCCAATAATCGCGAAAGCAACGCATCCCGGAAGTGGCGCAATAAAATCGCGAATCTTAAAGTCAGCCCAACCTCCGCCTGCATTAAGCTGCTCGTCTTGCACCTGGAGATCGAAGACGAAGGAGCAGAGCAACCAAGGAGCGCTAACGATTCGCCCGCAAAGGGGTGAAAATTCCGTGACTCGTGTTTCACCAATACGAAACTCGCAACGTAGAAACACGAGATTGTCGTCGAAGACACGCGCGCACGGGACGTGTATCGCGTTTCCCCGGCATTCGCGAGACGAATCGTAGAGAGAACGCGGAGCCGCGAAAGTCAGGAATTACGGATGTAACACGATTTCTTGATGTCGACGCGGAGGATAATTCGCACGGAACGATTCTCTGTCTCCTGGAGGAGAGACGCGACGCTGGCTGGGATCCTGCGCCGCCTTTGCCGCCTTAATTGGAAAATGCTAATTAGCATCCAACCCCGGCGCGATATTCCCTGTCGAGCGAGACACACCGGTTCTCTCCTTCCTCGTCCCCCCACCCTTCTCGCCCCTCTCCCACTGGAACGCCCTTTCGCCCTTCCGTCGATTCTCCACGACGAAATTAAAGCTCGCGAAGGGAAATTTTACTTTGCTGCCGCTGTCTCTCTCCCCGTTGGGAGGAGAAAGGATAGGATCAGGGAGTTGATTTCGAACGCGCGATTGATCAGAAGTTTGGCTTGGAAAAAAAAAAGAACGGCTCTGTCGGCGAGGAGAATCTTCAGCAAGAGGGAACGAGAAAGGGTGTCTATTGTTTGAGAGAATCGTCGGCGCTGTTTGTCTATGAAGATATTAAAGTTCGATTGGACGCGTAGCTGCTCGTTCTACTTACCTACGCCTCCAGTTATCGCCTGATTATCTTTCTCGGTTCTGGTTTGCGAAGGTTTGTTTTTCCCTTTTTAATTGTATCGTCGACGATCGTCGCCCTTGTGACTTCAGAAATGTTAACGATCGCGGTATTTCACAAGTTGTATTTAGCCGCTTACGAGCCGAGTCTGACATTCAGTTAGATGAGTTCCAACGCTTACGTGATTATAATTTGACTACGTTTGACATACATTTTCGTGATTAGCAACGTACCTACGTTAACGTAGTGTGTGTCGAACTAAGTTTCGACGGAGGAGAATGCTAGAAGTAGATGCGATGAATACGAAACCGTGAAAGACGAACTCTTTGCAGCAACTGCTTATCGCGTTCTACATATTCATTTATTTGAAAATGAAGGAAAAAGAATTTACCATTAATTATATGACAAAATTCTCGAAAGACGCTAGCAAATAGTCAACGAGACATTAAATCAACGTTACCGTGGCAACCATATACAAGATCAAAACGCAGATTACGGAATCTCTCGCATCATCCAAGTTTCTCACTGCTGACATCTAATTTACACTTGCAGATTTCATAGAATCACAGCTCCCTTTCGTGTCAACATTTGAAATCAAACAGATCGCGGGATAGCGGAAGCCGAGAGGTGAAAGTGAAATGGTTGGATAACTTCTTAAGAGGCGCGGATCGCTCTTCGAGTAAGATAGGCGACTTACACCCTCGATCCCTCGATTCGACAGCGGCGTTCGACGAGGTCTTCTCGGCGTCGTCGGTTCCCTCTCGGTGACGAGCTTCGATAAAGATAACAAACGGCGTAACGGTGGTACGTAACGAACGATAATAAATCAAACGATCGTTTTCCCCGTGAGTTCGCTCCTCTATCTCCGATTATCCGCCATAAAATCGAATCGATTCTGGCCGGGCACGTTCGATTCGCCCGCGTACCGTTTGCTCCAAACCTGGCGCCCGGTCTCGTGAAAAATTCAACGGCGGCTGCACGTACGCGCGTATTTCAAGCGGAAATTCGAGCGTGTTCGAGAACACACCGGATCCAGTCGATCGATCGATCCGTGTAATTCAATCCTGCAGCTTGGCCGACGAACGGAAACGAGCGGAAGCGCGAAACCAGCCGTTGGACGCGTCGTTTGCCCCTTTCCGTTTCTACCACCTCGATCTTAGTGGTCATCCGGGGAACGGATAGGTGTCGAAGCTGATGTTTCTTGTTATTGGAAAACGACTTGTACCGTGGATGTGGTCGATGGGAGAAATTTGAAAGAGCGCGTAAGAGAATTGAATTGGAATGAAATGTTGGTTGTTCGATCTTCAATTATTAGGTTGTCCGGAAAGTTTCTCTCGTTTTATAAGGAAACGATAGACGCACGACATTTTTCCTTTTCTATTATTTTACCGAATCATGATCCATTTGCTTCCGTTCCTATTATTACGATCGTACGTAATTCGATAGAATAATACGAAACAAGAAATGTCGTGCGTCCGTTGTTTTCTTATAAAACGAAAGAAACTTTCCGGACAAATTATCTTTTATTGAAGATTTTTATTATTATTGAAGTATCCTTCAATTAGGTTCGCGTTATCGCGTCGTGAGTCGAAGAAGAACGTTCTTCGTAGCGCACCCACCATGTTATCGGATGTGGAAGAAATATATCTTAGTTGAGAAATATTCGAATTTTTAGCATAGTAGCGATTCGATAATTCGCTTCGCTAACTGGTCAAGGTTGACGATCTTATTTAACCAGATATTGAGACCGATATGTCGCTACCGAATCCCGAGTACAAATCTGTTATCGTCGACTATGGACGAATGAAAATGGATATCTGGCACGTTCACTTATTTTAAAGGTATATTCTATAATAAATATTATTTCGATATTGTCAATATTAAATATGGAGGACTTTATGAAGTCGCTTTGAACGATTAATTAA
The DNA here is from genome assembly GCA_014737475.1 of Bombus confusus. Lineage (NCBI taxonomy): Eukaryota > Metazoa > Arthropoda > Insecta > Hymenoptera > Apidae > Bombus > Bombus confusus. Next base: position 3,309,698 of record JACXIV010000097.1, read on the forward strand.
CGAGCTAGATTTCGGTCTCAACGTGATACCACTATTGTATTGTTTTACTTAGACGTAGCTCTGCGGAAGAGTTAATAATATAAATATTTAATATAAAAACCTTCAGTCAGCCCCGCGTGGTCACGTTATGTCCCCGTAAATCAGTTTTATTGCTTACCTGAAACAAGAACGAAAGAAGAAATTAGTTAAACGTTTCTCGGAAATTCGAACTACATGTGTATGTCTTAATTATTGCAGATTTTTAGGCACATGTGCTAAACAAACATTTACAGCAGGCAGAACTCACAATCCGCAGTCACAATGATAAGGTAAGACTGAAAGTAGTTAAGTTTAGGACATGCCACTGTAGATCATGAAGCAAGAATAGAAAAATGTCGACCCAAATGCAACATGTTAAGGGTCGTTCGTTTCAACCGCGCTTCAAATGCTCCCTAAAAATGGATTTAACGAGAATCAGAGTCTTCGACTTTCCATAAATTTGTCAAATTTTTTATTGCGCCGATAATGTAACGTAATTACACCTATTAATACTGACTACGATTATGATCTGAATTAGGCCGCTATACTCCCAACAAAAATAAGTACGTACATTTGATCACTACTTTATCAACACACGTTATCGCAGCTCGTTTTTTATGCGCCATAGTATTCATTCTATTGTTCGAATATGTAACGTTAATAATCTACGCAATCGTACTATATAATTGCTACGTACCATATTCAACGTGTGTTACCGATGTTATCGTAACGAAGGAATTAACTCTTTGCACTCTGACATTTCTGACACCGAGTTATTAACTAGTATCATGCACGCTGAAGATAAAATATGAAAATTTTTAAATTATCTGGATACATTTATAGTCTGCTGGTCCATAAAATCAGACATCGTATAATTTGATTTGAAGGATAGTTCGCGCTGAGATTTTTGTACGTTGGTTCGCTTGAATATTCTAGCTAATTTAATCAAATATGATAAGAAGCAACGAGGAACAAATTAATAATACCTAGTTCAACAGAATTACGTAATTACTATTCGGTCTCGTAACAAATATTTTAAATATTTCGGAGTAATGAAAAACTTTTGCACATGTACGTACATACCTAATGAAGCAGTTATTTCATCATATTTACATAAATAACGCGAATATTTTCCACGCGTATATTTATCATTTTTTCGATAAGCTTCAGAGAATATTTATTTATAAATGTTTTTCTGCGAATATCGTTTAATATACGTAATTATAGAACGCTTTAGTTCACGAGACACGTTATATTGCTCTCCTGAACATTTATTCGCCTGGAATATTAATCTAAAATCGATGATACCTATATTTACTAAAGCAAGTTACACAACAATCGATATATCATCCGACATCGAAAGATGAAAATACCTACGAGAAATAGTCGAAGCATAAATAGTTAAAAATAGATCCTCTATTGAATCAAGTCGATCGATGGAAATTAGCATGGTATCGTAAAATTGCTATCGAAGCGTCTGAAAACGATATTTGAAATACAAATGCTACGAAACAGGCATCACATTTATTACGACATCAAGTTACGTAGCAATCGCTGTGCTACTAAAGAACTATCGATTCATCCGAGAGGAACATTTCAAGCAACGGAGAATTAATAAGAGATCTTCGAATTTTCTAAATCAAGTTATATAGAAATCGGCACGACAACGAAAAATGATCGAGACGCTCGAGAGAAATACTGAAAGTGCAACGGGTTAAAGCAAACCCTCTCCATCTTCACGCCGAGTAATTGCTTCCCATGTCACGAACGAGTCGCCTGTTAATCAACAGGGCGATTGTCAGCCGATGCAAAACACCAATGAGTCGCCCATAAAGAAACGCGTTGGTTACAGCGAACACTGTACGTACGTAGGTCTGGCTAGCGACTTCCTTTTCCTCTTTGCGAAAGCGGAGAAGAGTCAGACCTCGGCGATAATGCACCGTGGATCGTGCTGATGCGTACGATAATCGATCGTCGATAACCGGCGTCGAGTGCACGTACGTGTCTTGGTGCGATCGAATTAGAAGCCCTGCACTTGGCCGCGGGCTCTCTAACGACCTCGGTACCTGCCGATTTATGACTTCCGTTTCGATGAATCGACGAGTATGGAGAAACGAAAGAAAGAAAAAAAAAACAGAGCAAAAAATGTGTCAGTACTTAAACCTAATAGATTTCCTTTTGCAATGGTGATTTGATGGCAAGGATGTATCGATCGTTGGCTAACTTTGGTCGAGTGCTGGTTACGCTAAGAGACGCGCGGAATAAGTTTATCGATTAGGTTCTCTGAGCGTAACGGTCATTCCTTGAGATTCTTCTAAACGGATGGTAAAAACTCTCCGACGAATTGAACTACCTTATTTCCGTTAAGCAGGATGAAACGTTCGAAAGGCGGAAGGATTGCAGTCCTTGCTCGTATGTTCAGCAACGCAATAAGGATTTCATATATCTCGTGCTATTGTTATTATTCCTCTGCGAGAGATTCTTTAACGCTTCTAATTTAATACTCGTGGAAAGATTTGAATAATCTTTCGTGCACTCGAGTGTTGAACGTGAATGCGCGAACAGCAGTGGGCTATTCTGAACACGTTAACTGAACAACCGCGCAACGAAAGTGTATTATCAAACCACGAGCTAGCAATTTATTATTTGAATTAATCGCCGCTTACGATTAAATTCTAATTAAAAACATCAGAATCCAGTGTTGTCATTTACCGGCCATACTTTTTCTTCTCTTAAGTACCTTTGTTCGTGCTACAGAAAATTCTTCACCGATACCCTTACCAAGGCCGACATACTCCGCCAGAGAAAGCTTGATTCATTCGTTACCAAACATAAACGTCTAACGTCATAAACGTCAAACATAACGCCTCTCCGTTGGCGCAATAATCGATCGTGAGCGGTCATCGTCGCTTTATCATCCGCTTTCTCCGTCGACGAAAGCAATAGAGAGACGGTAGCCTGCGCGAGCAACGTGTTTATCGTCCGGAGAGGACGCGAGCGATGGTGGAAGCCGCGTGGTGAGAGAATAAAGAAATTAAATCACAGCTTAATCTCGTCGGACACGCGAAGCTCATCCACGCGAAAGAATAGAGGAACGAGCGAGGAAGAAAACCGCGAGAAACGCGCGCGCTTCTGTTTACGCTCGATGCATTTATGCATGCACGCTGCCACACCGCGTATATAGGAATATTTGTGTCGGAGCCGATGCGTGTCAAGGAAATTTCAGCGGCGCGACGCCGCGTAGGAAGTACTTACCTCGTATAGGTATAGCAACCAGGCGAGCGATCATGGGAGCGATCTACGCATACCTCCACGCGATGATGACTCGACTTTCATCGACGAACGTATATGCTTTGATAACGTCTCGAGAGCGTGCTATTCATTAAGTACTCCACGTAATTTCAAAATTGTATGTACACAATGTACAACACTTCCGTTCATGAATATTAAAATACATACCTTACAAATGCGCGTTTTATTTAATTATTTTGTTTGAGCAAACCCGTCAAATCGTTGGGAAATTATCAAAGCCTTTGAGGATTATTTCGCCGTTTGAAATGTTACGCTGTAAAGGAATCGTATTGCTCGATATTGTAACAACAATCTTATCAGTTTCGCGTAGGAAATTTAATCTCTTTCTCATCTTGTCCCAGTTTTTCCCGGCCAATCGTTATCGACACATTGTATAGGTTAAGGTAGGAGAAAATGTTACAAAGTCGTGTATAAAAAGTGACATAAAACGCATGTCGTTGGTGGTATTGTTAAAGAGTTGTAACAAAAAGATGATGTACGAAATGAGCGACAACGAAGGTGCGTTACTACGGTACAAAATGTGAATAGATCAGGGATATGTATTTATATCTATGTAATAGTTAGAAGGTATCGTGATACTTCTACAGTTCAACTTCAACGAGTAATAAACGAGAACTTCAAAGAGTAATAAACGAGAACTTCAAAGAGTGATACTCAAATTTTTTGTCTCTACCAATCTTGTATCGACAGGAATGGCGAACATTTTGAAATGGAGTTGTAGAAGGATTATGCTACCTTCTGACCACTAGATGCAAATATTCATGATTTATTCGCTCTTTGTACCATAGTAACCCATGTTCGTTATCTCTCGTTTCATATATTTTTGTTTCTTTTTTTGTTATAAATCTTTGACAATACTGGCAATGTCGCGAGTTTAGACAACGTTTCTTCTTACTTTGACTGATGGAATGCGCTGACAGCGTTTACCTGAAAAAGACTGGGACGCCCTGTATAATATCTGGCGCATTTTTTCATCGTTATTTTGACCAATTTTCACGCTCATACGATTGTTGTATTTGACGCTATCTCCGCGCATAATATAAGCGATTTTACAACACAGATTCAAATTTTGAGCGGAAGCTTCTTCGAGTTTCCTATCTAAATCGCCTGAAACTTCTTAAATGAGATATAAACTGCAGACACTGCACTATATATGATTATTATAATTTACTGTATCGCCATGATTTTTTCAAACAGCGTTAAGAAATTTCCATTTCTTGGATTATAACTTGGCATAAATAAGACATAAACTTCTATCAACGATTAATCGTTTCCTAAATACTTCAGATTAAATGTCGCATGTCGTAGGAAGCCAACAGACGTACTACTGTTTTTGAACAAGAATTTACATAAACGAGAAACGAAGAAAAATTTCTTTCGCTAGAAACAATTTCCTTTTGAAGAAGGCATGAAAAGGTCGAGGCACGAAAGGCAACGTGAAGCGTCGTAGGAAAGACGAGCGATCGACGTTTTATTGGTTGGTCCGTGCTGATCGTGCGAAAGGCCAAATAAAATAGCGGAGTTACAAGCGGCGCGTGCGTATAACGCCGAGCGGATCGAGTATCGTCGTCGAACGTTAGAACGTTTAACGCGAGAATCGGTTTTATTCCGCTCGCAGGCTGCTCTGAATAATTCATGCCGTCCGAACTGCGCGCGTTTCCAGCCGATCTCGCCGTTGCGATTCTTCACAGACAGGGGAGAAGTTGCACCCCGATCGGTTGCGTTGCGAAAGATTAAACTTTATCCCTGCCCGTGATGCACTTACAAAACGATCCGACGTCTTCCACCGAGCTGGTTCAAACCTCCAAGGCGCTTATATTTCCCTCTCGTTCGCTGAACGAGACCGTCGCTTCCCTGAGTGCTCCTTAATTCTTTTCGATAAGAAGCTGCAATTTGTTTCGAGGAGATTTCGCCGGAAGTCAGTCGGTTCAAGACTTATGCGTTTTATAAAATTGCGAAAAATGGAAATAATAACGAAAGATATATTTCGCCGAATTCTTAGACTTCCCTTTCATAGTCACAATACTGGAAAAAAAAAACAGATTTTGATCACGTAGACTGATCGAAAAAGATGGTAAAAACGGTTCCGTAATAAATCAAACCACTCCTAAGCGCGCAATTTCTCTCTGCAAAAAGTTAAACAGAAAACAACTAAAATCGCTGAAAAGAGACAGAAAAGCAAAGAACGAAAAAAGGAAGAACGAGGAACGATATACACACGTTGAAAACTGCTCACAAACCAGCCCTTAGCGGAATCATCTATTAAAAAAAAAAAAAGCTGTAACTTCGGCAAACAAACAGCGGAAAGTTCGAACAGAGAAAGAAAAAAAAAGGAAAAAAGGAACGGACGATCTCGTTGACACGGTTAAGAGGAGCGAGTTCCCGAGATAAAGCTCGCGATTTTCAACGAGCCCCTCTATATAAAGCGGCGGCTCGCTAGGCTATCGACTTTTCGGCAACCGCCTAAGCCTTGTTTATTTCGGCTCCGGCCAGGAAAAATAAATTCAGCCAGGCTGGCGGGACGCGTCGAATCCGTTCCGCGGATGTACGCGATTTCCACGCCATGCTCGCGCGAAATTAAAGCGCAACTTCGACGCCGTTTACGAGGCCATCCATCAAGTGGCGCGAGCCACGATACGACCATACCATTCCAAAGTTACGGCCCCTGCCGCGTGCCGTGCGATCGCTATGTCTTTATTTTTGTTTCCTTTTCTCTCTGTTTTTTATTTTTTTTTTTTTTTTGCGAGGACGGGGGTGTTTTAACCCACCTACGACCCCCGTCCGTGTCTCTCGTTGACCCCGCTTGGCCGTTGGTCATATCCGGCCCGGACGAAAAACACCAGCTCGTTCGAACGATCGATTTGCCCCGTGCTTCTCTTCCTTTTTTCCCCTAATTTTTTATCTATTTTCCTTTTTGCTGCCGTTTTGTCCACCCCTGAACGACTGTTAGTTTCTGAGTAAGACACGAACAGATCCGCACGAAGTGGATGCAAAGCTGATTGGCTGGCAGGGGTGAAAAAGAGGAACAGAACCGAGAAGAGTATTTGCAGGAATGGGAAGTTGGTTTTGGGTTGATTGGATTGGCTAGCAAGAGTGATTGGCCTGTTTTTTGCCGCGGAAGAAAGGTTTCTTTTCCTGTTCGGCTTTTTGGAGAGGGAAGATTGGAAGAAGATGGTGGAGATAAATTTTGGATAACGTACGTGCTGATATTGTGTATGTGTGTGTGTAGCAGATTTAACAGGCCATCGTTTCTATCGAATACGATTTCGCACTGTTCCCATGAACGTAAGTTTTACATGTTAGGACGCGTATTTTTAAATCAACATCTATTGATCATTTAAACGAATAATTATCTACCTAACGGTCTGAAATTCAGCTGAAGTGAGCTTAGAATCAATCTGGTGACCAATATCCTAGACCACTAAAACCTATACGATTTCATTCTTGGTAAGAATACGGCAATTTATCAAACCACTTTATTAAATACATGACATAGGACGGGCACAATACATACAACATAATAAAATAAACAGAAACTTCTACAGAATTTCTAAAGTCTACGAGAATCTTCTGCAAAGCTTCTGCAACTATGTACCTGGAAAAATCCCCAGAATCACTTCGCTCTCCATCCAATCCCAGCCTGATCTCTTGCCAAAAATATTACACGATTCGCAAGGAGCTCGAGCAGGAATTGCTCGCAGCTAAAAGCTCAGCTTACGATCGTACAACTATACGAGCCACGGTTCGTGAACGCAGCGGAAGGGAAAAAAAGAGAAATCGATAGGTTGAAGAGTCCTTTAGACTCTCGTACACCTAATATCCGGCGTTCGCTTCACCCTCAGACGACGAACTCGCTCACGATTCGGTTCAAGACCTCCCAGAGCTACCAACACGAATACGCGTTTGCCAGGTGAGACACGAAGCCAACCCTCTGGCTCGACCTCCTGCCCCTCGTTCCCCTCATTGATTACGTCCGAGTATTTCATGGTGTAACAGATGAGACAAGAGAAGATTTGTGAGACGACGATACGAGGGAGGTCGCACGCCGCGAGAGAAAGACAGCTAACACGTACACACGTATGTAAACTCGTAGACAGCCAGACGGAAGGATAGAGGAAGGCAGAGAGTTTACAGTGTATCTATATGCAGAACGTGGCACAATCCTGGCGGTTCACGTACAGGGTGTTCGTGATTATCCGACAACCCGAACAAGCAATTTCTCATGGTCACTCGAGAACCGCTAGGTAATCTCGAGCCACTCTATGGTAACGTACGGCACCGCGACAAAGGGATTCCCGAAATTTCTCATCTTAAGGGGGTTGAATCTCGGCGATCCGCGGCTCCCACCAGACATTGACAAACAACGAAATTCGATCTCATGAGAAATTAACCGCTGGTGGAGGAAAGGCTCTATCGTCTTTAGTCTTCGGTTTGGTCGGGAACGCTAGGTTCACACGTACACCAGGTAACTACCTGTGTATCATGGTATGCATATAATGGATACCAATGGTATAGTAGGTGCGAGCGAGAAAGCTGGGTCGTGGAATCGGTCAGTGGTTAGGGTTTACAACCCCCCATGATAGTAACAATTAATTCGCAACGTATTCGTGTATATTATTCGTGTATTCGTGTATACGTTTCACGTAACTCGTGTACAGTCGTATTCTGATTTTCTGCCTCTTCTTGAACTGCTGATAGCAACCGCTTCGAGATTGATTCAAAAATTCATCACGTACGTGGGATGATATCGACTTCTGCAACAGTGAAAATACGCATCGAGTATTTCTGAAGTATATTATATAATGTATTAACGCAAGCAAGGATGCTTGAAACCGCTGGATACACCGGTGAAACGTGTTTCAAATTTTGATATACCGTCGATATATTTTCCAACAAGTAATACGAATTTATTATTTGTTGATTCCAGAGGATGATGATACGCACGGGCCATCGTCTTATTAGCATTCATGCGACGTTACTGCCAACTGACCGAAGTATCCACGTACTTATGAAGCACTGTATCCCCATCTCCGACTCAACTTAATGACGATGGAGAAAGAACAAGAAGGAAAACCACGATCGTACGATCGCCGAGACGCGTCTCGGATAATTGAAGGGACAAATGAAATCTGTTTGCCCAGGCCGAGGTACACCGGCACTGCCGGTTCTGATATCGAAGCTGGATAGGCCAGCACGCGATCGATATTGGATCGAGTGAAATCTCGTCGCATCCTGGGAAACCGGTGGCGCTAGACGAGAAATCGTGGCTAGACGACACGCGTGTCTGTAAGCTCCGCGCGTACGTGTGTGGACAACCTTCGTAAAAATGCAGATTGCGTCAGTGTAAGCGTTCGCTCGTCTGTGAAACGAACGAGACACGTCGAAGAGGCCTGGAGCGCCACTATACGACGGAATAATGTTAAACGATCGGCATAAAACATCGCCCGTGTTCGCGTCGATTGCGTAGGCATACCAGCGCGGCACTACACCATCGGCAGCCTTCGAATTATATAACAAGCTCGCGGTTTGCTCTATCGACCACCGAGGGAAGCGTACTTACTTTCCACGCGATCGGCGTTCCAGCCGATGCCTCGAGTCGTGCGGCAAATAATTCACGCGACCTAGCGCCTTCCACTCCGATTAGCTGCAACCGATGACTCGACGATCCGAGAGGATCGTTGCGGAATTTTGTGTACGTACCCGATCAAGCATCGACCAGTAGAGATCGTTTGATCGTGCATAAATCGAGTTTGGAGTAGGTGCGATGAAAGTTACAGTGGAGAGTAGATAGGGCGTAGCGTAATTGGGTTACGGAAGTGTTCGGTTTTGTAACGTGGATTAGAGAGAAGCGAAGAGATTTACAGCGTTTCTATCCTATCTTTATGTGCAATGGCTGCAAAATGTAGTTCGTGCACATCCTTATTTTCCAATGAGGCGTTTCTTTTTTTTTAGCAAGTCTTACATTTCGATTTCACAGTATCGAAGTACAGTTGGACGTCGAACGATGCGTGTTTCAATAATGCGAATTTTTCCCGGTCAATATTGTGGAAGTTTCCGCGAAAAGTAGCGTACTATGTGACATGATTGATTGATTCGACAAAGTAACATGGCTAACGAAAAGCGTTTGAGAAAAATGCGAATCGCCGCTGCTAAATGTCGATCGGATAGGCAATGTCTATATCATCTATATCATCGTCGTTGTCGCGAGATCGGTCGTGTGTCGATCATCACATCGTCACAGTATAAATGTAATATGTGTATAAATAATATAAGTATATATTTTGCGTGTGTATGCACGCGTATCTTCTGCTCCTTATATGCAGATCATTCTCTATGTACTTTAATGACATTTTCTTTCCTCTAACTTATTTTATTATAAGAATACCGTAATAAAACATATATTTACATATGTACTATGCATAATGAAGCTTTCAACCAAAGACATGATTATTACATATTATTACGTACATAGTCAAGTCTTTGGAGACACAGAAATTAACGCCAACTGTACTGTTGAATGACACGAAATTTCATATACACGAACCTGATCGATTAGTATACGAGCGTTATAATAAATACAATGGTGGAAAGATACTTTTAGCCACTGTATATTAAGCACATGTATTCTTCTTCTGCATAATAAAACAAATAAAAAAATAAGCAATTTAGTGCCTTAATTTTTAACTATTTTCCATAATAAATTCCATTGCTGCAATTAGAATATTACTCAATATAAAACCAAAGTCATTTACACGCTTTCGCCTTCCAATTATTAATCACACGTTGGTGTGACAACGTGCGTCATACCAAGGTATAAAGTATCTACAAATAAATACCACTTGATATACGAGAAAAATAATCGACCTCTGACATCCGCTCTGTCTCCCATGACACGCGATATAACATCATTACGCAATATTGTAGACATAAATACAACCACCATTAAATCGATATAATAACTACAAAATAACCGCATCAAACGCGAGCTCTTCTGAAACGACCTCCGATGACACACGAAAAATCTAGGATTAATATCATCAAATAACACCTCTCTCCTCGTCTGAACCATCATTCCCAGCCTCACCTTCGTGCCACCAACGAACGCTCCCAAGCAAAGGTAAACCCACCCATCGGCCAAACAAATTTCGAACAACGATCGACCAACGCGATAACAATCTCGTTATTTCCCCCGTGGTCACCCGGTAGAGGGAGGGAGAGAGAGAGAAAGAGAGGGCCAGGGCTAGTGTTGGGACTGATACAAACTTACGAATTTCGATTCTATGTCGTGTCATATCAAAGATGTACATGCAAGAAAGAATCGATAATCGAGCGAAAATAAAAATTTGAAACTTCCATAAGAAATCTACAAAATATTGATATATACACCTATACTATATCAATCGAACGAGAATCAATGAACTGGTATTTATTAATTGTAAATTAACTTTCTTTCGCGTACGTTTCTTGAAAGTATTTCTTCACATCTTACCAGTAGATGCAGCTTCATATACGTTTTCAAAATCGAAGAAATCCAACGCGAGAGAATGATAGCGTAATTATTTACAAATTGCGCGTACGAGCATATTCCATGGAACTTTTCTCACCTGTCACGAGATATACTTTGCACTGTTTGATAAATAAAGATTACATTCTTGGCATAATGTTAGAATCAGGTTAGCTTCGAACTTTACCGATACAACCAGAACAATCGAGTTTCCTTACGGTACCCATACAAAATGCCTCGTAAGACACACGTAATACGTTCGCAAAGAATTTCCACGAGTGTCCGAATATTCCCATAAACCACCACGGGTCTGGAATTGTTCGAGTATCCAATATATGCATGGTATCAATCCCATCACTAGCGGGGGCCTCACGGATGCATAAGAGGGAAAGAGTGGACGAGGGGGCATCACGGGACTTTGTCGTGGTCGGGCCTTTAGGATCGAGTCCCACGCGTTCCCAGACATTCCAGCTAGTAATTGCTGGCTGCCGCCTCCTATCTTGCCGACGTTCGCTCGCTTCTGAGCCAGTCTCTTCTCTTCTCCGCCGCTCTCTCGTCTCTTTATACGCCTTTCTCTATCCTCTTCTTGCTTTCGTTCCTCGCAGTTCTCTGTTCCAACTCCGGTCTTTTTCTCCTCGTAACACGGCTGCCCTCTGCTCTCCGGCAATGCCCTTTCCCTCGCGCGATTCTTTGCATCGTGATGCTGCCGTTGCTCCTCCTCGACGCTCGTTAGCGTCCCGGGAAACGTTAGCGGAGCTCGCTAAACCCGGCGCTAACTGCATCGACAGAAATCGCTCGTCCAAGACTTCCACGACGTTGTCTCGAAGAATGCGTATTGGAATACGCCGATATATATGGTGAAAGTTGAAGGGCTGCTGATTAGGTACAGAGACATTCTTTTTATCCCGAGGATACCGGGTGATGCGGAAGAAAGGACTGTTCAATCGCCGAACGAAGAGTTTAGGAAATCCAGCGGCTCGAAAAATTATGCAGCTTTGTGTGCAAGTGACGTAGATTATTATGGCACAGACGTATCCTTCGTCGGTGTCATACAGCGATTTTTTTTGGGGGGGGGGGGGGCAAGATCATGCCAATCGGTTGTCTTTGTAGGAAATACAGAATTTTCTTTCTCGTGGCTTATTTCAAGACCAGTAAGACTGATGGAAGAAACGCTTAAACAAAGTTCTATGTCTTTTCTACAAAAGTGCGTCAGTTTTTCTCAAAGTATCAATACTTTTGAAGTAGCAATGCTTCTCAAGTTACTTCCACCAACAACCATTACAAAACCTGAGACTTCGTACTATGCAAATTTATGTAAAAATATTTTCCGACGTCTTCTCACGTGTTCGAGTAATTTATGTGCAATTTATTTTTCTGAATAACATAAACCTTCGAGCGTGAAACATTGGACTCGAAACCTGAATAAAGTATTAAATGTCCTGTATAAATTGCTTTTGTTCGCTAGCTTGTTCTGTTGCGTGCACTTCCACGTTATAGACAATGAAGAAAATCCAACAGTGTAGCATTGTACAGGGAGATTGACGAGCAATCTTCGCCTTGTTCGTTGGCTAGCGTCGTTTCTAACCAGCGACCAGTTGATATCGTCGTTGCATGGCCTTTTCTTCTGTCTTCCGCCCGCATGTAAACGATTTGCCCTGTGCCACTGTTAACGCGCGCCTTTCATCCGCGTAGCATCGTATTTCTGGAGCCGGCGATCCGGACCCCTGATATCTTCGTTAACGCTACGCCAGTATGTATTTGCGAGTGGAGCGGCTTCGAGCCGATTCGCTGCTCGTAAAGTTCTCTAATTAGGGGAACGTGCGAGGGTGCAGAGGATGATTTGAATTTTCGTGGCTAGTTGCTGTTTTCCCTGCTTTGTCAGGAGATTTTATACCATTACATTCCACCGGCGTAAATACGAGGCTCGGTTGGTTCGTTGCCGTGTCGTTCCTTGGATCTTTGTATTTAATATCTGTGCTGCGTAATTCGTTTTTCTCGTTGATACTGGCAAGCGTTCGTTTTAGAAGGGAGAAAATAAATTCGTGAAATATAACGTATGAACGTACGTGTTACACTGATACCGAATGAAATACGTGTTGTAAGATTGATCTTCAACTTTTGCGTATTTTATCGATCGTCAAGGCGAAGAAACGTAAATTTGAACAGCTCGCGGACTAAACTCTGGTTCGATTTTAGCTGTAGTCAAACGCGGCGGTCTAACAATGAAACGTTTTTCTGAATCTTTGCGTATTTCATTGCTGCGGATCAAATTTTGTTTCAATTTCAACTGCGATAAAATACTGCAGCGTAAAAGTCAAAATGAAAGATTTTTCTTTGGATTTTTATTTGCTTTCATTCGAAAATGAAACATTTTTACGCATTTTTACAGGTTTCATTCGACCCGAATAACTGTAGCCGGTGTACGTTCAATCTTTTTGTCTCTGAATGTTCCAGATAGTTTATACATGCCGATAAATCTTGGCTGTTTTGACGTCACATTCAGACGAGCAAGAGGTTCAACAATGTAATAGCAGGTGTAATACGCTAATTCTCGAGGCGTACAGGCTTTCGTGACCTCGTGCGTCTAATTTGCATCGCAACAAGGATATACATTCTCATTATCACCTATTTAGTGAAGATCCTGTTATGGAAACGATCCGCGTTCCACCGCGTTTCTTTCGCTCCTTTTCCTCGTATTTTTTCCCTTCTCGACGTCGTTAATTGGTTTCCCCACCCTTTATCTCGAAAAGAAATAAACGTTTCTCATATTGGCGCTTACCTTGTGCTCTCGCGTAATTATAGTTATCCCCTATAATTTTATACCTCTATTATTACAGTAATTACTACCAGTATTATCGATATTACTGCGCCCATTATTATTACTATCGGCAACGTTACCTTTTCCCCCCCCAATGGCACTGCGGTTCCTAACAGTATATATCACATGTATTTTCTTCCATCTCTGCTCTTTCTTTTTCTTTTTTCTCTTTTTTGTTTCACTTGGTCGTATTTTTCAATCGTCATCGAGGAGACAGAGAGGGAATACGAATGAGATATTCGCACGAAATTACACTGGTTATTATACATCGATGGAAAAATATGTGAAGAACCGAACCAGTGTTTAAATCACGATTACACCACCATAAAGGATCCGAAACGAAGAATTAAGGAACTCGTGGAAAATACGTGCATGGTATTCCACGAAATAACATCACTTTGATCGTTCGCGTTTCGCAGAACGGATGCGAAAGTCTTTCTTAATGCTTGGCGATCTTTTCATGGTTTAAAATAAAACAAGAGAATTTATATTCACGCCGAGGAGTTTATTCACCACGGACAAAATTCCTCCTCAAGTTCATCTCGGCCAGAAACAAGAACCGAATCTGTCGTCTAAAATAACACTGGCTGCCTAAAATAAAGATAAATTTCGTCCGCGTAAAAGCCAGGATTAAACTCGCCGGCACCAACACACAGTCAAAACAACGCTATCTTGAAGTCATCTTATTTTTTAGAAACCTCCGCGATTATCCGGCGAGTGATCGCCAGTTTCCGAATATCCACCTTTCATCGAAGATTCAAAGATACAAAAAATATAATAACGTACAAAGACGCACGAAGTATTCGATACACGGTACTCGATGTAATATTCAATTAGACAAATCTCTAATTCAAGTTCCGTCTCTTCGCTGGTATTCATAAAAACATAAATTTACATGAAAATGCACAATCTGCTTGTAACACAATTCGTTTCTACGGTAAAACGTTAAGCAAATTGTACATAATAATATGAAATCACGCTGGCCAAGTATGTGTACACATATTGCATTTAGTTCCACTATAGCGAAACGTATGTGATCGCACGTTTGTCCCGAGCAGAGAACGCAATGACGTTACACAGCGAGGAATGTCGCTTGGATCAGTTCCAGACGTGCTTATCGTTTGATTAACCGTCTTAGTTTCCGGTCCGTGTACTCACGTGCGTGATGGAAGGAACGCGGGATTGCTCGGACAATAATGCCCGCTCCAGACTAAATCCTTGTCAATTGCCCATCTAAATTCGGGAATTATCCTCGCGTTATTGTTATCCCGACCCTCGTTATTGTTATCTAGCGGCTGTTACAGGAAAAGATACCTCCTGGAGGATTCGCCAGTCTGAACTCACGATCGATGCTTGCTGTGTGTGCACGAACGTTCCATTGAATTTTGGCTTTGAGACGATGCGAGGCAGAATTGGTCGGGCGGAACGTTAAACAGTAATATATCCGAGTTTCTGTCTGATTCGTGAAATTCGAAGAATCGTATACAGTTTAGGGTTTTTAACGTATCACCCAATTCTGCGTCTAATTCCGTTAGTTTGGTGACTTTTCTCGAACAATTAAGAATTTTATGGTTTCTCGATAAAGTGGTAGAAAATACATTAGTTTGGAAAAACGTTTCTTCTTTCGGGGTAAAGCTTCGGAAAAGAAAGAGCGGGATCCAGTAGCGAATATCGGAAAAAATCATTTAACCACATAATTACCAATTTCGTTAACAGCGGATTAGGTTTCATGAAATTTTTAACAAAACTGATATTCGAAAGTTGCTTGCTGAATACCATACTTTGGTAAGAAATTGTATGTACGTTGCGGACGATTTAGGAAGAATCATATCCTAAGATAGAAAATATGCATTCATCTGTAGATTCGACTAAACGTAATTATCCAAATCCTATTTTAGTTACGGGATATAGAGTGAAATATTAAGTGGATTATGTTCAAGCGGATGCCAACTTCTCGATCAATTTCTAATATTAAACGTAATGGTTAATTGAAGAAATGAGAAAATTCACGAACCGGCAGATGTGCACTATTAATTTTTCATACGTTTAGTAACTCTTGTCTCTTTCGTTTCACCTTCTCACTGCGCAGAATAAAACGGTCCCCAGACAGACCAGAGCTACAAATTTCATATTTCATATATTATTAATAATATTTATGTAATAATATTTTCATACTTTTATTCATACATTCGTCCACGTATATCAAAATTATTCCTTCGAAATTCCTCGTCAATTTATCACGCTATTACACGCAACAGACAACGCTCGGATATCTTCCATCATCCCCTACCAAATCCAGCCCCACGAATAACTCAACATATCGCAGAAACCACCAGCATCTGAAAGCTAACAAATTACAATAAACCCTCTATCATTCACTTCCTCGTGTCTCATACGTTAAGACACCATGTCGAATCAATCTCCAAATAGCCCGTCACGCTGGAACGAGATCATCCGATCGAATTTCCGCGGCTCGTCTCGCGATTTCCCTCGCAAAGTGCTCTCCGCCCGCCTTACGAATATATCCGTGGCGTCTTGTATCGACTGTGTCTCCAGCCGAGCGTTAAATTGCGTTCACCAATGGCGAAGTCAATTACTTGACACCTACGGTCGTGCGCCGTCGATCGATGCTCGGCCGATTTGTCACGCGTTTCCAATCGTACTGTAACCCCGTCCACCCTCTGCACGTACGTTTCCGCCGATTGGCGAAAAATCGCCTCGCGAATCGATCGTTGAAAATATCGGCGGAGGGGGGAGGATTGCCACAAGCGAGATTCACAATGATTCACGAAAAAGACTGGTCGAACAAAGTTGCTCGATCCCGATAACAAATTGCTCGATGAGCCTCGCTATCGAAGAGGAAAAACTGGTCCTCCGGCGATTTCCTTGATTTTTCTTCCACGCGTCTCGTTTCTCTGATACCGCGGTTCCCAACCTGTGGATCGCGACCTCTAAAGGACCAAGTGCCCATTATTAGTGCCTATTATTGGTGGAAGATTTTCCATATTCGTTTACGCAAATGTTTTGAATGCTCACTGCGATAGATAAACGCTGTCGAGGAACATATCCTGCTGTTTCACGACTTCCACTTGGACAAAAATTCGCAAACGCTGTGTATATCATTAAACCGAAGGACTTAAAGGAAACGTCAAGTAAAAGTTCTGTTTCTTTGGCGAACTTTTTACGGAAGAATGCATTACAGTGGAGAAAGTGAGTGTCGATATCTGTGACGTTAATTTCGAACTGGTGAAACAAGCGGCAGAAGATTTATTACAGGTAGAACTGGAAAAGTGGTTGCAATATTCTCGCCGGCTTCGCGTGTGCTTTAACGTCTCTTGTTTTTCGTCTGACGTGTCGTTCGCGGTTTTTCCTAAATGTCTCCTTATCGAAGCTGATGAGTCTCGAAAAGAGATTGGGAAACACTGCACTAACGCGTTTCCATGGTATTTTCCTTTCGTTATTCTTCGTTTCTCTTTCTTATTTCTTAGCGAGAGTTCAGAAGCTGGAACGTATCGTGACCGGTGTTCCTGCGAGCATCGACCGGCTCTTTTTCCCCCTTTGGACGCGATACTCGCCCCGTGGCCTGCCTTCAACGCCTTCGGCTAGACGTTGCCTTAAAAAGAGCGCGACGGGTCGCGAGAGAGTCGCGACTGGTTTCAACCAGCAGATTCTAACGTCGCGCAGAGGATGCCTTTCGCGTGGGAGCGCCTCGGCAACGATAGATTTCCTTTCTTTTCTGTCACCTGTTTTTCGTTCTGTTTTTCCTGTTCGTGCTGTCGCGCTGAAAGCGCGTAGGATGTAAGCGGAGAGGATGAGAATTGATATGCTTTGGAAATTGCTTGGAAACTTACCCAAGAGCATAGCACATTCGCTCGCGAAATATAATCGAACGCTCGTAGAGACCTTTTATGAATGTTGTGTTGTGTGTTTTACATGGAACATTTTCAAACTTCACTGGATCATGTAATTGATTATCACGTTTATGTTGGTGAAGCTGGAAAGAAAGCTCGGAGTGTACTTGAAATTAGAAGAAACTTAGAGTGTTAGAACAAACATATATTTCACAGAAATCACAGTCGATCGTTCGTTACATTAATGAAGGTTAGTTTGGAACTCGATAGAGGCGATGTACGTGAATTTCGTAGCTCACTGCCGAGTCTTTCTTCTCTTGGTTTTAATAATAAAAGCGAGAGAAGGTCGAAGACAAACTTCCTCATTCGCCGAGAGTGAAATTCACAAAGTGCAAGTTTCGAAGCTAATAATACGTTTAGAAGACGCTACTGCAAGGTTTCGCGTATTTTCAATCGACATCGAGGAAAATGTGAAGCAATAAAAAAGCAGGAAAAATTATACGAAACCCTTGCGGTGCGTGGGCGAAGGATCGGAAGAGGCAAAGTTTGTGGCCTAATAAATTTCCCTGGATTCTCCGACGAACCGCCAAAGTGATCTGCCTTGTCAGGCTGGATTTCGCAGATGTTCCGAAGGAAGATATGAAAATTTTAATTCGAATCCCCCTGAAAGTTCTTGTAGCGCGGCATACGTGAAACGCGATAGAACGCGCGTCTCGAATTTGCATACCGGCGAACTTCGCAACGGTTGGTAGAGCAAAAGAGGGGCATAGAGGTTTCTAGACTAAAAAATTAATAAAACTGGTCCGTGACACGGGCTGCACTCTCCACGGGGAGTGGATTTCTTTTCTTCCACCGCTAGCTATCGGACTTTTACGCTGGCTGCTCGGCTGCTTTCCATATCTGCTTACCGTAGGCGTGTCACTAAACGTCAGCTTTTCGCGCTGGATACCGAGAAATTCGATCCACGATCGCTTGCTGCCCCGTGTAACGAATACGGAACAAGCGTATTGTGAAAATTTCAAGACACGAGGGTGAAACGATGTTCCTCGTTTCGGTGCTAAAGCCTGTTCCTCTAACGTTTTGCCCTGGCATCCTTTCTACTCTGTCAGAGTTCGCAGCTCGAATATTTCTCATGCGTCCTATATTATTCGTCGGATAACGTTGAACATTGTGAATAAACATCACTTTGGAAGCACGCGATGAGTCTTTTTTTCTTCTTGCTTCAACGATATCGAAAGTATCTCTAGAAACATTTCGTCGACATCTGCTACAGTTAGGAAAATATTTGTGAAATTTATGTCCATAATGGACGTTTGAACTGCTGAAAAGATCTCTGAAATAGTCCTATAATACGTTTATACCGAAATGAGCTACTGTGTAGAATCTTCTTATAAGCCATAACCAAATTCAGAGTTCTCTTTCCTTGAACAACAACTGCTACCTAATATTTTCTCCAGACGAAAGACGTTCTTTTATGTACGCGATTAGCGTGGCTGCTGTATAGAATCTTCGTTAAACAATCTCCGGTCTTATAAGTCGTACCCAAATTTAAAGTTCTTCTTTCAGGCATATAATATAAAATGTTACAATATAAATGTTCCTCGTCGACGTTTCCAACGTGTAATTTGAAACAAATTCTTGAACACACGATTCTCTCATTCCTAGTCTACAGAGATGTTCCCTGATTTGTAGCAGTTAGAATATAACGCTTCAATATCGAGATCTTGCTATATTTTAAACACATGTATGTAACATAATGTTTCATTGTGTATCACTCATTGACTTGGTTTCTGATTTCTTTCATTCCCAGATTTGAATGTAAGCGATAAATTCATTCATACCGTGGCAACTGTGTTTCATTCCCAAATCTTCGTGGCGCATTAAGGTTTGCTTTATTTGCAGAAGCGATATTAAACTGAAAGTTACACTTAAGTTTTATCTCGAACGTGATACACTGGTCACGTTCGGTCTACGATTCGTGGAATGGACTCGATGTTACAAGGCGAGAGGTTAAAGAACCTCGATACGGAGAAAAATCGATACGTTAGAAGCCGCCTGATCTGCTATAAAGTCACGGGAACGGCAAGGGTACGAAATTTTTTTATGAAAAAATTGCTTCGGCGACTTTTAAGCCGTGCAAAACTGGCGGCGTTCGCTAACGAGATTCCTCGAAACGCTCGTTAGACTCGCACACATCGACAATTTGCACAAACGGTCCCGAGCAGAGCGAAATATTAATCCGATTTGCAGATCGTAGACAGTGAACTGGTGCGCGAAACGCAACATTCCTCGGACCGAGGGTAGGCGATTAAAATACTACTTGCCAACTGTTATTACGGGCATTAGCGTCTAATCGGGACCAACGTGGAACGGTTAATTGCCGACCGTGATACCTCCGGTCATCGTCAGCGAATTTCACCGCTGGTTATCTTTAGTATTTCTTGAAACGCGATAAAATTATGTTTACGGCTATTGGTCATGCGGCTCTCCCTCTCGAAATGAGAAAATTTGTATCGAGAGCGGAGTATTTCCATCCGCGGACAACAGCATTAAAATTGCACAAATACGCATGAAAGTGTTAGACCACCGTGAACGAGTTACGCGTCTTCGTGTGCGAAACATTTTGAAATTTTATTAGCACCGTAACGAGACACGATCGTATTGGCAAAATTTGAAACAATTTGATCGAACAACAGCATTAAAATTGCATAAATACGCATGAAAGTGTTAGACCACCGTGAACGAGTTACGCGTCTTCGTGTGCGAAACATTTTGAAATTTTATTAGCGCTGTAACGAGACACGATCGTGTTGGCAATATTTGAAACCGATCTGCAAACGTATAGAAAAGTATAAGATATGGTATGAAGTTGACAGGCACCTTAAATACATAACGAGCGTTGAAGATGCTTTCACCGAATTAATATAATGGATAATCGTTTAAATTACAACCGCGTGACACAATTAATTATCTGTTTGGAAACTAAGGCGGCAAGATAACGTTTAGATCGGAATTCTCAAAACCTGCGCTTGTGCAACTGCAATTTTCAGGCCGGCAAGTGACAAAAAGCTACCGTGTGTTCTAGAAACGAAAATCAGAGTGAAGGCAATATATGCCACTCGGGTATCGCAGATTAATCTGAATCATTTCAAGGCGACAAGAAACAGCGAGAAAAGGAGTTATATCTCGCCGTCTTTGTCTCGTATCCTTTCACCCGAGGCCGAAGGAAATTCCAGTAGTTTCGTCGCGAAAATATTTATCAGTCCCTTTAAATATGCAATTACCGTTTGAAAATTCCCAATTCACCGGGAGCCGAGCGCCGTCTAAAAAGCGACACGGCAGAGACGCCCAACAGGGGCAGACAAAGACCTTTCCTGTTCCGCGTGAAAAGAGGAACGCGTCCAGGGGATTAGAAATTCATGACCAGCCGACAAAGAAGCGGCTTTCCAAAAATCCTCTGGCAAAAAGCGTCCGCGTATTCCGAAGGAGAGTTCCGAGCGAGAATCCTGTCCTCTCGAGATCGACGCGGTGTCGCGTCACAATGTCCATGCCTTAACGCTAAACCTACCGACACTCCTTGTATACTTATTGACCGCTCGCGATAGGCAGGACAGAGCAGACATTTTTCTTAGAGAAAAGAAAGCAAGCTAGAAACAGATACCGAAGAATATATTGTACGCATATTTTATGAAAAGTTTTATGAAAAGTAGATTGGGAAGCGATATGATAACGTTTGAATCTGGTCAAATTTGTGTAGAAATTTGAAAGCGGTTAATTTGACCGCTGTGGTAGGTTTAGTGTTAACAAAAACTCGATAAATCTCGACCGAGCCTAACCTGTTTCCTGGTCTTGCCATGTTTTTCGTATTATGAGAATTGCTACCAAGTAATCGGTCTACGGCGTACAGTTTTTAACTTATTCTCAATCATCGATTGACAAATTGTTGGCAAGAAAGGAATAGAGCACTGGCCGATGTTTTTCTTCGCTATAATACGTTTAACATAATAAACGCGTTACATCGCGAACAGCGTTACGTATTAGTCTAGCGACCAGTAAACTATGGGTCGCGACCTCGTACGGGTCACAGAATTATAGGGTCGTGAGGTTTGCAACTGCCACACACAAGCGAAATGAAAAGTGCCAATCATCCGTCATTGAAGGATCATAAAAAATTCACCGAGTTTAAATGGCTTTCGTCTGGAATTAAGACGAAATTTCCAGCAATTTCTAGAACGGCTTCGAGCACACTTGTACCAATTTATATTACGTATCTATTGCAAAACGACGTTGTTCGTCATCGACGTCTGTGAGATCAAAGTATCGATTAACCGTGGAAAACGTCGAAGATGCTCCGCTGTATCGAATATTCCGCCAAGATTTAATTCCTTACGCGAAAGACAAACGAGCACGTGGATCTCATTAATATGCTTTGAGTTTGTCCTAACAGTGGCAATATGAGATGACATTAGAAACGTAACAGAGAATCGTTTGAAATTAAACTTCTTTCATTTATTGTATATATATATATATATATATATGTTTCGTTCGTATATATTTATTTTAGCTGGCTTTTATGTATAGAACTGGGGCCGCGAATAGAAAAAGTTTAACGTGCGCTGTACTAAACAAATCACAGTGAACTCCCAACTGATAAATCCCGACGTTTAACGCGGACCCAGCAAACGTCTGGGTTAATCCCGCCGCCACGTGACGCCATCAATGTGGCGAGTTTCGCGGCAATTGGTCGCCGTAATCTTCCGCGTTGACATTTATTACGAGAGGGTCTTGCTGGATCTAATATAGCCTCTGAGAAGTCCACGAAACGACGCGCACGTTAAATCACCACGTGATACCACGAGCCACGCACGCTGTTTAACGCACCGCCGCTCGACACACTATCGCAAATCGGGCCAAGGTTCACACGCGATCGACAGGCAAACCGTTCCACGTATTCTCTCGATTTTCAGCGTAATTTGCAGGTTTTTCCCACGCGTAAAGTAATCCTAGCGGCCTGGAGAGTGGTCAAGCATCCGCTAAGTTTCGTAATAAAGAAGAAACGGAGAAACGTGGCCGGGCGGGACAGAAATTCTGGCTAAATGAAGAGAAACGATGTCCGTTAGAACGAGGCAAGTTCCTGAAAACGTTGAAATATGAATCACCATCAGGGACCGCGCAATGGCCACTTACATCGGTTTACACAGCCTCGGAACGAGTGAACGCAGTTACTGACTGTTACTTCACGCTGCTCTTTTTACGGCTGCATATTTCTGAAGAACAAAGTTCTTTGTGTTTTCTTCGATGTTAGTCGATGTCTATAAGGTGTATCTATGAGACAAAGACTTTAGAAGCGAGGAAAGAACGTACGGAAATAATGGGGTCTCGATGTGTCCTTTTTTTTAGTATTTTTCATCAAATCGTACGTTTGCATCGTTGACGAGTTTCTTATATGTGAAGAGTATAGAAAAATTACTGATATGTACCATTTTATGTTCGTTGAAACGAAAGTCAGGCCGAGACTATTTGTAAGAAGGCACACAATTTCTTCCAAGTGCTTTCACGATCCTCTGACTCAGTTAAAAGACATTCAACGAACTTAACGCAAAATTCAGAGGAATTTCGTGAAAACTTGGTTCAAAATCTGGAGCCAAGTAACAATAAGCGTTACAGAAAAATTATAACGCCAGATACACGAATCCTTACTTACTCGAGATTCTCGAATCTCTTCTCATTTATCTTCGTCGAATGTTTCGATGGTGATAATGAATATACAACGGTTGAACAACGTTGCAAGAATTTCTGACATTTAAATTCATCCATCTCCATCTCGAAGAAATATTAATAGCCACGGATGAAGGGATACACGCAAAACATACGTATAAAATACTCGAACAACATCGAACATTATACGATCGTACGTATCGTGGATCTTCTCTGAAAAAGCTTCCGATAGGAGCATCTTTTTCTAATCTTGATCTTGTTAACAAAAAGCGACTATTCCCCAATTACCCCGTAAACCGTGCGATGGATAGCTACCCGTTGAAAAATCAGATAGATACACTGGAAAAAACCAGTTCGATCAGCGCAGGCTGCCGGATAAACCATAAATAACGGATCGAAAGTGGAGTTTGAAAGTGGTGCTTTCGTTGCGGCCGCGTAGCACAGACTCGAGGTGTATAGAGCTCGTCGAAGCAGTAGCCGATGTTTCGCGATCCGCGCAGGAGGGTGCTTAAATCGGTTGGACTTCTCTCGCGCGTTCGCTCTGTCTGCCAAGCGATACGTCGCTAATCCAGCCCCGTTCCCCTCCGCCGATCAAAATGAAAAATATCGAAAACGGATAGCTACTCGTTGAGAGACTCGAAAAATTCCGATAACCGGCTATTCTCGCGAGAAAAGAGAGGAAATTCTTCTTGATCGTCGATACTTGTGTTTCGCGACTAGCCGAGTACATAGTAGCTTCCTGTTTCACCGCGCGTGTACATGATAATGGATGAATCGCGCGGATTTGCTTAGCAGAAAATAAAATTTCATCGTACGGTAACAAGGATAATAAGAAAAACGCAAAGGGAAGGGGAAATTCGACAGATACGACGGACGTAGATAAAACGAAAATTCATTGTATTATGTGTCGTTGGTGAGATTTTCATTGCGGTATCGAACATGCGAGTTCTCTCAGCTCTTGATAACTTATCAGCTTTATCTGGTTCTCCTCCAAGTGTACGGATCGAGATATGCATTTTAAATATTGATAATATTCCACCGATTTTTCCACGCTCTTTCCCTCGTTCACTCAAGAAACGGTGAGTGACATTAAAAAATGTAGCAACAGTGTTTCGGGAAAAAGAGGAAAATTCGTCCCTTGAAATTTCGATAGCCACGAACAAGCGTACCAAGATGCGTATAAATTCCACTATCGTTGATAGGAATTTACTATACTACGATCAATTACGACGAATGCAGGCGGATTTTGTTTCCTCGAGCTGGAACGACATGCAATCGAATCGCAGTATCGTCATTGCTAAAACAACGACGTGGAAAACAGGCAGGGTGGGACGCACCCTGTGCAATGGTACACCGTCCCTTTTCGCCCTGGCCGCACCACATGCACCCCTCGGGCAGCTGCTTGCCGCTTGTCGTGCCTTCAGGCCAGCCCTGGAGCCTAGGCTCCGAATATCGATTTGTCGGACATTACCGCGAGCTGCCGATGGAAAATGTTATCGACAGAGTGTGTCTGTTCGCTCGAAACGACAGCGAAATACGCTGGAATCTGGGTACAGGTCCGTGCAAAAAAACCGGCGAATTGGAAATAGCCAGCGCAGATTTATTCGAAATACACTTTTGGGAAATAGACGGTAATCGTGACATCGATCATATATTTTATGCGTAGCGACGGTTCTCGACGTTTCCACGAATGCAATATTAAAGCATGCAAAAAATTCATATCTGAAAGTTTCAATAAAATTCTACAAAATATGTACATTTTGTTTTTAATAGATGCAACAAATCTCTATTTATAGGTTATACATATTTATTTGCTGGTGCAAATTTCCGTTAAAATATAACGTAATCGAATTTTAATTGCAAATAAAATTCGATAGAAATATAAATCCCTATAAACATTCGCAATCCGCAAATAGAATTCAATATCGCAGATTGGCTAAGTATGTTATACAAACTATCCATATGCATTATTCGCGAATCGCTGCTCTCTACAATTTAATATTACACGAATCAATAATGAAACATTGCAATTTGATAAAAGAAAAGAAAAAACTGCACGTGATCCGCTGATGAAATTTGATCTGCAGTAAATGAAAAAAAAAGAAACGTTACGTAAAATGTAATAAAAAGCCAGCCATAAATTACGCTCTCGCGTTCTGTTATACAACGATAATAAAATAACGCTAGGTTTCATTTCCGAATATTTTATAACGCGCAATTGCAGGCTGCGATTTGTTATAAATGAAAAATAAATAAACGGATAGATGAACAATCGTGTACGAACGAAACGTTGCAAGCCTCTTCTGAAACAGCTTGTACGTGGAATAAAACACGGGTTTGGAATGCACGGGGGTTGGTTATTCGAGCGCAGCGCTGCTAATACAGTCGCAAAATTGACAAGCACGAAGCACGATGAAACGGCGAGAACGTAATACCATTCGTTTATCGAGCGCGACGCGCGATGTTCCTCCGCTCGACTGTAACTGAAAACGAGGAATAATTTCTATTGCATTAGTCGGCTCGTTCCGCCGACAGGACACAGACCACCGCCGACGCCACACCCCCAATGGGAGTTACTTTTTATTTAATTTTGATTCATCTGCCGACCCTATCCGTGCTCCGTTTTCACGCAAATTAACCTTCCCGACGCGTTAAATATTTAACCTGCGATGCTACGTATATACCGCGCTTATGAATGCGCAAATGCAGGAAGCGAATTTTCCTCGAAAAAGATGCTGTTGTTGGCTGTAGAAACGAATTCCGTCTTTTATAGGCAGGAAATTGTTCGTCGTTGAATTTTACCACTCGTTCAATCGACATTGCTTTCCGATCAGTCACAACGTGTTTAAAATTATTTTCCAGCCTCTGTTCCCGACCGGAAGAGTTACCACTTTCCTGATACTTGGTGCAAAGTAGAACACAAATCATTTCCACGGGTTTGGCAGTATTCCTTTTTATCCGTAGTTAGAAGAAGAAAAATTAGTTGTATTATTTATTCTGACAACTGGTGACATTTCGTTAGCGTTAAAATTGGTACCTCAAAGCCTCGAAACGCTGGGAAAACGTTTAGATCGAAAATAGATTTGTAATTGATTCATTCGTGATTGATTAAAGGCATCGAATTAATTTCATTTCTGCAGACGCAGTTTCTGGTAAGCACAGATAGTTTTTAATATCTGTCGCATCGCATTGAGTCAGGCTGTACGGATGAAAAATTAGTTTGGCCACCTTTGTAGACGAAAATTATTTTTCCACGACGGAATAACCATTTCCAGGAATTTAATTAATGATCGTTCGGTCGTTGAGCGCAGCTGGTATTATTCCAAAGCCGTTGCCACCGGAAACGGGGGATAATTTCTACTGTATTGGCTGGCTCGCTGTGCCAGCAGAATATGCCACTTACGAGATGCAATTGTTTTACATTTATCGCTCGATTGATTAATCTCAGCCAACCGAATCGAAAGACTTTATTCTTCCTTGCCTCTTCATTTCCTTCTTCGGCGATGTGGGGTAACGCGAATGGCAATTTGCCAATATTCTACGCATGTTGTACCGTCCTTCACGAGCTTTAATTACCAAACGCATCCAATCGTTCGTTTAATCAAACGGTCGAACATTTCTCCGATAAAAGTAAGGATTACTCTCAAAGGAATTCACGAGCGTAATTTCGGTCGAATCGACGAGTTTATCTAATGCAACATTGGTATATTTCTGTTATATCCGAATACATGTACTTGGATCAAAGCGGTGGAAACTTGGAGCAAGGAAACTTCATAGAAACAAAGATCGTTCTAACGATAATCATACTTCATTTATCAAGGGCACACGCACAACCAACTGTATCCCATAATCTCGATACAGTCATGATTCTTTCTACTAGCTACGTGTTCTACCAATATGCTCATTCGCGTTTATCTTAGAACCAAGTACTGCTAGCTACTCTAATACATATAAAATCTATCTAATCAAGCAGCAACTTATTTATCTCATTTCTCTATAAATGTATATCTCGCATGAAAACAGTCGAGATGGTTAGGTGTATTTTTCCTCTTTGCAAATACATAACCTGTACAACGTTCTTCGAAATGCACATACTAAAAGTGTATACTTGCAAAATGACCCGGAAAACTTGAAAACCCGGTACTTACTTGCGCAAGGCAATTTTTATTTCTTTAATTAGTTAACTACAACGACGACCGTCTTATCGTTAATCGAGGAATTTAATCGCTGAAATGGTTGAAAAGGGACAGAAGAGGAATAGTCGAACTAAATAACTTGCTAAATAAATAAAAGCTTCCAGCAAGTACGAAGAGGCGACTAAAGTAATATATTCGAGAAGGGCTGCACTGGACTCTCATCATTTCAGTATCTTTCATTGTCATCGTGCAGATCGAACAAGAGGGAGTCAACGCGGTGAATTCCAAGTTATCAGGGTTGCATTTATCAGTGTACATACCAGGAGGTATAATTGTTTGGCTGGCTGAGTGTCATTCCGATAGCGGACGGTCAACGAAGTTCGTGATTGCAATGCCGCGGCACTCTCCGCAGATCGAAGGGAAGATTAATTCGCTTTATTGTCAGCGTGCAAATGCGAGCGCGAACAAAAGGGACGATGAGCAAAGCAAATTGGTATGTATTGAATTACCCGGTTCCTTATTATACGCTTGAATTCGTGCGAATCTTTCGGGCGGGCCGACGCACGGGTACGTCTTCAATTTACATAGCAATGACTAATTGAAAAATTTATAAACGCCATTTAAATGACAATACGGAGCGACCGGTCACCATTTTCCTGCGCGACCGACCTGTCGTCGAATGGCAACGGGCCACGGCCAGCGCGGTGAATTTTCCGCAGTGTGAAATTAGGAATCGACACTGGCAACTGTTATTTTTACTTAACTGTTTTTTCTCCTGGTTTCGATCGAGAAGTTGAAATCGTAGACGACGCACGGCTGTACATAATTGGAATATCTGTCGCTGGACAATGTAAAATTTCTCGCACAAACTCAATGCTCCCCAACGTTTCTATTTCCTATGCTTGTCCGTACAGTTTTGCGAGAAAGACGTCACAAATTACTAATAATATTAGATTACCCGAGGAAGTGACTAGTATATTATTTAGCACTGCGAATGGTCAAAATGTCCAATTCACGTTTCATAGAAATTTCATAGTAACTTCATAGAAATTTCATTGTATCGTGTATTTTTCTCGACAACTAATCAACAATTCCAGTATCAATAAAATACTAATTGTACAAAATATGGCATAAATGTTTCCAGCGTGTCTACCACCATGCCAATCCTGAACAGTTTTGGTCTCACTACAATTCACGTTCATAGAAATTTCATAGATTTTACAGATCCTCTTTGTATTATGCATTTTTCTCGACAAGTTATCAACAATTCTAGTGTCAATAAAATACTAATTGTACAAAACATGGAATAAACATTTCCAGCGTGTCTTCCACCATGTCAATCCTGAACAGTTTTGGTCTCACTACAATTCACGTTCATAGAAATTTCATAGATTTTACAGATCCTCATATCATGTATTTTTCTGGACAAGTTATCAACAATTCTAGTGTCAATAAAATACTAATTGTACAAAACATGGAATAAACATTTCCAGCGTGTCTTCCACCATGTCAATCCTGAACAGTTTTGGTCTCGCTACAATTCACGTTCATAGAAATTTCATAGTAACTTCATAGAAATTTCATTGTATCGTGTATTTTTCTCGACAACTAATCAACAATTCCAGTATCAATAAAATACTAATTGTACAAAATATGGCATAAATGTTTCCACCATGCCAATCCTGAACAGTTTTGGTCTCACTACAATTCACGTTCATAGAAATTTCATAGATTTTACAGATCCTCATATCATGTATTTTTCTGGACAAGTTATCAACAATTCTAGTGTCAATAAAATACTAATTGTACAAAACATGGAATAAATGTCTTTCGCCATGTCAATCCTGAACAGCTTTGGTCTCACTACAATTCACGTTCATAGAAATTTCATAGATTTTACAGATCCTCATATCATGTATTTTTCTCGACAAGTTATCAACAATTCTAGTGTCAATAAAATACTAATTGTACAAAACATGGAATAAATCTCTTCCACCATGTCAATCCTGAGTTTCTCACTAAAATACGTCGACACCAACTTCATGAAATTTCCTTCGGATTTCGCTACGAACCTTCCGAACGAAACATTCTTATTTCCTCGTGTACGTCGAAGCGGGAATAAACTCGACGAATTCTTTTCAAAGCCCAGCCATTATAAAACCGAAAGCCCTCACCCCATCGGAACGACTACACATATACTCGCCGGTTTATGCAACGCGAGTCTCTCTGAACGCATCTCGAGTTCCCACGACGAAAGCTCGATAATCGAAAACCAATGCAACGGCAAAAGGCATCCGCGCCTTCCCCGAGATTATCGCTGGCTTGATCCGAAGGGAGTGATCCCGCGAACAACGAATCTCAATCCGAGCGTGTCCCTCCCTCTCAAGGATTTTTAACCCCTATTTATCCGGTGCCGCGGGTTCGCGACATTTCCCAGCGGATACCTGCCGCTCTTCCTCTCGCCAACCTAACTCGTAAACCTTCGACCACAATGGCTCGTGTCTCGGTGTGTCTGTCGCTGTTGCGCGGAACGACCCGCGAACGCGCGCTGTCTGCCTCCTTCTGTCGCCAGGCTAATGCGGACACCGAAGAAGTGGAGAAGCGTCGGTTGTTGCACGGTTAGTCGATGCTTCGAGAAATAGGAGAACAGAAGGCACAAAGAGAAGGAAGAGTCGTTACTACGTCTCGTTTCGAGAACACCTATACGCTCGTTGCTTTTCCGCAGGATGGCTAAGGAGGTCTCGCAGCTGCCGATGTTTGCGAAGCTTCCTGCTGCTGGTTTTCTGATGCCTCTGCGCGGGTCTTCGGCTCGGAAGATAGATCGAGGATCGAATGCCGAGATTTTTTCGCGCAGAGGATTTTCCAATACCAGCTTGCGATCGGTCTTTTCGAGTTCGCGTTGCTGTAGTTCGGTTTTGGAACATCCGTAATCCTTCTTTCTTAATCTAAATGGCGTTAAGATCTGATCCTTAAACATCGATTCAACATTCTTCTCTTAAAAGGTCTTAAATAGTGTTGAATCTGCTGTTCGTGGCTCTTCGTTTTTGATTCGAAAAGCCTTAAGGCTGCTGCAATTACGTTTCCGGATATCGATTCGCGAAGCTTCCTTCCCATCTTTCAGGGACGTCGAAGTCAAGGCGCGATATCGAAACGCAAAATGTTTCACGTTACTACTTTTTACATTACTTTGCATACTGTTACATATTGTATATAGCTCATCTGTTCCTTGTTATTAAGACACGAATTTCTTCAAAGAGTCACGCGATACAACCAAAGAGGAGGAGCCAAGAAACGAATGCAATGATGTAAAATATACGAAGAGAAAGACCGATGTCCAACCGAAACCTAACGTTACTCAACCGTCGATTGTGAACGAATATTAGAGAACTTTCCATTATAATTTACGTAGTCCGTGCCATTTCATCGGCCCATAAATGTACCTACTTCTGTAAATTTAACGACCCCGATCGCAGCGTGTGCTTATCCGACGATGCGATCGGGACGTGTCCATCAAGTCGGACCGTTGCTAAATGCGATATAAATAACCAAGGAATGAAAGAGCGACGAGAGCGCGCAGTTGAAAATTCTCTTATGTACTCTTACGTATATAAAAACACGGTATTATACAACTGTTTCGCGTTCTTTTCATTCGTGCTTCCGAATGCTCGATCATTAGGCAGATAGGTTAGCACCGGTACCGTCACGAAACCTGGCGTTTCTGGTTCGCGACCGACCACTATAATTGCGCTCTACACTTTCTCGTTACGTCGCCCCGTCCTGTTATCCTATTTTCCAACGCAGACGTTATCTTTTTGGTACCGTTATCCACGTCGGCGTATCGCGCTGTATCGCCAGTCGCCGGAATCCAGGCTACCGGGTGGCTATCCCTCCAGAAGCAGATCTCGTTTCGTTAATAAATCGAAACGAGAACGAGCGAAATACGCTGCGCAGCAAGATAACGCGTTTCACGGTGTGGACAAGTACGGGAAAACCGTACGGAACCGTGTACTAGCCTCTGCAGGTCGTCCGGAAAGTTTCTTTCGTTTTGTAAGGAAACAATAGTTTTGTAAGGAAGCACGACATTTTTTTTTTCTATTGTTTTACCGAGTCACTCATGGTGTAATTTAAAACACGCACGATTATATAGCAAATAGGGAAGAATTCCATCTTTGATTCCATATTTTATATGTGAACAGTAGTATATGTAGTAGTACATACATATGTAGCTAAGTATACATGCGATAGAAGATCCAGGTATGATCCATTTTGGTCCGTTTCTATTATTACGATCATACGTGATTCGATAAAATAATATGAAACAAAAAATGTCGTCTTTCCGGACAACCTAATATTTATGCCTTCTCATCCATGAAACAAGTTGTGCGATAAAAATTGTATCTATCAGATGAACGCAAAGCGTGTAGTCGCAAATGCAGAATTCGCGAGTTCAAACGTAATACTCGGATTAGCGAAACAGAGCTTCTTCTTTTAGCGATTTTGGCCCATGGCTGGGGTTATGCGTACGTGTTGTATGCCGTGTGATATTCAAGCAACGATCTCCATTTATGGGATAGTATCTACCATGGATTTGTGCTATTACTCCCTTCATTTGTCAATCGCCGTCTAACTCGTCATCTCACTTACATCATATTGGATTTATATTATAGCGATCAGCTTTTGTACAATAATTTCTGCTGCAGTTGCATTTCAAACAAGCTAACCGCTGTTCCTTACCACTATGGTATTTCTTAAGTTTGCTGACTAAAGCGCTGTATTATTTATTGAAAATGTACGAAAGGATAAAATGAAATTTAACTTGACACGCATAAACGTTCACCTGAATTAGCATAATAGCGTTCAATACTGTTAATGATGCAGGAGAACTATACGATCTATCTATAGCGAACATCTCAAAACGGAGCTTTTGCACTTGCATTGTACGTCGATTTACCGATTGAACTAAGGATGGCAGTATACGAATGCCGTTAATCCGCGAAAGGTAATAAAAGTAACGACGACTGACGAGACCGCGTGATAGATACTCATCGACCACGTTAGAAGCTAATAAACGTTAAATTAGAAAATACGAGAACATCGTTAACCGTCGTGTATCTGCCATGGAGCTTGCTCGCTTTCCGCGCTAACGAGCCCAATAATTATACACACTTTCTCCGAAGAGGACGGCTGTGTGTTTCTGTCATCCTACGTTCGATTGCATCGTTATCTAGCCCCGGTGTTATCTAATCGTGGCTGCCATTAATACCAACAGAGAACGCCACCGACCGCTATTAGTGTCGATCCTCGAAAGAATAAATTATGAAAACCAAGTTCGGCCAGTTGTTCCAAGCTGTCGTGTGTAATTCCTGCCGGGTATAATAACGCGCTCCGATGGAATACCTAACAGTACCGTGTGTAGTACACACTCGTGTGAATCGTGCAGGATCGTAACGAAATTTTCATTATACATACGACTATAATTAACGCTAAACCTACCGACACTTTCTGTATACTTATTGACAGACTACAAATTTTTCTTAGAAAAAAAGAAAGCAAACTAGAAATAGATACCTAAGAATATATTGTACGCATATTTTATGAAAAGTTTTATGAAAAGTAGATTAGGAAGCGATATGATAACGCTTAAATATGGTCAAATTTGCGTAGAAATTTGAAAGCGGTCAAAATAAGATTAATAGATTTAACGGAGATATAGATAGCACCACGTATAATCTACTGGTCCAATTTGTAATAGAAACATACGCATGTGTGAATATACGTTATCAAGTAACTACGAAGAGATAAAAATACATCGACGTTAAATAACTTCTGCAAATAGGTCGTCACAGACTATGACGAACAACCGAAATAAAACGCATCACTGAATGCTGCTTGAACCGCGGGCTGCTAAAATTGGAACCAATCTGAATATATATAGTTATATCCCATCTAAAAGCGTTCTTACATAAGCGCTTGTACACGTGTGCTCGTGACTTTCCAATTAAGTTCCAATCCATTTCTATGTTACCGTTACAAAGTGTCAAATTGGAAAGGAGGCTTAAAAGGGTAGCATCCCGTTTTCGATTATAGGGTTATCTCCGCAGGGCGTTATCTACGCACCGATATCTCCACGCATTATACTCATTGCTGCACTGGCGTGCGCTTCGCTACCACTACTACGTGCCGACGCAGTTGATCTTGAGAGGGGACCGGATTCCCAGGGTGCATTAAACTATCTATCAATCTATCTCGGTACAAGAGACGCGGAGAACACGCGTGTAGCTGCGGCAGCACGTGCATCTGTGCGATCTCTCCCGTAGCCAGCGAGGATAGAGAACGCGCCACGCACAGAAACACATACGTACACACATACAGGGTGTCCCAACGATCATGGTACAATGGAGGGGCTTGGTGCAAAGTCCGGGCAAGTCCAGATTTTAGAAGATGTGGCAAATCGAATAAAACCGAATTTTCAGCGCGACTTGTACGACCAGTCGCGCTATTATCTTGGCATTCGCGTGACAACTCATGTAAAAAATTACATTTCTTACATTTTTGTAGCATTTTGTTTTTTGTAGCATTTTTACGAAAATATACCTCGGAAATCTTTCCCGAAATTTCCACTTGCCTGGTTTTGGTGCCAGAATTCTGGGAATTTTAAACGAACTGTTTTGTTTTTTCGCGTCTTTATCTTTTACTCGATTTTCTTTCGCGTTAACCAAACAGTTTCGTAGATAAGCCACTGACATCCGGCTGGTCATCTCTTGTTGGCACATATATATATATATATACTTCCCGACGGTTCATACGATTCTTGTTGATTCTTGAAAAGAAGGAAGACACGCAACGAGCAGAATAGGTTTACGAAACACTCGAAACACATTGACTGGCAGATTAACGCTACGTTATTATCTCCACCGTTAACGCTATATTTTGGAACAAACACCGGATAGGTCCTGTACATAGCCGATTCTTCTTCCCAAAGATAGCGTTGGATAAGTCAAAACATTGTTACAAAGGCAGTGGACTTGTCTGACTCCTGCACCAATCAGTCGACGATATATAAAAATATGTAAAACGTCGACAAATACAATTTTTCTAAGTGAACTCGCGCGAATTTTGCGCCGAGAGCTTCTAATTATTGACGAGATGGTAATTCCATGCGAAAAGATGAGAGAAAATTATAAAATAATTCATTTTCCACTTATTTTCATCGATTATTCTCTCGCATTCGGTTCAGAATCAGTCAAATTCAAGTATACTTGCTAAACCTTCATTTCGCTTGATTTTCTCAAAAACGAAGCGCCATATAGAAAAGTATTATTCTATATTTCCTATTTTTTTTTTTTCCATATAGAATCACTCCCTCGACGATCGTACCATGATTATTGAAACGCTCTGTACAAAGCATGTATACGAGGAAAATCATCGTGGTATGGTTTATGCGCCTTCCCGCTGCAGATGCAACCAGCCACGCACTAATACACTCGACTGCACCCGTGCTACTAATACAGCCGTACGTGTGCATTCGTACGTGCGATAACGTGTGGGCGATATGCAAGGACCGTACTCTCTCGCTTAAAAGTGAAATCGACGTTGAACGTAACAATTTGATCGGGTCTTGTGAGAATGTCGTGGCAACTTCCAACACAATCGAAAGGGTGAAGGTTGTGTGCAGCAGGAAATATCGGAGGATGGTGATTAGGGGGAATTATACCACGCGTTAGATTGCTGGATCGCGATTGTGCCTGGACTAATGCGTCGTCGATAAATTTGTTTAATGGCCGGAGCAGATACTGTTCATTTG
Source organism: Bombus confusus (assembly GCA_014737475.1). Classification (NCBI taxonomy): domain Eukaryota; kingdom Metazoa; phylum Arthropoda; class Insecta; order Hymenoptera; family Apidae; genus Bombus; species Bombus confusus. The sequence goes on from JACXIV010000097.1 coordinate 3,344,859, forward strand.
AATATCTGTGATCCGATAAGTAAAAACCGTTAATTTTGCATTCCTTCGGTTACTTGCGATCCCATTATATTTTAATTGTATTTGACCCAATTCGAGTAAACTATGACGTATGATTCCGCTATCAATACTCCCATTCCGCCAGGCTTGGTAAAATTGCAAGACCAAAGTGAAACAAAAACTATCGAGCAAATCCTCGGAATTCCTTTCAATCGCGACGTTACTTACGTTATGAGAAAAACTGAATAACAGAAATCGACGAAGAAATGAGATATGTCGTAGCCATCGTCCACGTGAAAAATACTCAGGAAATCTTCAGAATCCTCTTCAACGATCGCGATATCAAAGAAATCCACAACCCAATAATACATAGTCATCGTCTAAGCTCAGACCCCAATGCAGAACCTCACTCATGCTTCCTCGTAAGCAGAGTGCAAACATTTTTTCCGAAGGTTCGAATTAAACTCGAGGAGGAAGATCACGTGTTCTCCTACGTAGGATCGCAGGTCTTTGATCGCGACACGCACCGTCAATATTGACCACGCGATTATTGGCAATCCTACAAAATATATAACTCGATCCCGTCTCCCTTCTAAGTTGATCAACGCAAGAACGATGCTTGGTTCATCGTCGATTCCATTACAGACGAGGCTCGAGAGGCTAGGAAAACACAAAGGCACGCTCTAAACTATACAGCGATACTTTTGTCAAGGAATGTATGCACGCGAAGCTACCACCCCACCAAACAAGAAAATAGTACTCCAACAAAGGGAGGTCTCCACTCCACCATGACACAATGCTATCTGTTCGATGTACTTCCGCCCTGTTGCGTTTTCCCGATTCTACCCGAGACTTTTTTTCCACCCCTCGCCTATCATTCGTTCGTTTCGACTAACCCCTCGCTATGTCTCTTTCCATCGCTCTATCGTAATGTTGGCAACAGTCGCGGCAGCAAGTTTCAGCTACCCCGTTTCGCCACTCGAATCTTCGACAGACCCCTGCGAAGCCTCTGGGCAACATATGTTCTCGCGCGCACTGCTGCTCCTCGAGTTTATTGAAAGGACGTGTGTATGTATCGTCGATGCTAACTAGCTGCCGTGGAAAAAGAGGCTTTCAAGAATATTTTTTTGGTACGATAATAATATCGTGCTTATATGGGTTTCAGGCTACAGCAGCTTCTAATCTAATCTTTTCGCTGCCACATTCTCGACGGCGAAAATGTTTTCCGTGTATACTTCGATAGAGGAAGTTTCTCTTAGTACGAAGATGAATATGAATATCGAAGTGCTTTATGTGTGGTAGTCAATTATAAGATTGTGTATGTACAGTTTCGTGATGAACGATTTGCTCGATATCAGAGGATACACATGCGCGTACGAAAAGATTCACAGAGGAAGAATTGAATGTTTGTAACAGGTTAAAAATCGAATATATATGCTGAATATGTGTTAAGTATTTTCGCGTCGTTAATGGAAGATTATTAATAAATTGTGTACGTTTACGTACAAAAACGTACAGAATGTACATGACATGCGAAAAAAGCATATAAAAAGCACCAAAGAGAAGTTGTTTTCACCATATTCGAGGAACAGAACAAACATTTATTCAGGTTCTATTGGTTGAATTGCGTTCACGAAAATAGGAATTTCGATGAACATGTTGGATCTAATTATTGCCACGAAATAAGGTAACTGTAGCTTTGCTACAAAAAGACGATGAAATTGAACGAAAGATCTTAATAATTCAGAAACAAATATCCAGCGAACCCAATATTCGCCACTTTTTATTCGCTTCGACGATATAGTTAGGTACCTGTAAAGCTCTCATAAACTTCGCCAAACACCATGTACCAGCATAATACAGACAGCGAACTGGTTATTTAAGTTGTTGGAAAGAATCTCAACACTTTGTACGAACTTTGCGTACTTCGCATATCTATGTTAAATAGATGCCAGCGAGGAGATAAGCGCAGAAGACGAATCTCAAAGAGACCTCCGCGGCCAATATTTTCTCTTGCGGCGAGTTGCCCGCGTAATCTCGACTCAAATACCGATTTCCGTGTATCTCTCTCACGAACTTTACGTCCTTCGCATATCCATGCTAAGTACTCGTAGCTACCTATTGTACAGGTTGCCACAGTACGAACAAGACAAATTTTGAGGAATTTCTCGCGACTAACATTCCGTGGTATAATGTAATACGCTGTTAAGACGAATTAGTTCTTCACCTCTCTCTCTCTCTCTCTCTCTCTCTGTCTTTCTCCTTCTCTCTTTCTCTCTCCCCAATCGTTTCACGTCCATCTCAAAGTTCGCGTATCTATGCTAAGTAGACACTCGTGAATGGACAGCCACGTGAAAGAGAGGAATTTTAGACGAATTTTAACGAGACTTCGCAATATCGATATTTCGTGGAATAAGGAAACGGTTTATGATAAAAATTAGGCTTGTTCGCGTTTGTTTTTCCCAAGAGACGAATGAACGTTTAATCCTTTCTAACGAAATATTTATCGTGTTGCTCAATTTCTGTAATTATATTATCAACTTTTACTTTGTCTTTTTCCTAAGAAAAGAATGAATCTTTAAATTCTTTTTTTAGCAAAATAGTTATCGTATTACTGAATTTCCGTAAGCGTATTTGTAATTGTATTATCAATATTTATTACATGCAAATGTTCTCTCTCTCTCACTTTGCATTTATTTCATGTAGCCAAGTTGATGTACGCAGTTTATTCTGTGTGAGAAATGCCGCAAGATTTTCTGTATCTTCTTTCCACTTGGTAGAACTACTGCTTGAAGTTTCACACTCCATTAGTAACAGGAAACGATGCATTAGCAAGTGGTTGTCATTATTTTAACGCGATACAAATACATAACTATATTAATGCATTTTCTACCTTTATCTACAGAGAATAGTATAAAAGAGGAAAAATAAGAAGTTGGTTCGAGCGTTCGGCAATCACAACCAATAACGAAGGATATTAGTCAAAGAAACCGCAGTGAGTGTTCACGTGGAAACGATCGAACGTTGTTACACGAGTGTTCGAGCACCGTACACGACTGCAATAGTTGCAATCCACGGTGACTGAAGAAGAGCTGCTGGAAACTGAAACACGCTGACTGACACGGAGATCGTGGATGACTCGTGCTTTACTAAATCTTCTACAACGATTAGATAAAATTAGACAAATTTCACGATGCAAAATACTTTCAGCAATGACTTAGGTAACATCGTCAAAAATATTTCGATCCATAGCATTTTTCCCGGAAGCGAAATACTCGAAACGCAAAAGACGAAATATATAAAATTCGCCAGCTAGTGACCGTGTTAACTGCCTTTTCCTTTCACGAACGTCTTGCACATTGACGGTCTGTTTCTTCGTTTCTCGAACTGTGAGAGCATGTTCCGTAGTAGCCGCGGCGAGCAAATAGGTTAATGCAACGACCTCATGCACGCCAATTTTTGCCCCGTGTCTGGTCTACGATCCACCTCCTACGTGTCCCGAGCGAGTCATTAACCCCGTGCTAATTAATTAGCCGACCGAGTCTCTTTCTCCTCGTCGTGAAACGTCGTCGCTCTTCTCCTACGACTATCCTTTCCACAGCCTTTTCCATCTCGTCCACGTCTTTCAGGTTTACCTATCCTCCGCGTGTCTCACGGCTAAACGATATTTTTCCAGCGGAGACAAGACAGTGACACGGTGCAGCAGATCCCTGAGTCGCCAGTCAGTTCTTTCGCAGTTTCTGCATTGTACAGCGAAGTAAAATACAGCGAGGTAGTGTAGTAAATCCTTAGAATCGGCATCGACTGATCTGAACGCATTCAGCGACGTATATTGCATTTTAATGTACGGTTCCACGTAATGTATGTAAATGGACTGTGGCTTGCGCTTAGGAAAGATTTGCGAGTTCGCGTATGAGAGGAAGATTTCCAAGACCTAATCACTGTTTGCAATATTTTCAATCTCCTCCTGTATCTGCTTTTGCTTGAACGAGGAAGTTGAATTCGTTGGCGAGACTCTTGAAGATGCAGAATGTAGTCGGTAGAGAAGAGAAATAATTGATAATTAAACAATTAAAATTAAAGAGCACATTGTTGGTTTAATTTGCTGAATATTTATGGCAGACATAAAGTAACCGACACCGCACTAAATATTTAAGTTAGGTTTGATTGAAGTATAAGAATTTCAGGTGCTGATTTCTGATATACTAGACATTGTGGCTGTCGTCGTGGAAGCTCGATAGCGTAATCACAACGTCGTAACTGGTGTTGCGATATTAATATCACGAAACCAAGCCAGGTTTAGGATACACTGCAATCAAGACTTGCAATTAGAAATATAAATAAGACGTGAAAATGAACGAAATTGGCCGTCGAAGCTACTTCGATCGACCTCGTGTATAAAAGTAACACGACAGAGTTTGACTTGAACTCGAAAGACTTTTCTACGACAAAAGAACGCGATTGAACGAGGGTTGGCCAAAGAACGTTGGCTAACCTCGAGCAACTTTTGAAAAACAGGAAACCACGATCCCATGAAGAAAGAACCAACTAACGCAGTATGGTCAAGAAGCTTTTTTAACGACAACGACAAAAAGGAACTCGATCAAAAATGACGCAGAAAGGCCAGCAAGGTTGATTTCATCGCGTAATCTAAATACACCGCAAGGTTATCGGTGGTGGACCAACGTGGAAGCAAAGTTGGAGCCGTTGAAACGCTATTGATTTCGCGCGAGTAAATTCAGCATCCGTGGGATCCTCCGGTGAAACGAGTCGACTGAAACGAGTTCCCTCGGCCGCAGAGTTGGACAAAGTGCTAGTTAACTCGAAATTACGGGACCACGCTCGTTTTTCGTAAGCGTAGTTCTGTGGATCGAGCTGCAGGCAGGCAGAGAGGAGAGGCCATCGTGCAGAGAACGTTCCAACTTGCCTGATTGATTATCCCGATTATTTCGACGGTAGGAGCTGATGGTGGGATCAATCGAACCGTTTCCTCGAGCTACGTTTACGGCGAGAGAGTAAATAGGATTATTCGATTCCCTATTTGCGAATCGGTCCACGCCTAGTTCCGTTTCGCGAATTAGTCTATCGGAAGGTTTATGGAGAACGCTACGACACGACCAAGTCGCGAATCATCCAAGCGGATTTATCCTTCGAGACGAGGTCCAAACACCGCAGGATTTGCTCCGTGAATCTTAAGCCTGTCCTCATTAAAATTAAAGAGACCATCGTCGTTCAGACCATTGTCTCCTGTCATATAAATCGCACCGAAATATACGCAAGCGTAAACTGAACCACGAACTGAAATAATCGCGTCATCGCTTAGGACGATGCCGAGAATAATGGAATTAACCGAAATGCGAACCACCCACCTAAGAAATCATAACATCGTGTTTTTTACGTCTATTTTCGTGCAAAAAATCGTTCACGACGCGAGTATAGCAGCAACTAAGGCAACTGGCACTAAATGATAATACGAATTAAAAGTCAAAGTCGATTAAAATAATAATCAAGATACGCGGAGAGACCTACGCAAGGAAGGTTCATTTGAATTTTAGATTACTATTGTAAAAGCGGGTCGACGAGATTATTATTGTTACAAGGTTAAATGTGCGCATTCTATATATATATCGCCTGCTGTTTCGAACGAAGCAATAACTCTTCAAGATTTGGACAATTTTCTAACAATTATGGACGCCGGTGTAGAATATAAAAATCCAAGGACTGCAAGCAGAGTTGATTGAGCAATTTAGAATACGTGGAAATCTCGGTTGGAGGGTGGCTGAATGAAGCATGATGCATCATCAGTCGAGCGAATCTAAAATTGATATAGGGAGGAAGAGAATTAATGTGAACGAGGCGGATGATTCGTTGTGTCACGTTGCTAGACACCTAACGCGCGCGGATTCGAGGTGACCTTACGTTAGTAATCCGACAGTCTGTGCGTTGTTACCCACTTGCGCTGCAATTGTGCAAGCGAATCCGACGGATGACATGATTATCCTACGTGAGCCGTGGGTATTACGTCAACGTAGAAACTGTCGATGAGTAGGTAACAGTGAAACAGAGGAATGCTCGGGGTGAAAATAGCGAAAGCAGAGGTTGCATCTTGTACACGGTGTCTTGGAATCTTCGGAACAATTTTTGCGAAAGCGTCGTGTTTTAGGAGCACGAATTGGGCACACCTGACATTTCGATCTTTCGCGTATTTCTATACACACGTTGATCTTGCAATCGTTAAAAATACCTGAGTGTCTGACAAACTTGCTGTCAGGTGTATGATTAAGATTAGCAATGTCAGAGTTCTTCTTCTTTCTGATATCCCTATTAAGTATACGTATACGTTACACCTTAAAAACAACGAACATGGTACGATAAGAATTCGCTATTTTAAACAGAACACAGAAAAACACTTCTGCTGAAAGCGAAGAACTTGCGAACGATTAATACGGATCTCGACGAAAATTATTTCTACCAATGCATTAATGAGCCAACTGGTTTTCTCTGTTAATTTGTTCGATGACCAGCTTGTAACTGCATGGACTGACACGAAGCAGGCGCATTAATCAAGCCGTGACACAGGCTGATGTAACCCCTTCTCGTTCCGAGAAAGATGAACATCTCTTGCTCAATAAAAAATGACCATTTATCTCTCGTGATGTTTTTCATTGTAAATTAATCCGTGCAATTAACTCGCTAAAGAAATGGACGGTTTTGAAATAATAACAAATCAGTTAAATTCTCTTGATACTTCCGATATACACGTGGTCTGAAAACTACGAAACCTTGCTGCAACAAATTTCGCCAATTCTCGAAAACAGAACATCCTATCGCAGACTGTTTACCCGCCATTAACGTATCCCAAAGTTAGCCTCTAATTACAGCAACGCGTAGAAAAGGCAAGGGAGAATGTCAAAGATAATTGCCTCTAGAAACACACAGAGAGAGCCAAAACTCAGGCTTGCTAAAAACGCTCTGGAAACGCCACGAGGAATAACTGGGAGCGTCAGGTGAGTACTTAATAAGCACCGGACTGCTCGTCGGCTGGGAAACTGCGAAATTAAAAGCGCGACAATTATCAGTCACCGTGGACATTTATGCACACACCGCGCTAGAATATAAAACGCTTTACACGAGTATCGTGACGCGTCCCAGTAATAACGCAATTACGCTATCGTTCACAAGTGTCAGCATATTTTTCGATCGAATTCTACTAACGATACGTGTGTACACGATACAACGTTGCGCGCGTGCGTCTTATCGCCACAGATCGTCAATTTTTCGCAGCTGGACTCGCGTAGCCGAGCTACCGTTGATGATGCAGAATCGTCGGATCATCCTGCGGACGAACGCATGATAAATATACATCCACACCTTTGGTCTCGGACGACGTTTTAAGTAACCTCTGTCCACGATTCTGAGAAGTGGGATTGTCCGACATTCCGGCGCAGCGCGCGATTTACGTTGCTTAGGCGCTTTCGACGTTTACGTTTTACAAACTTCCTACGTTGACGATCATCGTGAGAAGCGGTGACCGATTTTGTGTACACGATCCGCGACACATTTATTGCGTTTATATTTATGTCGATTCTTATGTTTCTAACTGACTACAGTTACGTTTGGCGTTGAATCTTAATGGAATATTTAGTCTTTGGGCAGTGAGTGCACCGTTTCGTCAGAATGGCATCCGAACGGGAGGGAAACACGCAGCAATTTACGATCCTGCAGTAATTGAAAGAGCTGTTGCGCGAACGCGATCACGTGGTGACGGGCAGCAAGGCCGAATCGATCGCTCGTTTGTTGCAAGCAGATCCGCGTTTTACGAGATCTCTCGCGTCTGGTACAGGTGCCAGCAATGGCGCACCTTTGCAAGAATCCGTCAGAACGTTGTTGAAGCGGCTGGGGACACGCGAATGTTGCGACAAACGATGGAGACGATGCGCAGCGATCGAGAGCTTGCAGCGAGTTCGCTGCGTGAGCGGAAATCGCGGTATACACCACCTTCCGGGAATACAATCAGACACGCATTTGTTGAGTTTGTCAGAAAATGTTCGCCAACGGGCTGGCTAACTTAATTTGGAAAGCAGCCGCTCGGTGAGCGGAAGATGGGACGAATATTTTTCTCCCTTTATGTGAATTTCATCGAAGTGTACGAATTAATGGCGAGTTAATTATCTCGTGAAATTAAATTACGCGTATAGACTGCAATTTGGGTCGTCTATTAAAAAACTTAACACCAATGTGTCTTATTACTTTTTACGTATATTACTTATGCTATAATATATTCCTATTTTTTTTTTTTTTTATTTTTTTAGTTTTCGATGTTGAAAAAGATGATTTTCTATCAACTTTAGTAAAATAACGAAACATTGTATTTTGCTAAACGCTTCTAATTAACGCGAAAAAGAAGACCGTAGCCGTCTTATGCTTCAAGCGCTCCAAAGATAAAACGCTTGCGGCCGTTCTAGTTATACGTATTATATTATTGAATTACGATATGATCTCGCTTAACGAACTACCGTTTCCTCTTCAGCGTGCCAGCAAATAAACGATAAATTTCAAGTCTCGCAAAGGTATCGTTAAGGTCTGGCGTACTGGGCAAAGCAGAATAGACGACTCTACTATGGTCGTTTCCTTCCTGTCTTTCTTTTTTCTTTGTTCTTTTTCACAAAAACACAATATAGGAATCGACTGATGTAAAATAACGCGACAGACTTTGAAATGTTGTCCAGTTTCGCGACACGCGTGCGACCACAATTCAGGTGCCCGCGAATGTCTTGAAAAATCATTGTAACCTTTCAATTTATCCGTAGTTTTGTGTCAAAAATCCTGTCAAAGAAAGCAAATACGTCCGGATACTTGCGAGTGGCAGCGTAGCTCGCGAGAGTCGAAACGCCATCGCCGCGAGCTCCACCGAATACAATCAACATATTTCGATGGGGTAGGGTGGCAAAAAAATAATTCCCCCATGCCGGTGGTGGTATAGAGCACGTTGTACGGTAGCATCCCCCTCGTGATTCGTATTATTCTCGCGCAACCCCAATTTTCTTGCCGATGCACCCTCGCGTAGGGTGGCCGCAGATTTTCAATCTGCATTTCTCTGGCGCTGATCGCTGCCGCTCTCCTTGGCTTCTATCAACCCTCTGTTCTTTCTGCAGCCGCGAATTCTGCAGTACGCTGATACGAAGAGAGCACAAATGCGCTGCGAAGCGGAGAGAAAAAGAAAGTCGGACGAAAAATACAAAGACGTTGATCACTGGGGTGCAGTTCGAAAGGGTTGCGTTTTGCCGATTGCAGAGTCGGAAGGAGAGGGAAACGACGATGCAAAATCGGTCAGCAGATAGAATATTTCGAACGACGAAAGTATTACGGACTGTGGATTGTCTCTGTATACGTGAACGTTCATGAACGTTTGGAAATCCAGATTTTTGTGAATACCATTAGAGAAATGAAATCTAAACGGAGATTACGTATTACGATGAATATTTTACTTTGTACATTTCGTGTATTGTCGTACGTTGCGCGTAATCTACACATTTTTGCATATTGCCATTACGTTTCGTAACCGTTTGCCTCTACCTCGCACAGAAGCGCGCGTCTTAACGAAAGACTTTCGTAATCTAAAATTCAAAAGACTGCCATACAATGGGTAGAATTGCTGGTAACAGTGGCAACGATAGGTGCGTGCATTTAACCCTCGAATTTACAACTTCGCCACGTTGGTTCCAACTGTAACGAAATCGTGTTCCCGGTGCTTTATCTTCTTTTGCTGGATTTCCACGCGCAGGATATGACCGGCGGATAAAAGGTTGCAGGGATAGCAACTAAATTTCCCAGCGCAGACGCGAGCAACGGGTTTAAAAGTGTATTACCGAATCCAACTTGGTTCGCAATTAAATTAGCCGGCGCGTAACGCGAGAAAATCAGCCGCGAACGCTTCTCCGCTCGTTCGACCGGATGTTTCGTAGTCCTACGCTCTCCGTGCCGGTTTCTCTAAATAAATTTAATACGCATACTCAACGACACTGCTGCGCCGAACTATTCCCAAGCCAATTGCTGTTCCCCTTGCCTATCCGCCTTCCACGCGGAAGCAAGACGGCGCGATTAGCTTCGAATTCCTAGAAACAAAGCGAGAGATACCTACCTACTCTACCGTTTACCTAAAACGACATCATTTCAGCGTTATTCCTTCGAGCGTCCGCTTGCGTTGCAACCGATGGAAACGAAGTGAATTTTCCTGCCACGTTCGCCCTGGAACGTCGCTCTCGTCGAGAATCTCGATTTATTCGATTGCAATTAAAGCACTGGGGAGAGATGAACGAAAGAAACGTCGCGAATAAAGCAACACACATAGTGAAAATGCAGACACAACGAGCACGCATACGTACATACGCGTGGAGATAAATGGAAATGCTAGGAAATCTAGGTCTCGACCGCGAAATCATCGCGAGAGTCGATTCGTTCGGTTGTGCGGCATCCGCGCGGAACGTTTCAATTTCGCGTGCATCGGATGTATCGTGGTGTTGATTTTATGCTCGATATCTCGTTCAGCCTGCTCGAAGATAACCTTTATCCGAGCAATTAGATCTCTCCGATGGGTCCATTAACTGGCCGTGTTTCTCCGACTGGTAACCGTTCGAAGCGGCCGACATTAATTCGCCAAGAGTGTGTCTGATCCCACTCGGTGACGCAATAGCTGAACCACGCGCGTATCTACGCGCAGCGCCTCTGTCTTATCGCGCATTTGCATATTTACTCCGACGCGAGGGAGGATCGTTCACCATGGCGGACATTAAGTGCCACATCGGAGGCTGGCCAACGATTTTCTCGCTACCGATCTCGATAGTTCGAAACTCGGAGACGTTCGAGACGACGTCCGGTCCGCGTTGGTCCAACGCTGCACCGCGTAGCTCGTATATCCGTAGATAATCTCGCGATTTGGCTCGCCAAAGTATTCCGACAGCTACCGTGGAAGATCTTTGCGAGTACGTTACGCGCGTATTACGAATTTTTTTTAGAATTTTATTGGCAATATAGGGGAGAATTGCGCGGCATCGACTGCTCTGAGTTTCTTTGTCAGGTCTTCGAGTGGAATGGGCAAAAATGAAAATTTCAGAAACGAGCTTGCAATATAAACGGAACTTTCATTTTACTTTCTGAAATTCGATGATGCGAATTGGCAATTGCCGGGATAAAAGATGCTGCAATTCGTTGGAAACGAAAACTTGTCGGCCAGTACCGACCAATTATTTAATTGGTAGATCCTCGGTGGACACAAAGCGTCCAAAAGTACGTGCGGGGTATTTGTTTCTAGACGTCAAAGTAATTAAACAAAATGACAAGATTATTTCTAATGCGAAATTTTAGAAATGTCGACAAAAATGTGCGAGGTTTATTTTTCAAGTTGCAAGAGTGTCGCAACATGCGCTTATTATTATTGAAAAATTAATATACGGCATGGATATGATTGCAAACATATAATTAACGTTAAATACGGTCTCGCTAAATATTATGACACACTGATGCAATCGATAACCGACCGTTAGAATAATTTATTGATCCCTGCACAGTGTACACCGCCAATAACTATCTCGTGATTTCTACGCACATTTTCAATTTAGTTTCAAATCTGACCGATGTAATCGCGACAGTCTCGTTATAACGCCGTTAAAATGTCGAAATGTTTCACGCAACGCACGCGATATATTCGTTAGAAGCTTTGCGCGAGTGTTCGAGCACTTTCATAAATCATTGCAGTTCGCAGATGCTACGGTGAATTTTCTAAAATCCAGCAACGAAACACGAACGAACAGCTAGCCTAGAAAATGGTAACCAGGGGATAATAAAATTTGAACGAGCAACGCGGGGCGAAAACTGACTGGAGCCCGCAAGTTGTTGCATCGGCCACCGTATTTTATGCTCGTGCGCGAGCGCCGGACTTTCGCACAGGAATAAATATTTCAAGAAAGTACAAAGCGTATAAAGCGTGAAATACGACTGGCCTCGTCCGCGGCTATCTCTCTTTCCCCCCTGTGGCATTTTTCTGCGACGATACCCCGTAATATTTCAATCTGGCGGCGCTAAGAGTGGCGAGGTGGCGATTCGCGCCATTTCCATACCGGTCAAGCCCTTTACGCGGCCGCCGAAGTTCGATTAAAGTTTCTCCGATAGATTTCTGCGATTCGCACCGATAAGAAGCTTGAGAACGCGAAAGATCCGCCACAGTCGACTGCAACTTTGTTTGTCTCGCGCCATATTGTCCGGCGAGCTAAAGCAATGCATTTCCTTCGTCCCAACTCTCCTCGTTTCGTGGTCGACACGTGCGGCGCGATAAAATGTCGCCACCTGACACACGCTGATTAAACGATTCAAAGATTACTTGGAAATCCTCGCGCAGGAGCAGCAGAACTATCTTCCTTTGGTTACGTTCTACGCTGCAATCTAAGTTTTTCCCGATGGTAAATTTTTTACGCCAATTCCCCAGCCGAGAATATCGGATAAGCTTCTGAATAATTCGTTCGATAAGGAGACGTTTTAAAAGGCGGTGTTTCTTTTCCTTTTGGCGATTGATAATTCGTGGTTTAAGGGAAGCAATATTCTGCGAGCTTATCGGAGACACATAAATTCCTAGACGGAGGTGGGAAGGACGTTTAAAGGTTTAGGAACCAGCCGCGAATTTCAGCCAGCCGGAAAGCGCGCAGACTTTAAGGCGGAAAGAGATAGGCGGAAACTGAAGACGAGATTCCGACGCCGGCGTCTGCAGGCCGATCGAGGGGGCGAAGATGAGAATAAATCAACTTTCTGAAATTGAAATTGCGCTCTTCTCCTACTGTTTTCCCTCGACGTGTCTACGGCCGATCGAACCTGTCCTTTTTTTTTTAGCGATCCGACTCGTTTATGCTTTTCCGATCCATCGATTTCAGGATTTCGTTAGATCGTTACACTGGATCGATGCGAACGTAACGTGGATTTTTGATCGTGTGAAAAGAAACAGCTTCAAGCGGATCGTATTTTGCGATTTGCAATGAAATTATTTTATCAGAATAGTATGCTACGTTTACGAAATTATGTCGATCAATTATGTTCAATTGAAAGTAAATGCGAATAATGTAAATGCAACTACATGAAGTTCTTTCTTGAAATGCAACAGAAGAATTGACAACGTACCGAGTTTCAAAACTGTTCTCCTACAGAAACAGAAAATTTGACTTGCCGCGTTTCCACCCCTTACGTAGCCTACATATCAAATACCATTAATCTTCTCTTAATTCGCAGCGAATTGTATATTCAAATGCAAGTACAGATGCCGAGATTAAATTGAAATTATTTTATCAGAATATCCTACGTCTACGAAATTATGTCGATCAATTATGTTCAGTTGAAAGTAAATGCGAATAACGTAAACGCAACAACTCGAAGTTCTTTCTTGAAATGCAACAGAAGAATTGACAACGTACCGAGTTTCAAAACTGTTCTCCTATAGAAACAGAAAATTTGACTTGCCGCGTTCCCACCCTTACGTAGCCTACATATCAAATACCATTAATCTTCTCTTAATTCGCAGCGAATTGAATATTCAAATGCAAATACAAATGCCGAGATCGCATTGAAATTATTTTATCAGAATAATATCCTACGTTTACGAAATTATTTCGATCAATTATGTTCATTTGAAAGTAAATGCGAATAATGTAAATGCAACTACTCGAAGTTCTTTCTCGAAACGAAACAGAAGAATTGACAACGTACCGAGTTTCAAAACTGTTCTCTTAGAATAGAAAATTATTATTATTATATATTATTATAAATTATTATTATAGAAACAGAAAATGTGACTTGTCGCGTTCCCACCCTTACGTAGCCTGCATATCAAATACCATTAATCTTCTCTTAATTCTCTTATTTCTCTTAATTCGCAGCGAATTGAACTATTCAAATGCAAGTACAGATGCCGAGATCGAATTGAAATTATTTTACCAGAATATCCTACGTTTACGAAATTATGTCGATCAATTATGTTCATTTGAAACTAAATGCGAATAATGTAAATGCAACTACTCGAAGTTCTTTCTCGAAACGAAACAGAAGAATTGCCAACGTACCGAGTTTCAAAACTGTTCTCTTAGAATAGAAAATTATTATTATTATATATTATTATAAATTATTATTATAGAAACAGAAAATATGACTTGCCGCGTTGCCACCCTTACGTAGCCTGCATATCAAATACCATTAATCTTCTCTTAATTGGCAGCGAATTGAACTATTCAAATGCAAGTACGGATGCCGAGATCGAGTTTAAAAATGTCGAAGCCTAGGCGACCCGAGCAACCCTAACTCTATTATACCACGGAAATCGCGTGATGCGCTTGCACAACGATAGCTGGCAGTTAGAATCGAGCAAAGTATCAAGCGAAATTCCTCGTTACGGTAACTCTTTTCCCGTGGTGCGCCCTCTTCACGAACACTCGTTAATTCCACGTTCTTGCTCCACCACTAAATATCCTGTTGGCGCGTAATAACAGTCCGCGTAAGGTCTGGTGCACGACTTGGCGAGCGGGTGGAACGAGTCTGGGGGCTAATCTCGGTCGATTAGAGGAAGAGAGAATCTCCCGGAACGGATGTGAAAATTCCGTACGGTCCGGTCGACGTTCGTAAATCAATCGACCGTTTACTTTTTGCTCGCGAACCCTTAAGCCTCTGGTCCGTGGACCACCCTGCTGCAACTCTGCCCCGAATCGCCACGTGAAAGCCTGGCCGACTTCTATAAATAAGGATTTAGCGAAAATTCTCCCATTCCACGGACACAGGCACGCTTGCAAATACACACACGCGCGCGCAGAATATGTATAAGGAAGCCTGGAGAGCGCAAGGCCAATTAGAGCCGCGCTCGTAGGAAAATATGGGCTTATTATGAGGGTCGATCGATCGATCTCTATCGGGGAGAGCGGCACGTTTTCACGGAGGGATGAGCCTGGCCCACTCGACTCGCGCGTTTTCAGCGCGGACCAGCGAATTCGATAATAGCAGGGTATTATTTACTTGGTCTTGTGTGTCCGTGTTGCTCTAACGAACAGGCTTAATCGTTTTAAAATGTGTAACACGTGGGTTCGTAATTGCAGAAGAAGTTGATCTCGTATTTGCAGCTGCCAAGGTTTCAGGATAGCTACGGGCTGGTTTCTTCTAGTGGTAATTAATCGCTTAACGTAGAATTTTTGTTCCGCCTGGCCGGTACAAACTACGCTGTTTTGCTTCTAGCGAGATTGTTTCTTCCCGCAGATTGTTTCTAATTATACCGTATCAAAATACTGTTCTTTAAAAAATAACCTCAACGTCGGAAAGTTGCCAAAAACTCTGCTTCGTATCGAAAGAAATCTATCTAAGAAAAAGGTAGGACGAAATGTTGCGCCCATCGAGGTAAGCACCTCGATCGACGGGTGAATTTCCCGGGCGACGAAAGCGAAAACGGACGAGGAAATCAGTCGTCGTTCGATGCGCGATAAGAGAAATTCGCGAGAACTTGGCCGCACAATCGTCCTTTGTGCGTTGCTCGGCTATGGACAACGATCGCATCGTTACATCGAGGAGCGTGGAAAAGACGAGAGATGAAAGATAAACGCTCGTCTATGAAAACGGAACGAGGAGCATGGAGAACGCGATGCCAACAGGCAGCGTTTTCCCAAGGGCAAGAGAAAGCTGTTCCCCTGCTAACAGTAACCCAGTTAGAGCGTGCGGTTGCCGTGCGTATCTCGACCGTGTATCTCTTGTGAAGCGAGCACTCGACCGGAAGTCGCTGCTGCCACCCAGCTCCCCTCTACGACGCGGCGTCCTTCGCAAAGGAACTTCAAAGTCGCTGCAAGAGGACGCAAGACAGGAGAGAAGAGCAGCGCAGGGCATCGTGCCAACGCGAGGAAGATTATTGCTTAGCAAGAAGACGAGAGCCTCGTTATTCCGGTGCATAGTGCGTTGGTGGAGAAACGACGAAACACCTTTTATTTTTATCGTTACAGATTTTGAGAAAATTGAAAATTGGGGCAGATGGAGGGTGGCTTGAATTTATTTTGCGACCATGCAGTCGATGAAGCTACATACGTAATATTGTTTCGTTAAATTTGATAGTCGAAAAGCCCTTCATCGATCAGCTTCTATCTTTTTTCTGGTATCTGCATAGTTGAACTCGCATGTCCGAGTTTGAACATTCGATCTCGACCCTGGAAATTTGAATTTGTATGTTCGAATCTGACTTTGGATACGTGAATCTGAACGCGAGAATTTATACTCGAAGCTGTACGTTTAAGTTCGAACTTAAAAATCGGGATCCGAGTCGGAGGACTTTAACTCGAATTCGTACATTTCGATCTGAATTTGAACCTGAACTTGTATATTCGAGCGTGAATTTGAGAGCTCGTATACGAATCGAGAAACCTAAAAGCGAACGTTTCAATAAAAATTTAACAATTCAAAGTTGAATTTGAATTTGAATTGGGAAGTGAAGTTCGAACGCAGAAAACAGCGAAACCCGCCGAGGAAAAATATCGTCCTCTCTCATCCATAAATTTTTACTTCAGCGTGGCCGAAGCGTTGTTTTCCAGCAACAGCAAAAGAGAGGAAAGAAAAACAGGAATTAAATAATCTATTCAGACGAAGATATCAGGTGTTCTAGCTCTAGCTTGCATTTGCATATATTATCCGGACGAGAGCCGGTGGATTCAAAACTTCGAGAGGAACGGATTAAAAACACTGAAACACAGGAGCCGTTAATTCTCGCAGCCTCGGTCGTGATTCGACGCGAAACGAAATAGAACCGCGGCGGTTGTCCTTCGAGGGGCGCAGCTTTTTCGATAAAAGCCTAAGCTTAGTCGCGAGCTTAATGGATTTGCATTTGTATAAGCCCGGACGTGGCGGTTTGGTCGTCGAGGCGCGAGGTGTCGAACGAAAAACTGGACGTCCAGGATTCCGACGAACCGAACCGTGAATTTTACCCCCACGCTCGCATAATCCGACGACAGGGGTGAAAGGAACGATTGCCACTGAATTATTATTTTTGGCCAACGAAAGGTACCGGGGCAAAGTATAAAATCCATAGGGGACAGAATGCGACGTTCCGTGACTAAAATAAAATTGGGGCTTCGTAGACAATCTGTGGATTCGAAGTTTATGAAAAGTATTATGAAAAATTGAAATACAACAAACGTATAAATTGCTAGTGAGACTTACTTTATATATATTTTATAGTGACTTTTATATATTTAACTCGTTGTTAACTTCTATATTACGCTACTATCATATCGCATATTATTCGTTAGACTCCGCGAAGGTTCAACTAAAAGAGACAACAATCGACAGAAAGAGACTGTCATTGTGCGCATCACGTGTTCGTTGTATATTAACCATCGTCGTGTATCAGCGACGTCAACGTTCAGATGTTGTTCGTTCTGACGTGTATTCTCGGTATAATTAAAGCGTTTACTAGTCGATTTGAATCTATTAATATTATCTATTATAAGGACAATCCTGGACATTCCCCTCAGGGCAATCAAACACGATTATTAAGTCGAAAAACTAATTTCTGGGTAACGAATGTTTGTGCATTTACAGGAAATTTGCAAAGCGTGCAAAACACATATAAGATGTACCAAATATTCAAAATGTAGTGTTCTATTAGAATTTAACGAATGAAACAAGTCTTTGCATAGATTCCACTTCATATTATTTCGTTTTTATGGGAATATAAATCTGCCTAACCATACGCAGACCACGGATAACTTTTAAACGTTACTAGACTGAATTTTGTCAAAATAATAATAATAATAATAATAATAATAATAATAATAATAGAAATATTTCATGCATAAAAACCTCCAGTCGTAACCCTGTTAGTTCCCGTATATCAGTTTCCTCTTATCGCTTACCTGAAAGCAAAATAAAAAGGACGAATTAATTAAGTATTCTTAGAAACCACGATTATCGTTTGCGTATCGTATATACAGAGTGTCTCCGAAATCATGGTCCAAACGGTCAATTTCTGCTCGCCTTGATAATAATTTCATTAGGCGGGCAGAAGAACTACGACATTTTATAAATAGCAACGCGGTCGACGTTCTGCACGCTTCTTACGTTAATAAAATGATCATTTCGTTAAAGTAGTACTCTTATTGACGAAACCATTGCAAATGCGGAAACTATGGAAAGAGCGTAACATTGACGATAGCAGGCAAATCGTGTGCACGTTTATAAATATCAAGGCGAGCAGAAAGGTCGGATCGTCGAACTCATTTTTCTCGAAAACGAAGCCTTCAAAGAAAGAACGTTTCTCTATCTTTCCCACATATTTTTCCCCGTACAGTCCAGCGCCCGATACCGCGTGTAGCCTGATTTCAGAGACGCCCTGTATAACTTGCTTACAACGAACACAACACGCAGTAAACGAGCAAATAAAGCCTCGTACGTATCAAATATCCAGAAAGCTGTCTCCGTACTTCATTTCGCCATTAAATCACCGTTAACCGTGACTCGTAACCGAAAACGTAACCAAAGGGGAAGAAGATGGACAAGATAAGACTTAAGACAAACGGCCTAACGGATCGATCGGTATACCTCCAGTCGAACCGATAGGACACGGAGGCGGCAAACTTTATGACAGATGATTGGCTGGAAGCAACGCGCAGGGAGCCAGTATTCTTTCGGTAGAGCAATAAATAATGGTCATCGGATAATACCTCTTCGGTGCGATGGAAGACAGCGAGAAGGTAGGTTGGAAGGGGCAGAGGAACAGTGAAATCGGCGGAGATGCCGGATATTGGTTCCGTTGGCTGCTCACAGGCGACACTGAATAATTTCGCTGTTTATCCGTGGCACCGATATGCCAATTTATCGCAGCAACGTGGTTTATCGATTTTACGAGGCGCTCTCGACGTTACGCAACGCTTTTCTCATTTTATTTCGCGCACGAATAACAAATTGCCTGCGAATAAAATACACGGAGCGCATAAACAATCGTGGATTCGGCGTCGGCGGCCTAGGGAATTCAATTACTTTAAAACCGCGAAACCGAGCCGCGGCGAAAGTCGACAACGTGTTAGTTAGTTGCCGCTCACCACCGCCCCCGCCACCCCTCGCCGCGCGTGTGTGTTTTTAATCAAGAATCTTGGTAACGTTTGATTGTATAACGCAATTTTTAATATTCGCTGGAAATTTGAAATTTTAATTTCATGTAACAATTTTCTCGCGCTGGTCGCGCGCGGCTGAATTCGACGGCGAAACGGCGCATTTCTTTGTAAGAAAAATATGGCAATTCGGATTGTTGGTGGTTTATCGGGAATTTGCAATTTTTGCGGACTGTCAATCGATGCTATATCGCTCGACCTGTTTGTTTATTCAGCTTCAGAATCACGGCTGCGTCTGCTACCGAATGTTTTATGAATGTCCAGTATTGTATTTTATATTATAGTATCGGGTTGTCCGAAAAGTGTCCTTCTTTTACAGACACGTGTTTTACAACAATCTCTATACAAACATGAAAGCTAACCTGTCGACCGTTGTGATCTTTATCTTGATGGAACAAAATGGATCATACGTAATTCGAGAAAATAATATAAAACGACGAATGTTGTGCACCCATTGTTTCCTTATAAAACGAAAGAAACTTTTCGGACGACCTAATAGTAGATATTATTTGTATATATATACCGGTATTATGTAAATTCATATTCTAACCAACACAAGCGAAGAAATAGCACATACATATATATAAAAATTGACAAGCTAATAATAAAGATAAGACAAGATAATTGATAAGCAATGTGATACGAACCTTATTTCGGATGTTTCATATATTTGTCTGAATATCATATCCTGGCATTTATCTAAGACATCCTTATTTTTTATAGCATTTGACAGCCGTATTTTAAAATTAGCATTCGCATCAGCGGGTGTCGAACGTAATAGCCGCACGTAATTTCTCAACAATCTGCCGACGATTACCGCTATCCAAAAGAATTAACTTCACAAGGCAAAGAACCGGATGGATGCAGCACGCAATCAGAGTTAACCACGATAGGCTCGTACGTACGAGCAGCAAACCGCACGCGCTACTTCCGTTCGTCTTGGTTCATCGGTTCGAGCTGGTCCGAATTCGCAGTTCGTGCCACGATAAAGTTTTTTAATAATGTGATTCTGTAAAACGAGACCGGCGAACGTAATCACGCCTCAAAGCATTCATCGAGATTGGCGAGAAACCGGCTGATCCACCCTTACTCGCGTATTCGCCGCCCTCTGCCTCGTGTTATCGCGGTTTTCAACACGCTTGTTTTACAGTTTGCCGGCCGCGCAAAACCACCTACGATCTCACAAAGCGCCGGTCCAGCCTGGCACGCTCGACGCCCGGCTCTATGAAGTTTCGAAAACGAATTTCGTGGCTGAACGGTCGCCCACGTAATTACAGTTTTTGACATTTAGGTTTGACGGTCGAATTAAACACCACCGCCGTGCCATAGAGAAAGCGCTTTCGTCGCTAGAAAACATTGATTTTATCGCGCTTTTATTACCGCTGGCATATCTGCACGGTTTTCCGCTCGTGTTAATAGCACAATTTTTCAACTCGCAAGTTACGAGTCGAGCACCGGTATTTTTAAATATCTCTGTATCGTATTAATAAATTTGGTAATAGAACAGGTGAACTTTTACAATTAATTTTCTAGGAGATCTTGTTCGTTGCAGCGCCGATTCGTTCTATAAAAATACGTATATTTAGGAATAATTGATTCCAAGTTTATCGAACAATCAATTAATTATTCATTATACGTTTGAGTAAGCCACAAAGTTCAAGTGACATTATTCTTATCATTAATCGCTAGCTAATGCTTAGTACCTAATTTTTTACCAAGCGTTTGCACTAAATATGTCTTTTAATCTCTGCATATCTTCAAACCAGTCCCAAATTCTACCGATCACGACAATCGTGTCTCATTACACTGCCAAAAAAATTTCAAAATGTCCTATATTACCTTATATATATATACCTAATAATTTATTATGTATATATACTATTATATATACTAATAATTTATTTAATTTAATATATATATACCTAAAAATTTCGTCTCATCAACCCCATCGCCGCATACGATTCGAACTACATGTCTTCAAATCAATCCCAAATCCTACTACCGATCACGACAATCGCGTCTCATTACACTGCTAATAAAATTTCAAAATGTCCTATATTACCTTACAATATATATATGTATATATACACACACCTAATAATTTATTATGTATATATACTACATATATATAATACTGTTATATATACTAATAATTTATTTAATTTAATATATATATATACCTAAAAATTTCGTCGCATCAACCCCATCGCCGCATCCGATTCGAACTACATATCTTCAAATCAATCCCAAATCCTACTACCGATCACGACAATCGTGTCTCATTACACTGCTAATAAAATTTCAAAATGTCCTATATTACCTTACAATATATATATATACATATATATATACATACCTAACAATTTATTATGTATATATACTATATATATGTATAATACTATTACATATACTAATAATTTATTTAATTTAATATATATATATACCTAAAAATTTCGTCGCATCAACCCCATCGCCGCGCATCCGATTCAAACGTCCCCCTGGTCCGAGCAGAACAGTCGGCCGGCGTCTATTAATAAACACAGGACACGCGCGCAATAGCGACAACTGACTGCAACACTTGCCACCCCCTGCAGCCAGCGATAATGAAATAAATCGTAACTAATCCGAATCGAACGATCGCATTTTATCCGCCAGTCTGGTCAGAAAGTTCTTTTCGATAACAATTTCCTCCATTTCCGTGGTTCGGCTCGCTCCCCTTTTCAACCCCTCAACGCCATCCACTGGCTCGAAACGATGCAATTACAAGCAATCTTCGTTTCGCGTGACGATTCCATCGATACCGGTTACTATATTGATTCCGCGACGATACACGCAGCCGTCTACCCCGACTTTGCGTTTCCATTTTCGAACACCGGCTCGTCGTCTGCCATACGTTTCTCGTTTCTCTCCCTTTCCGGCCTTTCTCTCGCCGGATTCGACCGCGAGTCGGGCACACAGATTCCAAGAGAGGGTTGCGGAACGCTCGTTCGAGCGTAAGGGAGGCAGAAGCAGTGCAGCCAACGGTTCAACCGCCTCCCCCGCTCCTACCGATAGCAGTAGGGGATTTTTCGTTGCGCGCGGAAAATTGAACTTTCATGTATCCACTTTGGCACGGCGTGCTCCGCTACTCGAGTTAATGGTAACGAGGACACGCGAGTCGAACCGCTGCGATCGTTATTTTATAATTCGCTGGTACCGTTTGCCACGGTATTTTGAGAAAATATTTTTTCAAGCGGAAAGGGGGCCAGGGGTGAGACGGAAAATTCCAACGTGAGATTCCAACGGCCACTCGTTAAGCGTCTCGCCTGTCCATTTCTTTGCATTTCAGCGTCTTTCGTCGTTTGAACCACTCAGAAATAGAACTAATCTGCGTCTCTCATAATTTTCTCATCTTCGTTACCTCGTTGCTTCATTACTTCCAATCTAATAATAATATAACACGAACTTTCAACTTGTCTAAAAATCGATGTCCTAAAAGTATTTGACGTTTGATTCGTATATAATGCATTTGCTCTGACGTTACAGAGAAATTAGAATTTAACGGTACGTTCCGAGACCTACGTCGTTTTGAATTATTGCGAACTGAATATCATCCTAGTTTGTATGGTTATTTTAACCGTTTCAATCGAATTATAAAGTACGTTCGTAATGTTTCACAGATCCTTCTTATCGGTCGCCTCGCTCAAACATTTACTAAACTGTACCTCTGCTTAGATTTTCTCGCTATAATTATTTACAGCTTACTCTATCAGCTTGGTATCTCACGCATAATATATTTTACCCATATGCTTCTCTTCCAACCGAATGTAAATAAATAAATAAACAAACAAATAATTTACAATTACAAGGAGACGATGCAAACTTGCCAACTTGCAACGAAAAATCCTAGATTCAAAAATGAATGAAAAGAAAGAAATGCTCCAAACGTCGTCACGTTTTTCCGCTTCTCGACGCACGCAGTTGATTCGCGGTGGCTTCTGAACAATTCATTTCGCAATCTTCCTTCTTCCCCACCACCTCCGCCTTTCTTAATATTGTTTTTGTTTCTCCATTCTACTGTTTCTTGTTTCGTTAAATTCCTTTACCAATGAAAGAAACTCGACGAGCTTTCAGAAGTGGAAACGCTCGCCCCCAGCAAGTGCAGAACTTTTGAAATTGAGCATAACGGGGCCAGCAACCTTCCTTCCTCTCCCCTTTTGACTCCGCCTCGTGGACGACACCGGTATAAAACGGCTTTTGGCTCGCTTTCAAGCAAACTCGGTTGCACGCCTCTTCCTTCTGTGTTTCTTCCTACTTCCGTCTTTTATTACGCTTTGTCACCACGTGCCACGCCGCGTACACTCGCGCGAGTTCGTCATTATCGCGTCTTCGTCACGCCTTCCCATACAGTCGAATCCAATAGTAACGCGAGCAGCAAACACCCTTAGTCGTCCTACTGTTCTACGAATACTTTCAGCTCCTCTGGCAGACATTCACTGGTGCTACTTTGTAGCTGCAGGATTTGACTCGAGTCATGTGTGTTTTACAGAGCTGGAATATATCCTTTGAATTCGTTGTGCGTATCGAGAATACAGAGATACTCCGATTAAAAATGGAGCACGGATTTCAACAGATTCCAGGAATATTAAAGGATTATTTTATTAACGTTGGATGGTATTTAACGACAAAGCGTTTCCAGGCATGCGTTCGAATTTCAGGTACATTTAAATTATGAAAGCGTCATGAAGTTGATTAGATACGAAACAGCGAAACACGAAGTCATCGTATCTGATAAACGAGATCGAATAGAACGTACGTTTGTATAAACTTTCGTTGCTTTTAAATATCGAATCGATCGCTCGAATATTGCCCATATTTAACTGGATACCGTATACGTGAGGAACACCAGTTTGCGGTGTAAGCATTGAAATATACTTGAAAAGAAATAAAATAAAATAGGAATAAGAAAACCGGAAAATTTCCAGCGTTCCACGTCACAGCTGAGGCGTGCTCTTTTCTTTGAGAAGCCCGTAGAATGTCGAGAAGTTTTTAATTAGTGTACCTCATTAGCAGCGCTGTATTTCGTGGAATATAATTCCACGCTTCATCCATCTTCTCCTCCCTTCTTTCTCGGCTTCTTCCGCTTCCTTTCGCGGATTTCGCTTTCTTTCAGGCTTGCGCGATATCATCGCTAACGAAGAGCTTGCCAGCGGAATCGATGAAACCGGATGTGTCATCCGTCAAATCACCGCGCCGCCTCATTTTTACGTGAAACGCGAAGTCACGAGGCCGTTTTATTAACGCTGCGAACATCAGCACCGAAGACGATTGCGTCAGATATTGCTTCGATGCAAAAATTACCTCGCTCGTCAGCGTATAACCTTCCGAAGGTTATCTGCGAAAATGCTGACAAGGAATACCTTACTGGAAACGAAGCTACGTGTAACAATTAGTTACAAGCAATTAGTTAAATCCTTAGCCACATCCTTCACGCTCTTCTTCGTTTCAAGTGAATTACCTTTCAAAGATTAAGACCTTCACATCTTCGGGTGAGATGTTTCGTAGACTGATTTTTACTTGAATTTACATACGAATGAAGTAATTCGCGTCCTAACGTCTCCCATAGCGAAGAAAATTCCTATCACACAGCTATGATGCCGACATATGATTGTTACCCAAGGAGTGTCACAAATCTATCATTGGCAAATTAGGACCACTAGACCCGTACCTGTCATCGGGCCTAAGAGCGGTCCTTCAAACATTTCCTTCGGACCATTGTTCGTTCATGGAAAGCACGGAGAAAGCGGATATTTTCTCACGTACAGGGCCACCTACGATTTACGTTAGGAGGAGACTTCTTCCACCTATCTCCGAATATGAGTCTTGCTTAAACCGATCATATCTTCAATTTGAACCCCTCTTGGCCTGACGAACAGTACAATTCACGAATCCGCTTTCCCCGTGCTCAAGACACACCCCATGCGAACACGGAGACGGAAAGTTAGTCGAACCCAATAAGTCGAACACAATCAGTCGAACAAAGCCTCTTCTACTCGTCAAAATCGACTCGCTACACCAATCTAAATTCATTACAAGTCTAATACGAATCTTCGTACACCACAAATCGTCTAACACAAATCGTCATCATCCAAGTCCAAGTGGACTCATCAACGGTCACGTCTAATCATAAGTCTTATACCTTCATACGGCATGAGGTTGCCTATTGATACTTCACATTAACTCGAATCAAGAGTTCGTCATTGTAACTAACGACGTTCTGTATTCCGCGACACGAAGCATGCATCACGATTATACGAACACTTGCATCTTAAGTGAAAAGTTGTTGCTTAATAAATAGTATATTAGCTGTTAGCACAGTGATATACTCATTCGAACTACCCCTATCTTCCTAACCGGCTTACTTCGCGGCGTCGGTCATCAGATCGAAACGGGAATTTACACCTCCCGTTGGCGCGACTCCTCGCGAAACGACTGAACAATGACGAACCGCCAAGGTAAATGAAGTTCTACCGTGCCTTCAGAATTATCGAACAACTAGGTTTGATGTTTTAGATTGTTGAAAATTGTGGATCGTAATCGCCGAAATAACAATGTAGAAACACTTTCTAAACTTGTAGAAACAATAATAAAATGGCTTACTCCTTACGTGATATGTGATTTACAAGATGTTTGTGGATACACGTGGATACGTCCTTTTAGCCTTTTCTGCTCCGCGCTTACGGAGCTCGTACATTCATCTGTTTCTCTGGACGCTGCGCACGCTCACACACATATATGTGCATCAATACATCGGTGTAGCACACAAAATTACATATATTTCAATAGATCATCTGCTCCTGTTATATGCCACCGTCTCGCGATTGCACATATTACAGCTGAAGCCGATAAAACGCTAGCCTACACTCGCATGTTTCACAGCTAGAAGCCGATAGCTCGAGGAACGCAGAATTTCACGAATCGCCTTAATTCAAACGGCAACAGCTCCAACCCCCGCCGCTGTTTCCAATACGCGCAACATTCGCCATTCTTTTCCACGCAGTCACGATTACAAGACAAAATCCAACCGGTACGTGGAACCAACTTATAAACGAAATAAAACGAGAAGAACGAAGACAGGAAGAAGGAAAGAGAGATGGCGAGAGAGAGAGAGAGAGAGAGCAAAAAAGGAAAAAGCAATAGCCGAAGGTACGCAGATGTCGAACCGCCGCGTCGCCCTTTTCACCGATGCAATTTCTCGGCGTGCATTCTCCCTTGACACCGTGAGACAATAACCCGGCACGGGGCCCGCATGGAATGCGACCAACGTGAAATAACGCGAACCACAAGCCGTCGATGGTCGCGTTTCCAAAGCTTCACCTCGGCTAATGCGCCGAGGGCCCATGCACTTGCATAATTCCAGCCTCTATCGGCCGATCTACCAACGCGACCTTATTCCGTCGTCTCTGGCAAACTCGCTCTCGGAGAAGCCTTTTTTTCTCGCGATACGTGGCCAGACGCGTTGCCACTGACGTCAGAGGAGAACGGGAAACCGCCGTGTAAGGCGCGATCCAGTGAATTCGTGAAGAGAAACGCAAAGGAATAGGAAAGGTAGACACTGGCCAGGTGATACTGGTTTTCTTGCTTTCGTCGTACATCGACTCTGATCTGGCAGATAACGAAGGTCGTGACGTTGGAGATTACGAGACGGTGCACAGTGATGCATGCAGTTGACGAAAGTCGAGATAACCGTCGCTTTCATCCGACGATATCAGTCTACAAGCGAGTATTATAAATGCAAACGATAATTCCGCCAGAAGATTAGTAGAAATTGACTGTGCATCTGAATGTAATCTCAACCTGAAAATCTCGATCAAAAAGATCTGAAAAGGTGGAAATTTGAAAATTTGTTACATATAGCGTTTGTTGCACCTTAAATGTGAAGAACTTCGGCATAGATATAATTTAAATTTCCAAGTTTATTTCTTTCCTTAAAAAGCTATCTTTTGAGGACTTTTAGTCGCGCTAGATCCACTGATATCAAGCGTCGGGAAGGCTGCGCATTAAATGCATTTTTTGATCTCTGTCACGAATCCTTATTCAGGTGATGCGCTGTGCGATGTGTTATCTCGTACGGGACCGTATTTAATTAATGAGGATATTGCATAGATGTTTTGCTACGAGATAAAGATCGTACTAATGAGCCGTTTATTTGGCAAATCGGTTAGCTTCAGAAAACAAAACGCGAAGAAAATTGATGAAATCATACCAAGTGCTTTGGCGCCAAAATTTGAAAAATGAAAAATGCAGTTACCTGTGAATAGGTCAACTATTAATAAATTAATTAATACACAAATTAATTAACCTGTTACGTATACGTAACAGTAACATTAAAAGTAAAAAAAGAAAAAAATACGAAGAAATCTATTGATATTTGATGAACCAACTGCACTTCTACGGACTTTTATGGAGAATTTGAAAGTGGTAAAAGTATGTAAAACGATGATGAAAATGATAAGGACCAACACAATTCGTAGGAGAATTCAACGGCACACGATAACGTGATCCGCGTAAAAATAAAATTCACCCTGTTCGTCTAACATACCTAGGCCAGAACCAGATCAAACTATCTAAGAATAAAGCGAAACTTGGTCGAACGAAAGACCAAAATGACTGGACCAATTGATAGCACGAAGCTAGTCACGGCGATTCCGTATCGTTGCCGGTGAAACAATAGCGGGCAACTTTTCTGGTTATCGAAAGTTTTAAATAAATTCCGCGAAAGCTGGCTATCTTTTACCGGCTGTCGTCGCGGTTCCAAGAATTTTAATCTCCTCAGAATCTTTGTCGCGGGGCAATAGATCGATCTCTCCGACGTGCAATTAATCGACCTCGCTTCCATCTAAAAAGCCAGATTACAAGCATTTTTAACGACGCGACCGTGTCTAACGAGCGAATTGCCTCAACCTGTCTGCGCGATATTGAAGCAAGGTAGCAACAAAAAAAAAAAAAAAGAGAGAGAGAGAAAAAGGAAAGAAAGGAAAAATAGCGACGCACCGTTTTATAATGTTTCTGCCGTAAACGAGCAAGCTTATTTAATTCTACGCTCCGGTTCTGCGATTCTTTTCGTCATTGTCGCCTACGGCGAATACGCAACACACGTTGCAATTACATCGGTCTCTTGTCGTTGTCTTTTTTCTCATCAGCATTGCCGCTTGCACGCTGTTCTATCGTACAGTTATTGTGCTAGAAATCGACTGGATCATCGTTATTTATAACGGGCTAGTCGCGTGAGATCGGATACAGGGACGATGATTGACGAGGAAAAACACGAGGTTTGCTAAACGAGGAAATTCAGCGAGGCGTTCGTTCGTGTACGTAGTGCGAGTGAAAAATAACAGGATACGGTTGTTTCTAACGCTGTTAAGTGGAACGTTTGTTGACCAGGCACTTCTGGCCGCGATCATGCAATTAGAAGTTCATAAGGAAATATTGATTTCGTTTGGTTGGTTTTCGTACTTGAGACATTTACTTAGCAAGTTCATTTATTTTTCATAGAAATGAAACGACGCGGAAAGGATACAAGACTTTTCAGTCAAGAAATTATTACGTACACAAGACTGGAAATTTATGCGACGAGATAATTTGTCTCTTCCGATTAACAGGCTTGCTTGCTTGTACAAACGTTGTCTACGATTATTTACCGACGTTCTGAAAATTATCTTTAGATACATATAGAGGCGAATATGTCACCAGAATCCAGCACATACATTGCCTAACGCTAGTAGAGAATCGTTTTCCATGTGATTTTGATCTTTTTGTCGCTGCCTTCTTACGGTCAATCTTTATCGCAGTATCAGCGAATAAATAGGATAGAATCATTCATATTGCTGACCGTCTAATTGTTTTCAACTACGTGTAGGAATTTTTTTATCCAGCAGTGCATAAAATGAACATACTTTACAAGCATGACGTCCGAATTAGTACCAACTGCTACGTATTTCAGTTCAGCCAAGACGCGCATACGTCGAGTTTGGCACAATTTGAAAGTGAAACTGAGAAATACTGGGATCGATAGTTCACAAATTATGGATTCGTGGAAACGTTCAACTGTTGAAGATTCTATACATTTTCCCATACTTCTATCCACGATCTTTTCATATTTCTCTCGAAACTGAATGTTTTCCATCGACTCGTGGCAACTAAAATGCTCCTTCGATTTCAAGGGTGACAGTTGACGAGGATGGAGAGACGGATAACGAACAGATGGACGAAGGTAGAAAAATCGAGAAGGAAGCAGGCGGATGCAGAGTGGGAATTCCACCCTTCGCGATTCCGAAAAATCATTTTCCACGCCGCGTGACTCGGCCCCGTTCCCGGCCTGATGATTACGCGGTCGCCCCGCTATCGCCGGCTTAATCTCCATAAATTACAAAGGAACAAGAAAAACTCGGATATCGAATTTCAATCGGGCCTTAATCACGTTTCACGGCCGACCTCGTAATGCGATTTTTCCTTCTTGTAAATCCTGTCGCTGATTAAACTCGATCATCGGCAGCGGTTCGTTCGATTCTGCTGTACGCGAGGGAAACGAGGCAAGCAAAGAGGACAACGAAAGACAGAAGGCGGGGAAACGAGAAACAGAAGCGACGGTGTTCTAAATTTCCAACGATTAGAGGAAACTCGACAGTGGAG
This sequence comes from Bombus confusus, assembly GCA_014737475.1. Lineage (NCBI taxonomy): Eukaryota > Metazoa > Arthropoda > Insecta > Hymenoptera > Apidae > Bombus > Bombus confusus. Next base: position 3,374,690 of record JACXIV010000097.1, read on the forward strand.
GCCGGGGCGGGAAAGGTAGTTTCAAAAATCGCTGTAAGCGATACCGGAAAAGCGTGATTAATGTTGCGCTCGGTCGAGCGTATTTTATAGGACCGAAGGTGACTTGCACTGGCGCGAGTTCGCGCATGATAAATTTCATTTTCGACGAGAGTGCATCTGAACTTGAATATCGATAAACGCTTTTGCATATCGGCTTTCGCTCTGTGTTTACGTAAAAATACAGATGCGGTTTTAGTTCGGCGACCTAGTTACACAATTGTAAGATATTTATCGCGCGCCGCCAGAACACGCACACATAAATAACTCGGCTATTTTTGACGATAGTAACGGTTAAGGTGCGATTTGTGCGCTCTCGAGATAAAAACGCGATGGGAAAAGAACAAGATTACTTAGCACGGAAAACCTCGGAAGGAATTTTTCCATCGCGTTTCTCTTTTACAATCGTTCTGTCTATGTCTGAAATATCTTCCACTAAACCACTAAAACCGAAGCAGGTAGACACTTAGACGTACGTATGTAGATTTTCTATTTACATACGTGCGCAGTTAAACGTACGTATGTAAATGTTCCATTTACATACGCACGTAGAAATACGCGTACGACGTTACACCTGAGGCGCGTGTGTTGCTTCGTCGAACCTGGTCTAACAAACAACCCAGCGCGGAAAACAACTAAATACACAACGCGCAGAAATAAAAGGGGCAGCAGAAATATTTCGCGCAATCTGCGTCACGCGGCGGGAGGTGGCGAGCTTTTTCGCTGCGGTTCGAAACTTTTTAATTGCAAGGCTCTCTCTAGTCGAAGCGGTGACCATCCAATTTGCACGAATGGGAATTTCCTTGAACGTGACGCACCGACCCCTCGCCGTCGCGAAACTCCGCTTCCCGCCCACCACCACACCCTCCCTTCCGCAGTGTACGGCCCCGTCCTGGTCGTTTCCGCGATTCTTTTGTCACGAAAAAAATTGAATTCCAGCCACAGAGACACGCACCCATCCACACGCGCCTGCAGCCAACCCTCTTGGCTTGCGAGCCTCCGCGCCGTTTCCCAGCCCTTTCTCCGACGGCGTTCAGTTTTTCGGGTTAGCTACAGCTCCATTGTCCGGCAGTTTTTGCACACGCCAACGGCACAGGTTACAGAGCCACGATCTCCACCAACCCCCGTAGCGCCTCCCCTAGCATAGTTTTTTTCGAGGCGGTCGCGCGAGGACCGATAGTCCGGCTCAAAGAACGAAACTGCGAATCTGTCGATAGAAAGAATGGCTCTGGGGCTCGTAATCAGTGCACGGTCCGATGCATTCCACGCAGACTTGTATAAAAATGCAATCTCGTCTCCTCCTTCTCTCTCTCTATATATATATATATACCTATATATATATATATATGTATGTATAGTATGGGCGACGTGCTTCAACTACCCTCGTTGTACTATCCAGAAAGCTCGGGTCCACGTACAAGCACGTCTCTCCTTTACGATAGGTATTTGCGGAGTAATGTTTGTGTTTTCATTACAGTTACGCTCTGGACAAGTGCTCGCGGGTTGCTAGGGGTTGCTTGGCGTCCTTATGCTTGCTCCGCCGGCGTTCCACCGGAATATCGATAGGATAAGAAGGCACGTAAAATGTTTGAATGCTTCCAATGGAAGGGTATATACTCGAAGTGGGGAGTATATGGTGCTTCGCAACTGATTGTTTACGATAGACGAGGTAATCTGGTTGCGTATTAAAATGGGAAGCAGAAGGTTAACGCTAAACCTACCGCGGCGGTCAAATTCACCGCTTGCAAATTTCTACACAAATTTGACCAGATTGAAACGTTATCAAATCGCTTCCTAATCTATGACTTTTCGTAAATATACAATATATCGATATTTATATTTCTAGTTTGCTTTTTTTCTGAGCAAAATTTGTAGTCTGTCCTGCCTATCGCGTCAATAAGTATACAAGAAGTGTCGGTAGTTTTAGGGTTGAAAGGCGACGATTTACTAGCGCGAATTAAAGACTGGCCACAGTTCACGTGTTTTTGCTACGTGTCTTTATCTAGCTGTTTCTACCTGTTAGCAATGCTGATATTCTTCTTCTACGAGAAATTTATTCCTTCGCGTAATCTACTTCTCGCTTCTGCAGCTGGTTACACGCGGGTACAATTTTATACCAGTAACGATAATAATGTGCAAGCGCGAGCAATTAGATTTTATTTGCCAGTAGCGAGCGAACGCGCAATTGAATAGGAATTTATTTCTGTAAGAATTCATTGAAATGTGAACTCGTTCAGACGAAGATCTGTGCCTACGTACAGCGATTATCGTCAATCAATTAACCCTTTGCGGACGAGTGTCGGCAAATAGCCGCCCGAATCTGTTCACAGCTTACTTGTTTTGAAGTGGCTGGCGTACGTCTAATTTTCTGAGCGATAATCTTATGCGTATTTATACATGGAAACATAAAGGAATACATAGGAAACTAAACAGTATTATGTTTTTCATGAAAGAAAATTATAGATCTTTAGAAATCTGATCTTCCGTTTAACGTAAACTCGCGATGTAGGGTGATGGTCCAGTCAGAACGAATTTCAGTCTCTCAATCAGCAAGCTTTTTATATAATTTATACATTTTTTATAATACCGTATACACGATGCCTAAAAGATCCAGAAAGGACATGTTCGATAGCGATAGTAGTGATGACGAATATTATTTTGAACCTGACAAGATAGAAGACGACGACAATGTTTCAGACAGTGAAAGCGAACTCCGTTCAACAAGCAATCAGCTCAGACGTTTCAATGTTTCTAGTGATAGTGACAATTTATATATTTCTTATACCCTATACACGGTGCCCAAAAGATCCAGAAAGGGCATGTTCGATAGCGATAATAGTGATGACGAATATTATTTTGAACCTGACAAGATAGAAGACGACGACAGTGCTTCAAACACTGAAAGCGAACTCCGTTCAACAAGCAATCGGCTCAGACGTTTCAATGTTTCTAGTGATAGTGACAATTTATATATTTTTTATACACTATACACGGTGCCTAAAAGATCCAGAAAGGGCATGTTCGATAGCGATAATAGTGATGACGAATATTATTTTGAAGATAGAAGACGACGACAGTGCTTCAAACACCGTAAGCGAACTCCGTTCAACAAGAAATCGACTCAGACGTTTCAATGTTTCTAGTGATAGTGACAATTTATATATTTCTTATACCCTATACACGGTGCCTAAAGGATCCAGAAAGGACGTGTTCAATAGCAATAGCAGTGATGACGAATATTATTTTGAAGATAGAAGACGACGATAGTGCTTCAGACAGTGAAAGCGAACTTAGCTCAACAAGCAATCGGCTCAGACGTTTCGATATTTCTAGTGATAGTGACAATTTATATATTTCTTATACCCTATACACGGTGCCTAAAAGATCCAGAAAGTTCATGTTCGACAGCGATAGTAGTGATGACGAATATTATTTTGAACCTGACAAGATAGAAGACGACGACAGTGAAAGCGAACTCCGTTCAACAAGAAATCGGCTCACACGTTTCAATGTTTCCAGTGATAGTGACAGTGACGATGAACTAAATATTAATGAAAATAATACAACCCTCGACAATGAATAACGCAAACCTTCAACGTGTATATTTTCTCAACTGCGCGCGACAATACCTCTTGTCGGGCCGCCCCGTCCGCAAAGGGTTAAAGCGTCTGGATACTTACGAATGAATCATGTTTCTATAGTACTTGAAATACGTCCCATTTGTATGGTATTGGAGACACAGCAGAAACGGCGGAAATTTTCAGAATGACCTAATAAAGCTTGAAACGCAATCCACTGCTGATACCTGTACTCTATTAGAATATTTCTAACCATGCGGTGTAATCTCGTAGTAGTATCCTGTTGGAACGTCAGTCACGCGTGTTAACGAACTAGCTTCTTTCAACTACCGGCCGAGCATCCCCTATGAAGTCGACGAGAGGAAGCCTGAAGAAACGCAGCGTAACGATAATTAATGAAAGAAAAAGCCCGGTGCGAGATGCGTTCGTTAACGAACGAAGATGATCGTTTGCCGTGTGTCTTTCAGGATTCTACGAATCGAACATGACGGATCGTTGGAATCCGAAAAGAGCCTACGGCGAACACGTCTCCTTCTATTTAGCAGGCGAACGAGCACGGCTATAATCTGACGATTCTAAACTTGGGAAAAACAACTTTCGATCCATTTGATTCACCTGCTTCGAATGCAGGCGTTTTTACTGGGAAAAAGGAGAAGAAAGGAGTTGAGAAACTTTCCGAATGGAGTAGTATCGGAGCAAAACGGATTCTTCCGTAAAATACGGCGTGAATTTGTAAGATAAACGACTCTATACACGATAATTACTAATAAACGATAAAATTCGACAATTGGAAACAACAGATATATTATAAATCGTTATCATTAAACAACTGTATAATACAAGGTATATAATAGACTGTTTCTAGCGGAACGTAGAATTTCAATTATCGTAAAATTGCCGCATCGATATCGCACGATTAGTGAAATTATTAGAATCGTTCCGCGATTGTATCTTACGATTTGTAATTACACAGAGATATAGGAGTTGCGATGAGAACAGAAGTTTCAGTTTCTTGCAACGATTGTTGAACAACGACAAGGATTAGCCGCTTTACAACCTGCTGTCGACGTCACAACTGTTTCCAATTCTTACAAATTACATTTCGCCAAACGATCAAATAAAGAATCGTATCTTCTACGAATTCTTCTTCTCGATTGCACGAAACAAAGATCGCCTCCTCCTTGCCAAGCAGAGCGACGATCGATCGATTTTCGACTTTGCAATCTGCGATCGATCTTCCTTCCGCTGAATTACGCTCGGATTATACGTATTTCAAAAACCGAGCCGTGCTTTATAAACGTACAAAGTCAAAGACTCTTTGTCGCGTAGGCGGATAAAAATGTAATTCGTTCAATGGCACCTTGGCCGAAGCGTTAAAAAACAAAGTTTAAGCTGGTTTGACGCGGTATGCTTGGCGATACAGCTTTCTTTTTTGTAAGCCGATCAAGCGGGATCACGAAACTCGTCGACACGGACGGTCTTAATTGGAGCTAATCGACAGACCACCTTTTTCACGCCGCTTGATGGCCTTTTTTATGGTTCACCAAGGATCAATGAGGTGCGGCGCACGAAAAAATCATCTACCCTGAATCTTATCTAATGCATCAATCGCGAGGAATGGTTGCACGAACGCGTGAAAGATATCATTAATTCATCATATTAACACGCTTAACATGGAAATTGCAGCAAAGTATCCACGCCGCAGATTATCTTCTATATATCGTACTTTTGTATTTTGTAATATCTTATTAATATCAATAAATTCGAATTCTCTAATCTCTTAATAAAATCGCTGCAGTAGCTGTTCCGTCGATATAAAGTGGCACGTACGTGAAAGTTTCATGAACATTAAATTGATATAAAAATTGTCAGATCATAACGACGTCAGATGGTTGAGGAAGCTATTCGGTCTAAATAAAAGTTACATTCAGCCAAATAAAGTGCAAGGAAAAGATCTCGACGGAATACGTACGCGATGATTAAAACCGGCTTGCAAGAGGAACAACGAAGAGAGAAACCCGAGAATCTTGCCGTTTTTATCAGCAAGAATAGCCATTTTGGATGATTTGAAAAATGGATTTGACAGCGAAAGAAATCGTAAATACGAGTTTAAGCTGCTATTAAGTCAGAACCTGATACCATAATGAAGCATAATTTCTTATCTTTTATGACCACAAAGGCTGGCACTGTACAGAAGATAATTTCTTATCGAGTTGACTAGATAACGTAGCGTATCGTTAATTTCCTTTCTAACAGGAACACGTGCTTTTACTTGTCTACGGAATTCTCTCACGGAATAGTTCAAAGTGACTCGACTCGATATGCTCCCGATCACGTACGATCGGTTGCGTATTGAATTCCCCTATTATTCTATCAAAATTAATAGCTACCTACTTATGGCTGTTTCCTCTAACGATAGATACGTCTTCCAAATTCCTTCAATCATTTCTTTTACTATTACAATCTTTATTTTATTCCATTTCACTTTGTTTTATTATTCTTGCAGCGTGCTTATCCTACTTTCTCTTCTCTCCTTTTCCTCATGAAATTCTTCCGCGATAACGTTGTATCGTTCTTTTTCAATGCCATTCTGGTCTCTTTGCGTTGTTTCCCTTTTTCTGCTAGAACAGCCTCTTTGATAACCTCGTGCTCTTTTTATTGTTCCAATTACTTCTTTCGCGTTATTTTTACATTACTACGTTAAAATTCCTTGCTTTTGTGTTCTACCGCCTCCTCCGCTCTTAGCGAACGTAGCAGAGGGATGCACAAGGGATGATCGAACTGTTATAAAAGTTGCGTAATTCTAAACACACGAGGCGCTGAAAAAACCTGCCCGACGAAAGCCGAAACAAGATTCTAGGAGAAATCGTGGGGAAAATACGAAATGATTAATCCCAGCCTGGAAGAACAAAGAACCGTTTGCCGGGGAGAAAACAGAAACTACAGAAAGTAGAGAAAACGGAGCGATCCACGGGTTGACCAGGAGGAACGTAGCCGAAGAAAAGGTGAAGAAAAAGACGACACTGTCCCACGGCAGCCCAGTTGTCGACCAGGCCAAACAAACAATCTTTATCTCCTTTATGGTCGTCCTTATCTCCGGCAGCTGACTCTTCTCTACAACTTTCCCGTAGCAGGTTCTGCCTTTTTCTCGCCCTACGTACGTGAACAGATCCTTTGTGTTGCACGCCGTGTACTTTCTCACCGTGTTCCGTGAGAGGGGAACGAAAGAAAAAAATAGAAAAGAAAAGGGAGGAAAGAAAAAGAAGGTTACAGAAACAAGGGACTCTAGGAAGCAACGAATGAAACAAAAGAGAAGAAAGAAGGAAAAGAACGTCTGAAAGGGAAGAAGGAGAGGAGGGTGGATCGTGGAACGAAACGTGCAGCCACGAAAATTTGAATAAATCTCTTCTCCCTCCATCATCGCAGTTCTGAATATCGTTTCAACGCTTTTCCACAAACTATACCGCCAGCTTTCCCGAGTGGTTGGGCGTAACTGAAAATTCAGTGGCAACCCCGTAGTTAATTTCAATGAAGAGAACCAACCACTCGCTCTCGTCATCCACCCCCCCCCCTTTTAGTTTTCCAGGTAATAAACCGTGCAAACGTTTTATTATGACTCATTCGTGGGAACCTCTGACATTACGCCTTATGACGCGAAACCACTTGCGTGTCCGCGGCACTTCGTGCTGGAAAAACTCATCGATTCATATTCATGCGATTCTATTTTTCGAATGAAACCCCTTTTTCTCTCCGCCGTGCTGAAGTTACGGAAGATAAAGACACGAGCAGTGTATAACCGTTCGTAGGATAGTTTTAGATACTGTAAAGAGAGTATATGGTCCGTGTAGAGGCTGTGTAGAGAGGAGTTTGCATTAGGTTGTCCGGAAAGTTTCTTCCGTTTTAAAAGGAAACAACGGATGCGCGACAATTTTCGTTTTCTATTATTTTACCGAGTCACGTACGATCCGTTTTCTTCCGTTTCTATCATTACGACCATACGTAATTCGGTAAAATACTGTGAAAGAAAAAATGTGCATCCGTTGTTTCCTTTTAAAACGAAATATATATTATTTTAAATATTATTTTAAATATATTATTTATATATTAATATTAATTATTTATATATTATTATAAATATATTATTATTTTAAAATAGTATTTTACCGAATTACGTATGGTCGTAACGATAGAAACGAAAGAAAACGGATCGTACGTGATTCGGTAAAATAATAGAAAACGAAAATTGTCGCGCATCCGTTGTTTCCTTTTAAAACGAAAGAAACTTTTCGGGCAATCTAATATTAAATCTTGGTGTGTCGAGTTATTACGTCAATTCGTTGCAGCACTGTGACATTGAGCGATACTCGCGGTGTAGATTATAGTTGGAATTCGACGTAGACAGAGTGTTCCGGTAACCAAGTTTAACATAACGGTGTTAAAAATTTTAACACGTTAGCTACGATATGACGCCAGCCAGCTTGTTACACTTTATCTAGCCTCGTGCTAGACGTTGCTGCGTGACACAGTGCAGTATGTAATTTTCACATACGGCAATTTCCGTATTAACAAGAGAATCACAATCATCGAGAATGTTTATTACTATATCTTTAGGATTTCTTCTGGTTTGTTTCTTAGCTACGAGAAACGCGGAATCTTGTATCTGTCTGATGGAACTAAGAAACTGATAACACGCGGACTTGGTTAATCTCCTCAGAGTTGCATGTCCATGTGCATGTTCAAAATAGAAAAAAGGAGATGAGAAAATTACACGCGTGCAAGATCGTAATTTTTCGGAGAATCGAGAGTTGAGAAAATAAAACGACGTCGGGAGAAATTCAGAACACGCGTAACCATAGAAAATCGCAAGAGATCGCTTTCAAACGTTCGTCGAAATTTCTATTCGAAACCTATTTCGCCAAATCACTGCAGAGCTCGATATCGCCACTAGAAAAGTTTCTACACGGAGAAAGGTCGAGAGGAAATCTCGAATTCGTGTCGACGATTCACCGCAAAGACAGTGAACGAACGACGCGGTTTCCGCAAGGCGTTGCGGAAGATCGTTTCGATTGTCCGTAGCTGGAGCGTGCGAAAGAAGCACATGACGCTTTAGTGCATCATTTCTTTGCCTTGCTCTTCGCGGTATCGTCCTCCAGGTTTTCGATATCACCACCTGTTACGTAAACGCGACAGCGCGCAACACACGGAGACGCGGCCAATTGATTTACGTCGTAAGTTACGTCGTCCGATGACGAATCGCGACCTTCCGCGAGACTCTCCCTACCTGGCAACCATTTAACACATCATCGACTTCCGTCTTCCCGCGTGAGAAATTAGATCATCGTTTGATCGAGAGACTGTAATCGAGTAATTCGATTCGATCGTCTTTCGTTAGATCTTCTTGAAGCCTTTTCATGCCTTTGAAATCTCCTCCGTTTATTCCATTTTTTAATCTAATTTTCTTTTATTTTTCCCAAGGAGAGGCCGTGTCGGATAAGAAAATTATTGCCTATTAAAACTATTACATACATACTTTTTAGCCGGTTCTGATAATTTCTTAATAAGTATACTTGAAACTTGCTCTCCTATACGGCGGAATATCATTATCCATTAAAACAAGGATGTTGGCATGGAACTTTTAAGATTCTTTATAGTCGCGTACCATTTTCTTTGTATTTCCCCGCTGCCTTGTAAAATGACGTGATTTTACTAACCGTAATCGGTTACAGCTTATGGTAATACGCGATTTCACGCCGGCGGATGTTGACGTGTTAATCTAGGAGCTTCGTAGAATCAGAAAATGAAAATGTTCTTCCGCAATCTTCGATACTTTGTTTCTACGATTAGTAAAAATACGTAGACATTTTGCGATAGATATCAACGTTCGCTTTCAGACGGTGATAGAAAGACAGAAAAATTTCTGTTTCGTTTAATTGAAACTGTAACTGCTATTCTTATTTCTCTCTTCTCGCACTGCAATACTTTATTTTCCCATACCACTATACCACGTGAATTAAAATCATCGTTGCGCTCTGTACAAATTAAATTTCCACGTAAAATTGCACCAAGGAAACACTGCTTCGACTAAATCCCCGAAACTTCGCCGATGCACTGGCCCCAGCAAATATATAAAAAGCTAGTATCCTACCGCTTAATTACTCAAGCCGAAATGCAGTCAACGAAATCGCACGACTAGAACCAACGAACCCGTGTCAACCTCGTTTCCGAAATATCCGCTCGACGTAACGTATATTCTCCGGCGACTGTTCCGCGTTTACCAGCCGGCCGGGTCACGGAATCGCGAGAAACGACGAAATCGAGAGCAAAAAGACGGGGAAATAGCATCTCGTAGTAAAGATCGCGAAGAAAATCCAGTCTATCGGTCTGGCGATATGGCCAGGCGATCGATTTAAATCTGTGCTGTAGTAGCGCGGTGAACACGTTAAGCTGGTCGTCGTCGGTGTTGCAACAAGATACGTACGAATTGAACAACAACGCGCGACGTGTACGGTATGTAGCCAGGGCGCTGTGCAAAACTTTGCTTTATATCCGACCCTATGCAAATGAGAAACGATCATTCAGGTCGGGTTGTAACGCGGCCGCACGAACCGATCGTGGGTGCACGTGTAAAATCGAGCAAGAAAGCACGCGCCCTGTTCTCGTGTTTCTTTCCTTAGGGGTTCTTTAAGCCCCCATGCGGCGCTGTCACGCGATAACAGGCCCGATCCCGGTTTACCGATTACCCGGCTGCTAGTAAAGCAAACGTAGTACGTTCCTCGAATGCAAATCGACACCGATGGACGAAACGGCCGGGACCGTTATCGTACGACCACGGAGCCAGCTAAGACCGCCAGGGCCCCGCAAAGAGGAAAATCCATTTGCCGCTGATGCTCGCGATTCGTGTAATACCACTACCGGGCAAAAAGATAGCCAGGCGACTGATAGCGTTAAGTTCTTAACGATAGCTTCGTAATTCTGTAGGTTTATCGAACAGCGTGTAAATACCAGCTTCTGGCAACGTGACGTGTAGTGGTAGTATCGGTGGTATCTGGACGATTTGCTCGTAGGAAACATGCCGATGACGGTAATTGATACTGAAATTGTCGACGAGCGAAGTAGCAAAGTTACAGGAAAGAAATTGATACGGAGAAACGCGTAACGCGCGGAGAAAACCGCAGCTTGCTGCGTACATTTTACAAAAGTGAAGTAAAAGTAAATCACCACGTGGATATTTAAAATACCAAGCAAGGTACCGTTACGCGTTTGTAAAATTGTCTGCGTTACGTTTATTCGTCGCAAGTTCGTTTTTGTAGTTTCTTAAGTAATTAGATCCAGAATATTTCTGTGACAATTATCCGAGCTGCACCGATCTCCTACTTCGAGGACTAAGCTTCGTTAACGAATAAATTAATTATTAATAAGCTCTTGCTCCGCTTTTCATCCATTTTGCAGGCATACTTCCAAACTTAACGTATATGTACATTTCTGCACAAAAACCCTTCGAAAATATGTTTTCGCTATGAATAACTCATAAAAGAACAACTTCTCTAACGAGTCGAGAGAAGCTGACTTTGGAAAGAATTGAATAATTTTAATCATTTTCAGAAAAAAGATAGAATAAGATAAATGGAGCTTGCGCTACGATTCGAGCTGGTATCGACTATGAAAGAGAAATTGGAACGCAAATTAATAGCGGCAGCGATCTCGATTCAAACCAACCATACGTGTAAAAGGTAGGAAACACGCAAAGAATATTTTTCACGCCCGAATATTTCGCTCTTTGGACCGGTAATTTTGTTGGACAGATTTGAATATCGCGCGGCACTGTTCAGGACAGACTTTATAAGCCGTTAATTAATTATTGATCTTCGTTTTAATTTTGTAGATACGCTATGATTCCGCCGGCCCAATTCTACCAGTTATTTTAATAAATTAAAAGGCAGGCCACACAAGCCGATTTCACGACTGCACGTTACACGTCGAATTATTAATATAGGCTTTCGAAGTAAAGCCGCGTCCAATTATCCTTGTACTCCAACGTTTCGCTCAGTACTATACTACCAGCAGCGAATATCACTACGTGTTTTTTATCTCTGGTCAGGCTAGCGGGTGTATTAATGCAACGTTCGAACACAAAAGCAATCGAACACAGATTCAACTGCAAAAGACTCGGTAGATAATTCGAAGAATCCAAGCTGTAGAAGCTGCAACGTGGTTTAGTGATAATAATATTCATCGAAAGATCAGGTACTTGTATATTCTTTCGATTAGCAAGTAATTTATTACACTCGGGAACATTAATAATAAATAATGTCTAATACGTGTAACACAATATCGACAATAAATGAACAAATAATTTCGAGGAGTTTGCATTTTGACTTTTGAATAATTTTAGATGCGTTCTGTACGGAAAATTACACAACCTATCGGATACCTTAATACCGAAAGGATCAGTATTACATCGTTACTCGCTATGATATCATCGGCTTGCTGCTAATTGCGAGCGCTCTGTTCGCAGCAGTTTTTCTTATACGTAAATAAAAGATCGTCGTCATAAAGAATTATTTGATATTTTTATGTTTCCTGGATGAATGCGAAGATTTTAATTGACATACGAACTGCGAGAGAAAAATTGAAATTTCTATTGTTATAGAGTTTCGTGTAAAATAATTGGGAGCTAAAATGGAATGATAATTCAGTGATATCGATGATCGATAAAACCCTGGAAACTTTATACGTAGCTTCGTTGCAAGGCAATGCGTATATGTTATTCGCTGGATTTAGAGAATCATGGACGTATCATTGAGAAGCCAATGATAGCACGTGCGCGCTGCATTTTTCTCAGAGAGTGTACTTCAGCTCGGCTGCCTTGACTTTGATCCTGCATCTACAACGACGCGCCATGATTTCGCTTTTATCATTGAATTCGCTTTCCCTCCCACTTTGGATCGTCTGTTCTTGACTCGCGATTTATACCGAGCGACTCGAAAGTACGAGTAAAATATGCCACTCGAACGTTGTGATTCATGCGGGATTTTGCTAAAATGAAAGGGAAAGAAAGAGCGAAACGCGAATGGAACGTAAGGTAGATAAGCGGCTGGAAAGTTGCCTAGAAAATGATACAAAAGGCAAGCGTTCTATTTGGTCCTTCTTTGATTTGTAGATGTACAGGAACGATTTATAGACCGCTAGGTAGATACAATTTTGAATCTCTCGACCGGAAGAGGCAAGTTAGTTCGTCAGTGACGCGTCGCAACACGTGCTTCGCGTGTTATATAATTTATTACACTCGGAAATATGTATAATAACGTTGAATACTTTGAATAATTTCATATACGTATGTTCCGCACCGACAGAGAAAAATTGTACGACCTATCAGATATCTCAGCGTTGAAAGGATTAGCCTCGTACAAAGTTCTATCGCTTTGACGCAACGAAGCTTACGCGTTCTCTCCGCCACCGAGCTGGCCAGTCGTAAGCGGTCAAAAATTTGTTAAACGGAAGAAACACGTCCACTGGAAAAGTCATACTCGCGCCTTATCCGACGTTTCGTTCGCGGTATTTGCTGTCGTAACGTTTGGCGAGCACGTGTGTTCCGCTATTACATTTTTACGATTCGTCGGAAACCTCGTTCGTAGAAAATCACTTAAGCCTATATACATATATATGTACGATTTGAAAACTCGGCGGATGAGAGCAACGTCGATCGTAAAACAGATCGGCGAAAGAAAAGTACAGAGAGGATCGCTCACCGTTAAGATGCACTTGTGACTCGGAGAGATGTATTCCAGCCCCCGATGACCCTCGCCGCTGAAGCACTTCTGTATATTGGCCATGAACTTCCTTCTTATGGACTTCAACGAGTAGACACAGAGCGCGGAATTCCCCCTCGGTATGTCGCTGTGCGTGTAGTTGCTCTCGGAAAAAGTCGCGAACAACACGTCGTCCTGAGCGGTGATGCCTAAATCTTCGGCCAGAACCGAGCCAGGCTTGCCGACGTACGCGGCCTGCACCAGATTGTAATACGTGCCATCGTTGGTGCAGTTGATCGGTACCTCGGTGTACGAGTAGTAATGCTCGTCGTCGTGACACACTCGAACCAGCTTCGATATGAATGCCGTGCTATCGGTGTTCTTCATCTGCGTGGTCATAAAATAGCTGAAGCCACCGCTGCTGAACCCGTACACGTAGTTGATAGGATATCTCTCGCGCGACAACGAGTTCACGTACATCCTGGTACCGGTGGTGACGGCCGCTTCCGCGATGTTCAGCATTCTGTCCTTGTCCAACGATCTGGAGCTGACCGCGGGAACCTCCGATCGGTAGGGCGAGTTGCCGGTGAACGTTACACCCACGTACATCACTTGCGAAACGGGTGGATTCGGTGGTCCGGGCGCGATAAACGCGACCGTCGATGCGGTAGCGTTGTTCGCTACCACGGCCTCTTTCACTTCTTGCACCACCTCCGAGATATTGTGAAGGTTTCGTACTCGGCAGGTGCCCTGGGACAAACTTCCGCACGAGATCAACCTGGTGGTCGTGTAGTCGATCACCAACGCCTTGTTCACGTTGTCCACTAGCCTCGTTGGCGTTTCACGGGGACAGTCGATCATCGAACAAGCGGTCGAGTCGCCTTTTGGACCGGTAATTTCCTTCACGACGAGGTTCAAGTCCGGCGAGAGCTGATACAACCGATTCACCCCGCCCACGTAAACTCGACCGGTGTTCTTGTCCACGACCAGATGGTTCAAGCGTTTCACGTCTGAATCGTGGAACGTGGCTATTATCTCGGATGGCGAAGAACGGACCGGCAGCCGGGGAGACAACAGCACCAGGATCGACAGGAGCAGGCGAAGTTGCTGTTGATGCGACAGCATCGATCCCATCCTCGTCGATGACTCGCTGCTGCACGGGAAGACTAGCATCTTACTACTCTACTTTCTACTGCTACGCGGCACACGATCTGTCACTACTTCCTCCTTCGCTGCGCCCGGGAATCCTCGCGGAGGCGTCTTCCTCCAGCCTCTGCCAGACCTGCCAACAAAACCAGAGACAAGGTTTCCTTTAGGTTCATACCTTTTATTCGTGAATCGTCGTCGATTCCAATCCCTTTTTATCCAGAAAAATCATAGTCAAACTGTCACGCTATCGGCTATTGCTTGTCTCAACACTTAGCCAGCCGGATAGGGAGGGAGATCTCCCTTTTTGACCTGAGCGATGCGTTTTTTTTTTTTTTTTTTTTTTTTGTTATTATTATCAGTTATCGTTTGCCTGGAATTGCTCCCAATTCATTGCGCCACCTCTTCTGCTTTTATAAAGTACAGTACATCGTAAAGTACATCGATTTAGTGGTGTTAAAATTAATTACAAAGTTACACTATCGGTTACGACTGAATGAGGTTGTAATCGAACGACACCACATTGCGAAAAGTTATTAAAACGCATTATGAATTTTTTATTTCACGTTCAAGTCGTGTTATTTAACTGCAGTCGTCTTCAATGTTTTTAATTTTACCTATATAATATATCTTTATACCTTTAATATATACTTTTAATTTGACGTTTTGTGAAATCGTTAAACAAAATCGCTACCGCGAAACATAATAGACCACTCAAATCATTTCTAGACTTCTTTGTTTTTCAAGCAGCGAATATTAGCGCTCGTTGCGTGGAAAAATGCACCGTGGACAGCGTATCGTTGAGAATTTGGCTTTCATGAAATTTCGCCAATTTCTCGGCTATGTTTAGAGGATTTGCATCCTTTCACTCGACAGATCTCATCTTCATCTTCGACTACGACGAAGCTAATATTCCGCGGTTTGATCCGAAAGCGACGTCAAAACCTTTGCTGCCACCTCCGTACGATTTTACCGAAACTTTTAATCGGTAAGCGCGCTTACTTTCATCGTTACACCGCGTCTGTGAGAAATAACCCAGCAGATCCGTGTCTCTTTGCCTTGCCGTATTCTGATAGGCGCGCACTAAAACTGCATTTTACGTTCTGCTGCATTTAAGACTTAGCATGGGAGAAGCGAACTACCGATCGGTAGTTTTAGTGCCCCTGTGCCCATTTGCATTTTATGAAGTAACAGGGAAACGGAGCGTGAAACGCTGGTTCCTGAAGTTTACACTGTAGCCGCGAGAAAGAAATAGGGAACGTTAAAGAAACGCGCGGTATTAATTTCAGATAGGACGTCGAGTCTAGGAATTTCTCCCTCGTTATCGCGTTTAGTACGCAAACGCGTGTAACCAAACGGGATAACAAGGCTCGTGTACTTTCGCCAATGTTAAAAACAGTTAGTTAGGCGGCTTAAACGACGCGTTGTAAAGCGAATATATCGTTTACGCGGACGGGCGGAATCGTTGAAAGCGTATAAAGACGTCTTTAACGAAGACCGGCCTTAAATCAAAGGCACCTAGCATTTTCGCCGACGTTTAGCGTGACTATACGGCTGTTTTACATTAATCGCGAGTTAACAGCGGACCAACGACACCCTGCACACGACACACCTTACAACGCGGAATAATTGCTTCCATTATCTCTTCGCACTGTTGACGAATCAGGCGTGTGCTTGCACGCGAGTGCGTTACGAGACTAATGATAATAACATTATTCGCCCGATAAGCACAGACCAACGTAAACCGGAACGGTAAGTGCGTTACGACTTTTATTGCTGCAATTTTATCTTACCGCAATTCGGTATGCGAACGTTCACAAAGTTGCTAGCAAAGTGCAACGGACATTCGACGTGTCTTCGTGGAAATAGCGTCCTAAATGGTAGATTCTTCCAAAAATCAGCCTCGCAACATTATCGTAGTTTAAAAGCCTACGTCGCTAAGGAGGTTTAAGGCGAACAACATGGGCCTGAGAGTAACGAACGATGCTATCGACAGATAGAGCACCGCGGAAGATTAACAACGACGATAGAAATAAAGAGCGGTCTAAAAGCTGAAAAGAAGCTTGACCAGCTGGAGCTCGAAGGCAAAATCTAAAATCACACGTAAAAGGAAAAAAAACACACACACAACGACTTAAACGCAGAAACGTGTAGAGATGAAAACAGGTAGAAAATTCCTTTCCCTTCGAGAGGAGGCCTGTGTTATCCGCGATAATTACTCGAGCACGCGATCGGAAAGGCTTCGTCGTTCCAAAGTTCACGTAGGACTTCGCAAAAGTCGCTGCGCGGGAAGGAAAAGGTGAGAACACAGGGTACAAAACCGTGTGAAGAGAGAGAGAGAGAGAGAGAGAGAGAGACAAAGAGAGGGAGAGATAATAGAAAAAAGGAAAAGGAAGGTATCTAGCAATTTATCGACTAGGGAAACCAGGTGCCTTTGAATCGGAACCCCAACGCATATTGCTCTTAACGAAATGAAACGCCTGACTTTGTGCAGGACACGCCGAAATACGCGAGCAAGAAAAAAGCAAACGAAAGGAGAAAAAAAAATGTTCCATACCAGGGGAGAAGAAAGAAAGCGGATGCAGAACCGGACCGAGGAAGGGAGAGCTGTTTCTTCTGCTCGTTCCTTCTTATCGCGACGCGGCGGTAGCGTTCAATCGGAAGAAAAACTTTCCTTATTTTCCGAACACCCATCTCAGGGCCTGTCGAGGCTCCCTTCTGCAACACGTCAATTCCAGTTTATGGGTAGAGGCGACGAAGGAAGTGGAAGTGTACCGTGTGGCCCGTGTATTCCTTTCTCTCGCACGTACGTCTTCTGGTAATTGTAATTGACGACGTTGTAAGAATGATTTGTGCTTTGATTGAAAAGTAGGTTTTACGAGTTCTTTTCACCAACGTACCGCTAAAGTATGGAAATGGGAATTTGGCGCGGACGTTTATTACAAGCGGCCGTACGCAGGTACGCAGATGCGAGCAAGCAATGAATATTTGAGGTTAGGGCGAGAAAGAAAGTCTCAGAGAATATGAGACTGAAGAATCTGTTCCGCGTAGTTTGGCTGAAATGGCTGGAAGAGATTGTAAAATGGAAGAAAGGAACATGCGTACGCGAAGCAGTACAGTCGCGTGAAAGACGCGGAAGAAATGGACAGTGCAAGTTGTTTCGCGTTGTCGAGTCGTTCGCTGCTTCAAGCTTATCTTTTTATGTGGTACTTTCGATTGCAGTATATTTAACGCTAATCATCGCGTGCGTCTCATTCCCTGTTCGTATTATCTTTCTATCGTTATTGTTATAACCGATATAATTCAGATTGAATGGCGCATATATCATGCGTGTATTGTAGTCATTAATAATTATAGGTCAAATCTGACTTCGAAGAAATATAAATAATAAATATGATTATGTTCTCAACACCAAACCTACCACGGCGATCAAATTGACCGCTTTCAAATTTCTGCACAAATTTGACCATATTTAAACGTTATCAAATCGCTTCCCAATCTATGACTCTTCATAAAATATGCGTGCAATATATTCTTCGGTGTTTATTTCTAGTTTATCTTTTTTTTCTAAGAAAATTTTGTAGTCTATCAATAAGTACACAAGAAGTGTCGGTAGGTTTAGTGATAACATCTTCGGTACGAACGTCGACTAAAGTCAACCATACGCCACGCATTCTGACTTTAGCGTTTTCCAATTCGTTGTTCCATCGAATTGCATGAAATTTTATCTTGTAGTAAATTCCATCATAGTATAAGGGGTGAAAAGTCTTCTCGTTCGATTCTTCGCATTATCGCCATAAGATTAGCATTCTGAGAAATACTCGCCTCTATCGAACATGATTTGATATATTGTACGTATATTTAACGTTTCAATATTTGTATTTTTGTTTGACGTCCAACTATCTTGCCGCAATATAGTGGACAGACAAGAAGTAAAATTCTTCCAGTTGAATTTCTGCTTATATGCCAACTGTACGAGCGCGAATAAAAGTGCTTATCGGATAAAAATGAGTCATCGATTGGCCAGTGACGACTCGTGATTAACCGAGTTGGAAAAATGAAAAATCCATCGCTCTTGGGCAACCGATAAGCAGAATTCAAACGCATTCCATGAATATGACGTTAATGCGAAACAACGTTTCCGTTATCAAGCTATATCAAGAAAGACACGATTCCTCGTTTTTGTGTTCAGATATCGCGTTTCCCTTCGAAAATTAATCTGCCAATCAATACGGCAAATCGACATTCTGACAAAACGCGATGAGACAGATATCACGAGCGAAGCTTCATTTTCAATCGGTTTTTAATACGAAACCCGGACATAGACCGAAGACAGCCGGCAATTAAAAGCTAATCTCTCAGCGACGACGCACAAAGAAGCATCGTTCTTTATAAAATTAAACGAACAATTGCGAGCAGCTATAAGCAAGACATACAGGAATTTAATCTTTTAAAGGTACCTCGGCATCGATATTTTCAGCGTCAAGGCATTTAACATTGAAATTTCATCGGGAATTAGTAGAAATCACGAATAATTTTAGCCAAAGTTCAAACTATATTTCCATATAATTAGTCGTAATGAAGTTGTTCAAGTACGAATGACAGATGCAATTAGAAACGTCGATACCAATAATCGCGAAAAACAGTTATTGTTTGGTCGACGTAGCGCTGGACGTTGGCGACATTTCAGAAGCCGCAAACTCTCTTCTACGACCAATCTAATTATTCCGTTCGACGTAAAATTACAAAAGAGAAGTCTGTAGCTTGTAATTTGTAACTCGTCGACTTCGTTAAATTAAATAGCGCGGAATTTTATACGGAAATCCGATGAGTGAATTATTCAGGACAACGTTCAATCATATTACGATCAGCCGAAGCACTTGCAGTTCGAACGACCAAGCACCCATTATTACCATTAGCAAAAATATCACAAAACCGCTCCGGATCTCCATTCTTCTTCGTCAAAAATTTATAGAAAACCTTCCAGTATTTGTGTGAAACGGCACCAAACTCTTTCCACGAATTTGCTATTTTGCAGGCGAGCAGAATGGCCGAACGGTTCTCCATCGCCAAAGGGTCGAACATCGTATCGGAACGCGGCAAACGATCGGGCAGAAACCGCGCACGACGCAGTTCCAATCTCGGAACATCCCATACGGCGTCGCGTTTCGTCCTTTTCGTACGAAGAGACGAAGGTAAACGCGGTGTTTCGTACGAAGAAGCACGCAACGATCGAGGAGCGTGGAAAGAGGATCGCGGCGGGTTATCCGACAAGCGGATAAGCATCGCGAGATATCCAGGAACGCGCGTTTCCACATAGAAGGGGAGCCAAGCAGCGGCAAGTATGCGTGCAAGAGCACTATGTTTGTTCCAGGTGCGCTCGTGCGAGCGCGAGAAAGATCCTAAGGAAAGATGGTTACGGTATAGTTGTTGGAACCGATATACCGAGATCGTAAATTACAGCGTTAAGTGGCGATTGATGTATCTGCTTCTTGAGAATTGTTTATCAAGCTTTCGGTTAAACGCTACGCCGATAACCTAACTTCTAAGCAATGAAAATGAAAAATGCTGCCGTGTATTTATGTTTGTACTTTATTAAAGAAACAGAATCCAGATAAACATCTCTCCTATTCCCTAACTGTTATAAAGAGTACTTTTCTTTCGATATTTTATATATTCGTGCACATCATGCGTATTCTATACAGCTGTGCACATTTCAATTCTCTATAAATTCATAAACACGCGCAGTCTAGTAACAAATTGTTTCCCTCAGGAAGAGATGCATAGAGTACAAAGCGAAAACGAAATGACAAGATTCTGCTGGCTGAAGATGTACACATTTGAAAATAACGTAAGAGAAGATTTGAATCGCGAAGGATTCTTTGACAAAAGTTACCTCGTTTCTTCGTCACCGGGTGCATCGGCCACCGACAATTTTGGGAAGCTACAGCTACACTACATCTTTTTCTACAAAAAAAAAAAAAAAAGAAAAGAAAAGGAGAAAAAAGAACACCCCTAATCGCCTTCGACGTACACAATTCAAAATAAAATTTCCACTCCAAAGAAATTCGTAATGCAGCAATTCGTCAAATCGGAGCTAGCCGTGTTTCTTCCGCCGATTGTACGCACCAGACAAGGTGCTTTTGTTCTTCTCGCGCTATCAGATAAAAGCACACGTGCCTTTTCCCGTGCAGTCCCATTCTGTCCGGTGTGCGACACACGCGCATACCGTATGTAGGTTAAAACCATGTGTAATTAACGATCGTTTCGATCGTCGACAGTTTTCGCCGAGGTATTACCCGATCTAACCCTTGAAATGTTCGCTTGGGAAACACAAACAACCGTGAAACGACGCTTTAATTAGCGTGTTTACCGGAGAATCGACCGGTTGCGAGTGGAAAAGTTTCACGGATTAATCCGGAAATCAGAAATAGCGGCGTCTCCAGCAATTGTTTTTAACGTAGATTTTCATATTCGGAGAAGAGACAGTGATCGAAGAAAAGATGAAATCGATTAATCTCTTAAGGTAAAATTTGTTCGACCTGACCGATCAAAAATCGAAAATCTTTACTTTCTAGTGGAATTTTTCCTTGGCTACGTGACGATACATATTTATGTTTTATTAAGTCATTACTTTTATTTTATTGCGTCGTTTTCATTTTATTAACTGGTTGTCTTTATACCCGACGGTGAGCGTGCAGCGAAAGCATCGTTTCTAACTGCCACGGACAATTAACTGGCCCATAAAAATAGATGGAACGTCTATAAAATATCTGCCAATGCTGCGACTGCTGATTATTCACTCGTAAAATTACCTACCCAGCGATATTTTCCATTCCGCGTTTATAAAACAAGCGATTTAAAATGTAGAACATCCGATAATAAAACCCAATAAGAATCTAATATATCTAACGAGAATCTACGTTATCGAAGAAAAATACGAAGCACTCGTAATAGGCAGTAAACAGTGTCGTTAAACGCGCCAGTAGCATTTAAGATTTGCAAAACGACTCGTTGCAAAAGGCTGCGAATCTCCTTTCGTTTCTCCTATTCCTCGTTAAATCAGTGAAATCAGCGCGGGCCACGGATGGCCATTATTTTGACGAATACTTCAAACCATCAGCGAAGATTAATCGTGTCCTTCCGGAAACGTAAGCAACAGAAAGGAATGTTCACGAATGAAACGTGATCGAGGTTTCCAGGGACGATACGGTCGATTCGAACTGCGTATAATTTCTGCCTGATGTACGCCGAAAGCGTCGAGCAGAAATGGCCGGGCGTTCATTTTAATTACAAAGTACGCGCGCTTTAATATGCACATTTATTTTAATGGAAAACCGACGGGTGCTTCCGTGCGATGCACCCGATAACCTTCCTACGTAGCTGCTTATATTTCATCGTTTTCCGCGGAAACACGCGAGGAAGGGTGGGCGCTTCACTTTCATTTGCTTCTCCGCAAACGTACAAATCTCGTTCGTAAATATTAGAACACTTGCAGGTCTCGCAAGGAACGCGACGATTGGCCTAAATTATCAAGTGGCATTTGGAACACGTTGAAACAATTCTTTGAAGCTACTTGCAACGGTTGCTGGACTGTAATAAATTCTAATTCGTTCGGGAATCGTATTTAATCGACTCAGCTCGATGGTCGTTTTAATCGTAATTTTTCTCATTATAACGTCGTACGATTGGTATCGTCAAGTTTGTTTTGTTAATTCTATATTAATCGTATCCTTGCACGAAGAAAGTACGATATTTACGTCGAACGTGTTAAGAAAATAATATTTTATTATACAAGATTCTACGAGCTTCGCTCAAATAAAAATGATCCTTTCGCGAGACATAGGAAAACTTCTGTAACGTAAACAACTATGCAAACCGATCGTCTCTCAATTCTTAATCGTGACACGTTTGCCGAAACTACGCTAAATATTCTTAACTCGCGGCGAAGAATTCGAGCGTCAGGGAATTAAGCACGCCGATACACGGCAACGCTGATCTCGATTAAGGCCACTCGAATGAGAAACGTCGGAGAGCGAAGGAAACTCTCGGGGTTCGTCGAACCGTCTGTGAAATCAAGGTCGTTCCTCGGCAAGATTCGATCCTGAAACCGGGCCAGAAACGTTCGCTTTGATCCTTCGATTGCTCGTTAGAGAATCCGCACAGATGCCAGGTGAAATGCGATCGCGTAACTAACGCCTTTGGAATTTTAAGGAGACCGCGGTAGAATGCGGTTCGGTTTTCAAGAAACGTCGGATTCTCAGCTACGAGGCTGGAGGGTGGAATTTAAATAGTCGGACGAGAAGCTACGGGTAAATTACGAGGTTGGAGTCACGTATGGTTAAAGAAGAGGCCCGTTACCACAGCGAGAAACCTACCTTAAGGGGTAAACTGCTTTTCCAAGCCGCAATTCTCCGTAACAAATGCGATCATTTGGTAAACCGGAGAGTGGAGACTTTGCAGTGGCAAGGAGAAAAAGAATGAGACAAGGAAGAAGCGTGGGTGGATAACGGGAAGGGACCAAAAGGGGAGCAGCACCAATTCTTTACAGTTTCTTACTGTTCCGCTCGAGGTGGCCTTCCTTTCCCTGCTAAATTAAGAAATTTAAAGAAATTTCTATCCATTGTGCGTGCAGTGACGCGATAGAGCTCCGTTTGTATGAAACCAATACAGAACGAACAGTTCATACGCTATGAAAAATTTAACCGATTTTCCTCGTTGGTTGAGATTTTTCAGGATCGATAATAGCAATTAATTTTCGCATACGGAGGATTAAGAATCATCGTGGATATCTCTATGGAATTTTTCTCAATGTATTGTTTTAAAAAATTCACTGTATCTCTCCATGCCACGAAAACGTATCACGCCGGAAAATATAGGTAGAACTTAATTAATTATGAAAGTGAGGGATCTGCAGTTGACCCCCCAACGACGCTGGTATAGTCGAAAATCCGCGTGTAATTATGAGTCTCTAAAAGCTTGACTATGTTTGTACATGTATGTACGTAATAATCTGTTGTTGACTAAAAGCTTTATTCTGCATACTACATATGTACATACGTGTGTTATTAGTGTATTGTTGGAATAAAATAAGTTGAAGAAAAGAAAATGTCATTAAGAAAATTAACTACATGAAAGGAAGAGAAAATATGTACAAATATACATATATATATATATATATATATATATATATATATATATATATATAATATAGTATAATATAATATAATATATAATATGATATTATATACATAGTGTTAATATATATATTAGTATATTATATATAATAATATAATAATAATATATATAATATACTAATATATACTTATATTACTGGTACATATATTATATTCATACGATGATGGACACATGACTGATTTCATAGCGTCGATGATATAAGCATAGTTGCTCGATCGTCTTTTAACAACGGCGGTTCGCATTTTTTTTTTCTTTTTTCAAACGTCCTCTGCTAGTCGTTTAGTTTATTGTAAAGTCACGATTTACTTTACGGACTACATACCTACATAGTATACACGTTTTCGCGGAAACTACGATATTGATGGAGAAAGAAATCCGCGTTGCTGGAAAGTCAACTGTACTTTTAAGGCTTGATATATGTACGCGATCAAATCTACGTTCTCAAAATTTTTACTTACGTTAACCACGAAACAATTATCCGTCTCATTGCGATAAAAAATGAGTTGCGACACAGAAAAAAGTAGCTCGTCTTTTTCCGAAATTTCTCTATGAAACATACTATACATATTTAGTATTTTTAGTATTCCCAGAACATATCTACTCGTTTCAGAATTGTTTCCAATTCAAAGAACTTGCAATTTTATTGTAAAAATAACGTGAATATAGCAATTATATCATCGATTCTATCGACGATACAATTTCAAGAAAGCCTCCAAATTTTCTCAACTCGCTAATTCCCCGCACTTGTGCAATTTTAAGATGCTTACAGTTTTGCTGCAAGATATTGTAATATTTAATTATATTACCGACTCAATCGGTAACACAGGCTGCAAGTTTCCCTGGCTCTTTAATTTCCTCAACTTCTCCCATTAATCGCGCTAAACTTATTAAGTTCCTTTTAATTTGTCGCCGACGATTGAAAGCGAGGAAAAATTGCAATTACTCGGCGAACCAAGTGTTCGTCCCCGATATCTCCGGAGAATCAAGGAAGCACAATGAAAGAAACCTTTCTGAAAAAGGTTGGCAAACAGATGTGCGACGCAGCGTTATGACCGTGTGGCAGTTAGTCAGAACGAATTTAAAGCGTTCAGATATCCGAGCGAGGAAACTACCTTGCTCCAACGTGGGAAATACCTTGAGATAAACTGCCTTCTTAAGAAAACTTCCACGTAACGAATGCGATCGCTCGGCCAACTTGAATCGACCTTAGTTCGCGACGACAAAAAAAAAAAAAAAAGAAAAAAAAAGAGCAAGGAGAGAAGAAAAGTAAAGCAGAAGTAAAGAAACACGGCAAAGGAAGCAACAGAGAATGTAACGGGGGTCAGCCGAGAGAAACGATACGCGATCCTTTAAATCTGCACTGCGCTGCGCGCTCTGTTCCTGCGAAACTCTTCTGATTCGTCATTAAGTAAATGGCGAAAGACGAAAAAAGAAATCGGCCGGAAGAAGTTGCCGAGTAATTTAGAAAGATATACAGGGTCTTCGCTTTTCCTTCGACCCCTGCGCCATGCGCGATAAGACGATTAGAAGACGTACAAGTTCTATTGTCTAAAAGCTTTCTCTTGAACCCTTTGTTACCCGGACGGATTTGGATTACGAAAAATCTCCAAGTGGCAGAAGAGAGGAGCGATTTTTCATGAAAATTTAACGAACACGGATCAGGGAGCTAAGTGATATCCGAAGTGGATCAATTATTCAAGAAGGAAGAGATAATTGTTAATTGGAATCGTTAGGTTAGCGGAGGATACGATAATTGTGGATTGGTTGAAGCTTAATGTTTAATTGCTCGCTTCTACTTCTCGGTGAATCGACCGACTGTCTTCATTTTTACTTGGCCCGTATAGCGGAATATCAAACGGTAGTACCGTTTGTCGAAAAACCTGTTTTCTTTCTTCTTCTAGTAATCACATTGGAAGAAATCTTAAAGACACGTTACGTTAGCGAAAAACAAATATTCTTGATGCACCGTGCAACCATTAAGACAACTTGCAGTGTCCGATACTAAAAAGTACAATATAAAGTGAGGCATATCGACCTGTAACACGGCAGCTAACGTGCTAAGAAGCCTAATTTGCCGTTTCCTTGCTCGAAGATTCCGAGAAAATCACACGAGTATTATTCATTTTTTAAACAAAACTATACGTTACTTTAATGCATTCAGCTGTATCGTAATCCAGGTTCGAGGAAGCGATGCCGAATGACCGGGAATATTAAAGGAAAATCAAGGTCGTAGGTTAAAAACACCTCACACACGCTATCGTTAAAATAATCGCACGATATCGCGTTTCAACGCGAATTAAAGAGACATTAAGGGAAAACTTATGACTGCAGAAAGCTGGAAATTCAGCGACTTCTAAACAACACGGCAAAACGTATACTTTCGCCGAGAAAACGTGGAGAAAAGGATAAATCAACCGGTCGGACGGAAGCTGGCGAGCATCGAACACGATTGTCTGGGAAAAGTTGAATTAATTTACTGGCGATGCAGAAAAGAAAACAAAAGAAAACGGAGGAGAGGCCAGTCTGACTACGAATACAACATTTTTCTCGAGTGCAGTCGGCTGGCTTGCGCACCTTAATGGCTCTTTAACGAGTTAAACAATCGTTAAGAGTTTAAACAATCTCACCGGTTCGACTAGATTTCTCTCTCTCTCTCTCTCTCTCTCTCTCTCTCTCTCTCTTTTTTTCTTTTCAACGACAGATATCCACGGAGTCGCATCTCGCAACTCGAGCAACTTCAAAGAGCTCGAGTTTTGGTTTGCAAACACCGCGAAACTTTTCTCCGTTTCCAGCCTCTGATCCAAGCCTCTGCTACCATCGCTTTGGTCGGTTTACTCGCCGTTTCGGACAACGTACTTCTACGAACTTAAGTCGAAACTAAGTATCCAGAGGATCCGGCGCAAAGACACCAGCCGCATGGAAACGGGCTTGCTCGTTAGCCGCCATTGTTCTGACAAATTTCTCCACCGCGCTGTTATTCCGCCGTATAGCTTGGCTGAAAGGGTGGAATTTCGTTCTGGGGTGCTTAGTATCGCGCGTACGCATCAACGCCTTAATGCACGCGTAAATCTCGTCCACCTGAATCACATTTTTGACTCGCATTACGTCAGAATGGAGATAGGAATCCAATGCAGATTAGTCCGCCGAGTGTCATCGACGTAAGATTACACACGAGTTTCTACGTGTCTTTCCTCTTCTTCTTTTTCTAATCCATTTTCTCCGCGTGCAACGACGTACCAAAATTTCCGATCACATAGACTTTCCACTTCATACTCCAAGTGCGATTTGTATCAACGAATTTGAACGCGAGAGCAAGTAGGACAAGGAAATGGAAAATACATAATTGTCGATATTTTTTGCATCGTTTGCTTCCGAACACGAAGCGCGAGGTCTATCTGGAAAAGTGTCGCACGCCGCCGTAAACGACAGAGGAGCAGCAGCGCGGAAACACAAGACGAAAACAGGCCAGGAAATTGTCGCAAGAGAAACATCTTTACGAAGTCGCAGGCACCCAACCGACAGCGGTGCTCGCCGACCGCCGATCGATTTCCTCTTTCGACGTGGCATCCTACAGAACCGCCAAATACCACAAATCCTCTCTCTGATCGCCGATTCGGGATCTGCGAAGACGCTTACGCACGTATCTGTCCGATCTACCGGAAAATCGCGTTATCCCATCTGCTGCTCTACCTGGTGGCCGCGAGAGTAGCGGAAGAAAGAAAAAGAGAGCGCAAACGAGGCAGCATCGATACCAATGAGAAATCGCGGGCAACGGATCGTCCTAGTGACGAGTTCGCAGCGATGTTCGCCGATTTTTCCGGCCACGATGGGGCCCCACCACTCTCTCTCTCTCTCTCTCTCTCTTTCTCTTTATAAAGGCGTTCACTCGACGAAGGTGTACGCAGTTGGACTGCTACGAGCGAAGGTGAAACGAAGAAAGAGAAAGGTGGAAGGAGAGTAGGAGAAAGACTGCGAGGAGCGTGGTGCCGCTCGGCAAAGGCCATTTACCGGTGACAGAGACAAATAGAACCGGGTACGTTCTAGGGGGGTCCGTGAGAGAGAAGCCGCGTGTCGTCTAACTAACAGAAGCAGAGAGGACAAGAACGAGAGGAGTCCCTCGGTCGACGAGGATCGAGAATATGGCCATAGTAGGAGGAACGAACGACCCTCGTACGAGCAGCGCAAGACGATGAATTCCGTCACGGCCTGGCCCTCGTGCCAGGTCCGTCACTCGATTCTTCAGCGCCCTTTTCCTTGTGCTCTCTTTTTTTTTTCTTTTGGTACTTCTCGTGGTTAAGTTCTAACAGTCGGGAAACGTACAGTGGGAAAGCTCGTGATCATTTTCCGCCGTGTTTCTTCGCGTTTCAGGGTCGACTTTGCAACGTTGAACAGACCGAGGATTGCAAGTACAGCCGATGAGAATTATTTTGCTAAATAATACGTGATAATAAAATTTGAAATCAGTCTCGAAAGCAGATTGTAGAGATGAGAGACGATCTCGCTAGAATTATTAACGCTAAACCAACCGACACTACTTGTATGCTTATTGACTACAAATTTATCTTAGAAGAAGAAAAGCAAACTAGAAATAGATACCGAAGAATATATTGTACGCATATTTTATGAAGTTACAGATTAGGAAGCGATTTGTTAACGTTTGAACATGGTGAAATTTGCGTAGAAATTTGAAAGCGGTCAATTTGACCGCTGCGGTAGGTTTAGTGTTAATGTACAGGGTGAGGTATTTTAAACAGGTCACCTAACCCCAACCTAACGCCTTCACCTACAGAAAAGTTGGTAATACCAGATTATGAGCCCCCCGATACCAAGTAACTTTGGTCTGATGCATTTTCTCCTACCTTCAAAAACAAGCCAGTTATTCGGGTGACCTGTTCAAAATGCCCTACCCTGTACATAGCGAATAATTGATTGTTCAAATACTCGGCTGATCTTCGTGTTACGCTTCCGATAAATATCTTGTAACTTGTACGTACACATCTTCAAATTCCTTTCAAATTCTGCCTGTTTCGCCTAATGATTGTACTTAGGTATTTCAGCCAATTGAAACCCATCTCGTTCCAAGCGTTAATGAGATTTCAAAACGCTTCGTACAATGTACACGTAGAAGATTTGTAGCAGCGTTCGACTACTTCCACCAGCCACGCCATAAATTCGCCGTAAGTACACGAGGACGCACCATCTACATATCAATTATTACTCTATTATTATCGAGCCTGGCGTATGCACGTGTTCCAACAACAGCCAGCACGCGTGTTCCTTCCTTTCCATTCTATCCGCCTCGCTCTTTCCTCCTTTGTCTTCTTCTCGCTATCGCGAGGTTGAATAATTTCGTTGCAATTAACGCATTCATCGTGCCCTTGGGCCTTGAACGGAACGCAGCATCGAGAGCAAAAACTGGAAGGTATTATACCTGAGGAATGGACGAGTATCGAGTAGAGGGAAGAAGAAGAGGAAGGAAGGAGAAACGAGGAAACGAGAAGGATACGAAGGGATCCGGCGAGGCACGTACACGTTCGTCGGCCTTCTCTTCCTTAACCTGAATATGGAAGAGAGGTTGTGGATGCCGCACACGGCTCGCCGGGAATGCGGCGTGTCGTTGCCCTGGCACAAGTTTTAGGCGCAAACCGCCGGTTCTTTTATTAAAAATCGCCAGCTGCACGAAACTTTCTACCGGAGAGCGATTTTTCTTCGCCACGTTGGCCTTTCGATGTGGCAAAACAGGAACACGTGGTCAAACCGAATTATTCGATTAATATGCTTTCGACATTTATCCCCGTGAATTGAAAATATAATAACGTCTTATACGCATAAACGGTGCACATAATTAATGCACACTAATGTACATAAATATACATAATTAATGTATATTAGTATTGTGATAACTACATAATATAAGCGCATATTATAATTTTATGTACGTTACGAATATTCCATTGGTAGCTGCCTTTTTATTACGATAAAAGTATAAGAAATTTGATATAGCTCGTTTACAAAACTTTCTATATCAATCGTTAACATCGCGCAAGCAGGTAAGTAGTATTTGCAAGCAGGTTTTGCTTTTGTTTAGTGAAATGGGAATTTTTTATTACGCGTATGATAGAAATTGGGATCTCTGGTGTAATTGTGATTGGACTAAACCTCTAATATAAAATACAAAGTGGTACGTTCGACAGTAACTTGGTCGAAACTTATTAAAATAAGCTCATGGTTCGAAATTTGCTGCGATATAAAACTATACATATATGAAATTTTACACTGTATACTACCACCTAATAGTATACAAATGTACAATAAATACAACTCAAATAATAGCCAAATCCTACAAATCTGAACTCTAATCCACAAAACTTCAATTATCTTCAGAATAATACTATTAAATAAATTTTACACCGTATACCAATAGTATACAAATGTGCAATAAATAGAACTCAAATAATAACCAAATCCTATAAATCTGAACTCTAATCCACAAAACTTCAATTATTTTCAGAAAAATACTATTAAATAAATTTTACACCGTATACTACCCCCAACAGTATACAAATGTACAATAAATACAACTCAAATAATAGCCAAATCCTATAAATCTGGACTCTAATCCACAAAACTTCAATTATCTTCAGAATAATACTATTAAATAAATTTTACACCGTATACCAATAGTATACAAATGTACAATAAATACAACTCAAATAATAATCAAATCCTATAAATCTGGACTCTAATCCACAAAACTTCAATTATTTTAAGAATAATATTATTAAATAAATTTTACATCCTATACTACCCCCAATAGTATACAAATGTACAATAAATACAACTCAAATAATAGCCAAATCCTACAAATCTGAACTCTAATCCACAAAACTTCAATTATCTTCAGAATAATACTATTAAATAAATTTTACACCGTATACCAATAGTATACAAATGTACAATAAATACAACTCAAATAATAGCCAAATCCTATAAATCTGAACTCTAATGCACAAAACTTCAATTATCTTCAGAATAATACTGTTAAATAAATTCTGCACTAATATTATTATATCACACTAATATAAATTTTACATTAATATGAAACACAGAAGGAATATCAATATCGATAAATAAAAAAGTACAGAGATTTAACACGTTCAAGAAACAACGACGATAAACAAGTACGTTATCTCTATTTAACCTACGCATATTCTGTCCTATATATCCGCCTGTAGCCGTATCAGCGAAAGGATTAAAGGTCGAAACAGACGCGTATCTACTAGCGATCGTTGACAAATTAATTTCGTACGTAAACGATGGAAAATGCAAAGGCGGGTCGGTGAGGTAAAAAGTTCTGGTTGTGAGAACGACTTGTTGTCCTGTAGGAAACTGCATTAGATAAAGCACACCAACGCAGGGCAAAAGGGACGTTTACTGTCCGAGCTGGTATGGACCGACGTTTCATGAAACATAAATGCCGGTGTATCCATTCGCTCGAAATCCCGGGCGGGTCGTTTTCGCGTCTCATTCTCTATACTCCATTACTGCTGTCATTAAACCCCTCGGCTGGCCATCGAAAGTCCCAAACCTAGCGACCGCCCTTTGGTACGCGTTGCGCGCGCCCGACGTTTTATTACGATTAAGAGTGCCGCTAAAACACGCCGTCCAAACAGATAGATAAACGACGGGGCAAGGAAAATAGAGGGTGTGGATCCTAGAGAAACGTGGCGTGGCCCGATCACCGCGCTAGCAGATGTTCCCGGGGCTGAAATGGGGCTCGAACATCGAAATTCGAAGGCAGAAACGCGCAATGCGCCGCCAGGGGATCCTGGCGCCCCGCTCCAGCCAACTTATAGTTTAAGGGCAGAAACGGACCAAGGAGAACGTGAACTCGCCGGATAGAGCGAGAAGAACGAACACGTGCTGGATACATGCATGTACAGGGTGTCCTGTGATACGTATATTCTATGAAATTCGATGAAATTCTATGAAAATCGAAATTACTGTGGATCGTGTCGTTTCATTTAGTGTAACACATTTTCTGCAGCAAAGTCGTGTTTTAATATTGGTTCTTCTTGCGTAGATGATTTAAAAAAAAAGGTTGCTAAAACCGTTTGGAACCACAAGCTCTTACGTCGCAACACATGCTCGGCCACCAGATCATACTTTGATATTGACTCCACTTGTATAACGGGTTCTGACGAAACGCTGCTGAAATTAAAATTCTTCTGCAATTTAACCAACGATCAATTTAACGAAGATAACGAAACCTCAATTAACGCAACGGAAAATTCACTGATAAACAAACTGAGACGGATAAAACGATACACGATGGCGAAATCACTTTCCTGTTTATACCACGTATCAAATTTTCTACTAATTGTGTTATTAATTGAAAATCTGTACCACCGGTGTTATCGAATACCAGATGACATAACGCGAAATTCGCTATAGCTGATAAACGAGCTGAAACAAAGCGCACGCCATCGACCAAAATTCTGAACTCACTTTCCTATTTGTATCGTGTATTGGATCCCCTGTTAATTCTGTTATCGATTGAAAATCAGTATCATCAACGATTTCCTTGATTCTCATATAACAACTTCTCTCTGAAACAACGTTACTCCGACAAACGGAGAAGCCTCTCATTCGCACCCTCTGGAACGCAATCTCATCAATTTCCGTTTCTTCATTTCCTAAGTTCCACGAGACGCACGCAGATGCCAAACTTTCCATCGACACTTGTGCAAACTTTCTCGCTGTTTCCAAATAACGAGTCGACTCGTCATGGAAATTACTGCCATACGTTACAGGACACCCTGTATGTAACTCGAAAAGGGAATCTAAGTGGTACGCCGAGGCTCGTGGCGACTAGGAGAGAAGAGGCAGGGGAGTGTTGCTGTACAAGACTCTCGGTAAGCTCGATGCCTGTTAAGTTTCTCGTGTATTATATCGTGTGCCGAAGCCCCGAGGGACGTCCAAGCTTTGGGGTTCGCCAAGAGGATCGACCCGACCCGTACTGTTCTGTTCACCGACGTCCTGCTTAAACTCTGCGGAGGAAAGGGGCAGCGAAACACCCTTCCTAGTTTTCGAGGCTGTCGGAGGGGGGTTTCGGGTTGGTGGGAGACCGGGACAGGCGACGAAACCCAATGGATCGCCGAAAATGCACGACCCACAAACACGTCGCGCGAACAAAGAACATTGTCGGGCCGAAATAATTGCGCTACTGTCGGTAATAATGCGGCCAGATGCCTGCGTGCGGATCTGCCCCTGCGTTTTCCACGGAAGCCAAAGGGGACACTAAGTTCGATCGACTTCGCCATTTATACGTTTTACGCTTGTTTCTTGCGTTATTACTTTAGCTCGCGACGTGAAGAAAAACCGCGATCGAAATTCTGTTTCAAGGCTGCCAGGCTGCAACGAAACCATCTATCTGTTGCTTTATTTACCGTAGCGATAACGCGGTGCGTGATAAAGTTGAACGAGATTTCTGTGTTAGAGCGATTAGAAGCGTGCACGACGACTAGGCGCGTTTCCTTTCGATTCTAGAAGGTCAATTGCAGGCGGAGGATGTTCGATAGGAGCAGCATATTTTCGTCGAGTTTTCGATTTTGACGCGTGTTAGGAAACTCCATGGAGCGAACAAAAGTTCCAGTCTCACTGGTGCTATCGTTTACAGAACGCACGAAAGCGAAGAATAGCCAACGCGACGGCAAAATTTACCGACGCGAACGTCGAAAACACTTACAACAATCGTAAAAGGGAATATGCAGAGGAGAAGTGCAATACAAGAGGAAAAGGGAAGGAACGACAATAAGGAAGCACAGCCAAGAGGCAAAAAGCCCAAAAGTTACCTAGTTTTAGAGAATAGAAGGCAATGTAATAGATTATATAAGAAAAGAGAGATAAACAAAGAAAAGAGATTAGTTAGATATAATAATATAATATATTAGATATTATAAAAGCTCGTCCAAAGCCGAAAGGTACGGACCAAGTAATAACAATAACAATAATTGTTGAAGTGGTTAACATTTGTAAGAAAACTCTACATCCGTTCTGACTAATTTTCTCAATCGCTAAAGCCATCGACAAACGATGGCTTCGGAGTTTTCAGTGACTAGGTAACACTGCTAGCGTGCGGATCTGGACCAGCTCAAACTGCATTCATATTTACACATACATTTCTTCGTTAAATATATTTTGCTATCTTACAATTTATCCACGCGTTCTTCTATCTATATAACCAATAACCACAATAACAACAACAACAATAATAATAGTAACAGTAAAGGGGAATACAAATTCCTAGTTTCTACTAATTTAACTCTCATTCTTACCGTGACATGCAACAAATAGGAAGATTCATCTTAGACCACAGTTGCGAACCAAACGACGATCATGAAGATTTCGGCAAGTCCGTAATAATTTCCCAGCCTTATCTCGCTGTCTGAAATTCTATCGTAACGTGATGGACGAGCGTACCCGTGCATCGCCTGCATGAAACTTGAAAAGTGCGAGCCCTCGTGAAGTTAAACCTCGGTCGAGTTAAACGGAACGCTGCCTGTACAGCGAGAAACGAATTCATAATCTGCCCTTGCGATAACCGAAATAGAAAGTTGCCCGAACAAGGCCGGAACGCGAGCGATAAGAGACAACGATACGTTTCAATCCGGCGCGATAAGGATGGAAAAGTGGAACGCGTGTAAACTGTTCATAATATTCGATGAGATGAGACGAGACCCGTTAAAAATGCATCAATCACCGTTAACGGGCCATCGGGAAACAGTAAGCAAAAGGAGCAATAAAGTGTCCGGTCGCATTTAGGATGCACCGGTTTCAGCGACAGCTTGACAGTTTGTGATGAATCGGCGGTACGCTCGGGATCATACCCGACGAACGCGACCAGCAGCTAGGAAAATCGGCCATTTCGTCGGCTATTTACAAAACGCTCGGCAAGAGGTAAAAAATGACGGGTTTCCCTCGGCAGACGGTCAACGACGACGACGACGAAGACGAAAACGGCGGCGACGATGTCGAGGACCGTGCAGGCCGAGGATACGCGAAGCATCGTTATCAAGCGGATGTCACGCGAGTGGCACGCGACCTCGCGACTTTCCGTCTCGCTATGCGAACTCCGTACAACGCTTTTCCATCAGAACGAAACAGGCTTGTGTCAGCCGAGCTCGACGACACCGCCGGTAACAAATCACCGCGGATATGATGCCTCGTGACGATTCTCGACGAAGGTTTTCCTCCGGAAATTTATCACCACTCGTGTACGCTCGCTCTTTCGTTTCTTTGCTTTCGTTTGGAAACGTTGTTGGACCAGAGGAGGCAAAGTACACGTGGCTTGATCGTGGTACGTACGAAGAGGCTGCGAGAAATGTTTGCACGCGTCCTTATTTTCCGATAAAGCGTCCTTTGCGAAGCTTCGCGTTCCGCTGTTGCGGCATCAAATTCTTGTAAATGTAGGAACGTGAAAACGTTACGAACCTTCCCAGCAACCAGATAATACGCAAGTATGAAATACCCGAAGTAAAGCAATATTTTGCCAGATCTCTGCGTTTCGACGCCACTTTCTCGGTTCGCTGTGTCCATCAAACTACGAATTCGCGGGAATAATCTCTACGGTCTACGTTAACAACGTGAATATTCGATATAAAAACCTGTAGTATGCCTGGCAGGTGTCGATGTCGTATACGTATAAATTCCCTTTTATTGTGCTTACCTGAAACAGAACGAAAAGGGAAGAATTAGTCAAATATTTCCTAGAATTTTAATCGTGCGTGTGTTAATCATTTAGATTACGTGTTAATTATGTCGAGGAAAATACGAATTGTCATAAACGCATCCGTAGTCTAATAATCTATTCTAAATTCCTACATGAAACTAAAATATAACAATTACTCGTGGTCCTAATATTGTTAAAACTTCTTCGATTTTTACATACCAGAATTACAAATTTTAACCGTTTATCGTCAAGATCGATAAATCTCGTTGTTTCGGAGTTAAACTAGTTGAAGAAGGGAAGCAGACAGAAAGTGTATCTAATAAGAAAGAAGATCTAGAAATGAAAGAATCGGACCCGGTACAACCGTTGTTTACTTCGATTTTCCACAGAGCCACAGAACGTTAATCATTGCGTTTATTAAAAAGATCTACGCGCGACAATAAATCGATAATAAAAACACTATGAAAGAATACACGGATCGAGTAGGTAGGTAGCGCGTAGAGATATTGAACGAGCGAGCACAATGATTTCATTCGCGCGAATCCTTCGTTCCGAGATGATAAATAGCTGCCTACGGATAAATAGACATTATTCCCAGGAACAACGTTCGCGTTTTTCAAGCGGCCATTTATTTAATACGTTTTAAGAGACTTTTAAATCACTGGCAGGCTTCATGTTGAACGGGCCTCGACTTGCCTCGAGTGCTCCAGCAAGTTAAGGCTTTTCCATCCACCTAATCCAGTTTTGATTATAAATCACTTAAAGCCGTCGTTCTGACAGCGAAACGAAGTTTTCGAAGGCTGTTCCGACATTGCGGCGGCTATATTTACCGACTCGCCAGCCCGTAATTGAAGGATTTATCTAAGGGAAAAAACGCTCGTCTCTCGCCGCTCAGACAGCCTTTTTTTCCCTTCGGCTGCATTTTCTTCCACGTCCAAGCAGCGACCAACTAGAATTAAAGCAGGCGAAGTTGCGTGTCATCGCGTTGTGTCGCCTTTACGCGGCTCTTCCAGATAAATCTACGAGTTGCCACGCAACCTATTTGCGCGGTGAAATCACGCGATATCTTCTAATTCAATGTCGTTTATTCCATCACGAGACGCGACCTTCTCCGATCGCTTCTCTGTGATACCAGACCATTAGAAAACTTTGCATTTATCTGGCCATGAATTTTAAATAGAACTGTAACACATCTATAATTGAGCTTCTCCGCAGACAAGCTGATTAGCTTCAACTTTTCATCTCAATTTCATTATGGAGATACATAGCAGCACATGCCAGAGCCAATGCAACTAGTTCTCCTGTACCTGTTCTTACAGCGTCTATCTTCTGCCCTTGTATCAGAATACGCGTACGTGTATTTACAAGATATTTGTACTTCAAGAGATTCAAAGTTCAGAATCAATTTCCCCCCAAAATGCGAATAACGTGAAGATAAAATATCATCGAATTTATTGATTTAACTTTTATACACTCGTCAAACCACGGACGAAACTTGTTCGTAAGAAACGTAAGTCATCCAGCTCTCGTGAGAAGGACAAACCTTGATCGTTTTAATTAGTCGTATCGTACGATCGTTTGGATTAATCGTATTTTACGAAAGAAAGGAAAAGGAAAAGTAATTGCTTGAGGAATATTAGCAAATTAAATAAGAGCGTAGCAGTAAGAGAATGATACAGAGCGGAATAATAATCGAACTGACCTCGATAGAGCAGACCTCGTCGAATATCGATAACGCTTAACACTAAACCCACCGACACTTCTTGTATACTTATTGATAGACTGCAAATTTTTCTTAGAAAAAAAAAAAAGAACTAGAAATAAACACCGAAGAATATATCGCATGCATATTTTACGAAAAGTCATAGATTAGGAAGCGATACGATAACGTTTAAGTATGGTCAAATTTGCGTAGAAATTTGAAAGCGGGCAATTTGACCGCTGTGGCAGGCTTAGTGTTAACAAAGCCAACCGTTTGCACATTCCAGCGAAAACCTATAACCGAGAAATATTCCGGAAAAGTGGACAAGGCGAAATGCTGAATTAAGTAAATTGCCTCTGAAATTTTGTCAACCAAGAAGATCCGGATCGAGCGATAGAAATCGCAGCCACGGAGGATCATAAAGTCGAGGAAAGATTCACCGCGGTGCAAAAATATTCCTACGACTCAACCAAGGTCGGTTAAATCCTCTAACGAGCGGCTTACAAAGTGAAGAGAGGCGACTCGTCTTATCTGCGAATTAGAGTCAATTCGCACGTCTGGCATGATGCATCCGAGCAGAGGGCTCCTGAATGCATGGCAACGTCAAATAACAACAAGTACATTACGTCAGGTTAGCATGATTCATACGAGATAACGTCGTGGCAAGATAATTATGGTTGTTACGGGCAAACAAAGCGGAGGTACGCGCAGAGCCACGGAACCGGCGTCTATCGACCGGCCGAGTACACACGGTTCGACAATCGACGCGCCGCCACAATCAACGCTCGATTCAGCCGCGAACGCGTCCCATCCACCGGCGCGAACTTCATTCGACGTTTAATGCGCGCGAACCATTCGTGTCGGACCGATCGTTCTTATAAAAATGTCCGGAAATCGTGTTTGACGTATCGTTACTGGACACGTATATCGGATAATCGTCGTCCCCTCTGTCTCTTTCACGTGCGCTCTCCCCTCGGTGATTCCCATCGACAACCCTTCCGACCATCTTTTAAATAAATTTCAACGCGGCCAACAGCTACCGGTTATCGCGACGCGTGTCACCGTCCATTTAAATCGAAATCCCAATGAAATTACACGGGGCACCGGCCTAAAAATCTGGTCGAAATTTATGGATCTCCCAACTTTTCCAAAAACGAGACGAGTGGTCTTTTTTTATGGTGTTTTTTTTTTGTTCTTTTTTTTTGAAGGCGAGGTGCGTTGCCACGGAGGATCCCAAAACGAACGGTACGAGTAAAATCAAAATCGAATAAGGTGAAAACGATCCAACGAACGCGGGAAATGTGAATTTGGAATTTTTTTTTTTTGGAAAACTGTGAATTTTCTTAAATCATCTTCGTGACCATCGTGAAACGTAAGAAAGAAGAATCTGTTTAACTTTCGCCAACCGCAGTACTTTATCGACTAACAATATTAACAAATTGCCAAGTTACGATTTCTCCTTTACGAGTTTCGTAATTTCAAATACTCGAACGAGCTCTTTCAAAGTGTATTCGTCAAATTTAATTTCTCTTAACCCCTTGCGCTACTTTGACGAGTCTGGCTCGTGATGAGAATTTTGAGCCAAACCTGAATATCGCGAGTCAGGCTCGCAGTCTAATTTCAAGTCGAACGTGAATATCACGAGTCTCGCTCGTGGACTTAAAACTCCGGCCAAGTGTGAATGTGTTGCGTGGGGTCCTTTTTCTAAGCACGGGCGCGGCTATCTCGCGCTCAGCCGCACAGATTTCGTGTTTCAAGTTCAGACACACTCTCCGCCGATTCGGCTCCTTTCCCGACCATTCGGGCGCATCGTTTGAGCCAGGATTCTTCCCAGTTAAATGGTAGTGCAAGAGATTAATATCAGATTTCTTGCTGCAACGTGCTTTCATCGGTGTTGGCGATTTGTATCAGGTTGTCCGGAAAGTTTCTTTCGTTTCACATCTCGCACCACGCTTTTCCTTTCATATTATTTCACGAATTACGAAACGGAGCAAAATGGATCGTACGTGATTCGGTAAAATGATAGAAAAGAAAAAATGTTTCCTTACAAAACGAAAGAAACTTCCCGGACAACCTAATATCTCGTGGCTGGTAAGGTTTGGCTAATAATATTAGTCCGATCGCGCAAGGGAGCGAAGAGGATGCAGAATATCGCGACGTTTCTGGCATGTCTGGCGATAACGTGGCAATAGAAGGGCAAATATTTCTAGGCTAAACCAGAGTTGACGAGGTTAAGGGTCAGCCAAAGTCCACCGACGACCGATGTGTAATTCCGACCGGTTTTTATTAGGACTTTAAGGCCGTAAGCCACTTAGGTTTAATGGCATGACCGCGTTATACGCTCGTACGTTCCGGCTAGCTGGAGTAGAGAAAAAAAGGGGGAAGAACGGAGGCAGGCGAAAAAACAGAGACGTCAGAACGGAAGCATTATGCGGACTAGCTTGAGAGAGAACGAAAAAACAAATGTCTTGAGTCGCCAATAAAAAAGCAGGAGAGCGGATACTTTCATATTCTGCAACATACGTTACTTATCGCGATATCGTTACATAAAATACCTCGTTTTATTACAGAGACACAATGACGACGCGTTCAGCATACGAAACAGCGTCTGCGGTCGGTAGCAAGTTACTGCGATCGTCAAAACGCCAAGGATTACACGTGGTATTTCAGCTACGCGATTAGTCCACCCAGACCTTCGCGTTGTTCGAGGATTCGTCATATGCCTAGCAGTCGGTGAACGAGAGGACCGAAATGTTGTGGTTATCGGTTATATAGGATAGAAGAACGCGTGGATAAATTGTAAGATAGAAAAGTATTATTATATATTATTACATTATATATATATTGTTGAAGTGGTTAACGCTTCTAAGAAAACTCTACATCTGTACTGACTAATTTTCTCAATCGCTAAAGCCATCGACAGGCCATAGAAAAAAAAAGGCAACGATGGCTTCGGAGTTTTCAGTTACCAGGTAACACTGCTAGCGTGCGGATCTGGACCAGCTCAAACTGCATTCATATTTATACATACATTTCTTTGTGAAATATATTTTACTATCCTACAATTTTTCCACGCGCTCTTCTATCTATACAACCCATAACCACGACATATATTATTCATTTAACAAAGAAGTGTATGTATAAATATAAATATAAATACAGTACACGTAAATATAAATTCATTTTTACTTCATGTTGTGGTTATGGGTTATATAGATAGAAAAGCGCGTGGATAAATTGTCAGATAGTGAAATATATTTAACAAAGAAATGTTCGCATAAATATGAATACAGTTTGAGCTGGTCCAGATCCGCACGCTAGCAGTGTTACCTAGTAACTGAAAACTCCATCGTTGCCTGTCTATTGCCTATGGTTGCCATGTGGTTGTCTTTTGTCTATGGCCTGTCGATGGCTTTAGCGATTGAGAAAACTAGACAGAATAGACGTAGAGTTTTCATACAAGCGTTAACCACTTCGACACGAAAGAAGGGAGAGAGCGGAAAGTCGCGAGGTGATGAGAAAGAAAGAGTGGAAGAAAGGTAAGGTACGGAGCGGCAAGGTGGAAGAACGAAGAAGAAAGACAAACGAAGGGCACGGACGCGTGGAACGGAACGAAATTCCTGCCGAAGCAGCGTACCGTGGTATTAACCCAGTTCAACCTGGGCATTATTGATTTCGACGCCGGCCAGGCGGTGTGAACGAAGTTTCATTCTTAATACTTTTCGAGCGTTCAACGTAAGCGCGCACACGGTGTTCTCGTTGCCAACGTACGACCGAATGGAGAGGATCGATTATCGGGTTGAAAGCAGCAGCAAGCGAACCGACCAACCACTCGACTAAGCGGGGCAAAGAGCGGGCCTGGCCCGGATTCTGCTCCCGCCAAATCCCTCTGCTTCTCTCTCTCTCTCTCTCTCTATCGTTATTCTCGCGACCTCGCAAGCGCGTTACTTTATTATTATTTCGTCGTTATCTGGATTGCCTGGCTTCCGGCGAACGACGCTTTTCCCGGCAACGACTGAAAATCCCGGTTGCTGTTCCCGTCGTTTGCCGCCGCTTTCATTCCGCCCGTATCGCCCAGGCGAAAATTACTTTCCGCCAAAGAGGCATACACACACAGCTGCGCAAGCGGATATCGACGGTGTACGCGCGCCACCGTAGTGTTTCCGCGACACACCGCGAACGCTTCGGAACGATTTAATTCTGCGAATGCCTGGACAATTGGCCGGGCACAACCATCCCACGGATACATTCTTACGAAATCGTTTCGCCGGAATGCGATCCGGATCCACGGCACGCCGATATTTCAGACCGAGCCATCAGCCGTGCAGATCGCAAGGTCGTTCGGAGCAGCGGCCACGAAAAGGAAGACTCCTCCGCGGACGAGGAGGACGCACAGAGGCGAGACAGAGAGCCAGTTATATCTTGAAAGAGATCGCCGATCGCCGGTCTCTGCCTTTCTAATTAATTATCATACCCGACTACCACGGTCCATTTGCGTTAGTCACACGCTGCTGGAAAGCGCACAGTGGCGACGTGGGTGCCGAAAGAATCTTTAGCTGGAAAAATTCCTCGCGTGGATGGAATTTGACGAGAGAAAGCGTTACATTCGGATGTTTTATTCGTCCGCGAAGACGATCCAGTCTCGTTTTGCTACGAGATCTTCGCACTTTGTCATCGTCGGTTATCGTATTATACCACCGCTCAGGTGTATTTGCGTGAGCCACGAGCTTTTGCAAAGCACAGAACGGCGATACAGATCCTGGAAGAACCTTTCGCTCAAAGAGTTGCTTCTCTGAAAAAGCAGCTGGAATTCCTTCAGAGAAAGCGTTCCGCTGGGTCGCTTCGTTTATCGAGACGACGAAGTTCTTTTAATTCGAATCTGCGGCTTTATTACTTTTCCATGGATAATAGGAGGGAATATACGAATATACTTTCGTAAGAACGAGGTATAGTAACAAATGTAGAATTTAGATGCAACGAACGTTTTACGTTTTCACTTAGTGCCTGGTGTTCTTCATTTAATCGATGCCTCTATTTCCTACGGTGAATGACGAATGACAGTAATTTTAGTCTCGGGTGAAATCTACAACATCGGCTCACCGAACCAACCAATATTTTACCGGTGGAATCTGTATCGAGGTAATGTCGCAGGTCTCCGTTTCATCGTACGATTCGTACTCATGAGCAGTCCGCGACGAAGAAAACCACGGAAGAAATGGAGAGTTAATTCTTAAACGACGCACAAGCAACGTACAAATTGACAATTGACGCATACGATCTTCTAAAACTCTTGATAAACATTCAACACCGATCACTTCCGAGACATTGCTGCCAATGATACATCACGTCCGATCGAACGTGTCACGTTTCTTATTCATCGTTCGTTTCATTTTCTCTCTCATTTTTTTCCTTTTTTTTTTTTTTTTTCTTGTTTCCGAGACGTCGTTTTCCCGACGAGACAAAAATCCTTGCGCCACAACGAACGGAAGATCGATTAATCACGAGAGAGGCGTAGTCGTATCGCGTTTCGACAAGTGCACGGCAAAAATACGCGGCTATATTCCACGTTATTAGAGAGAAAGCGCAGATCTCTCGTTCATTAAAGATTATATGCAAATCGCATGCAAATGCCATGCAAATACTGTTGCACACTTTTTCCACGGCATAATGCACACCATAACGGCTAAGCATGACTCCGATGGAGTAATCGGCCGGCTTCGTATTCGCCGGTCTCGCTGAAAGTCGCTAACGAAATTACGAGCTAACAAAGACAGTATCTCGGCGAGAAGTTCGCTAATCTGCCAAGCTTTAATCTGTAAGGCTTTATTATATCGTATCGTTCGTCTTTGTTATAATTTCATTGATTATGTTTTATGTCAGTTGCGTTATATGTATGTAGATTTTTCTTATGGCTATCGTCGACGTGTGTTTCACACGACAGAACAGAGGAAAGACGAGTCGTATTTTTCTGCTTTTATAGAGCAATTTCTAAATTCTTCCCCAGAATGACGAACAACGTTGCTAGCAAGATACAAGAATCTCAAATAAATTGAAAGAGATTAAATGAATTAGTCCCTTTTATATTTATTAGAGTCATTGTCGTGCTGAAATATCATACGCTTCAGAAATTGTCATACGATTAACGAGATAATGTAGTTTATCGCATCGCGGCAATTAATTACTCTCAAAGAAAGAAAGCGCGAAAAAATACGATTGTTCTTCTACGATTTTGTGGCATTTAATTTACAAGATATCTCGCTGTATTCGGAGTAACATTCATCTATGGTTTTCTGATACGCAATTTTGAAAGCTTCATCGAACGAAAATTCGAAATCCGCGTGTTTCTTTCCGTATCTCCGTCGTTTTATTCCACAAGTCTACGTAAAAAACACATAAGCGAAGGTTTGACTAACCACAGGCTGGAAATCCACCACTACTCGTCGTAACACAACTCTCAAGGTGAACCAACCCGTGTGGCATCGTCTGTGTAATCGTGTTTATGTAAAACGTCTTTCCAGTACATAACAACGCAACCGTAAGATTCCAGACGATCCGAAGATGCAATCTGTTAACCAGTCTCCAAGAATGTAATCGAGCACGATTACACATTTCTAGAATCGGTTCCTTGTTGCCCTTGTTTAATATTCAACGATAATTCTACACTAAGACTATGCGGGATTTTTTATGGCGAGCCTCGTTCCATCGTCGCTTGTTAGGAGCAAACGAAGCTACAAAAGATTTACGGTACAACCTCGCGCAATATTCAAACGTCTTAACACATTGCCGATTATTGCACCAGAAATTCTGTTATTTAAATAATTGTATTATTTAATTTTCCCAATTACCTACGAATAGCGACTATTTCAAATGAACAAAAATTTCAACAACTTTCATCTTCCTTCGCATTTCTCATGTTACGTACGTGTTATCCTTGCAATGCATTTTAACGTTAATTAATTAATATGAATTTTTTATCGCGTGAATATTAATCTCAATGCATCATTGTACACTTACGCTTTACAATATCTCAAAATCTTGCATCGTCTAAAGCAACTCTGGTCGCTTGAGAGAGTAACGAGGGAATGAAAATAAAGACGTTCGTCCTTTTCGAATCGCGCGACGAACTGTAATTAGAAAGTGATAAACTTCCTTCTAAATCGACACGTTCTCGTTCGAAAAATCAACACATGCCCTGATCGTTTTCTGTCCTTGTTATCATAGCAGTTTCCTATTGAACATTTTCCTTCTTCCTATCTTTCACATGAAACACATCTTTGAGACCAAAGAAGATACTTTTTAACGCAGAATTCCTGCCCAATAAATTTCTTGTTTCGCCGAATGCATTCGTCACGCTCGTCCGAAGAAAGTCGTTAAGACAAGATCCAACGATGTCCAACGATTCTTCCTCGTTCTTAGACCGTCGAACGTTAACTTTAAAAAGACGCTCGAACGCCTAGCATCTTCCTACCATCGTCCACGTGGAAAACAAACGTGACAACGAAGAGTTGCTATGCTTTTCGCGGTCCAATGAGAACTACGGACCGATCTTATCGATACTAGCAATACCTTGCAGTCGCGTTCACGCTAATTACACAACAAAGAAAATTCTTTCTCCCACGATTGTCGGTAGTCGTTCGATCATGGCCACGATAACTCGAGCACCGGCACGGAAAACGTCGATCACGGGTCTCTGTCTGCCAGAGAATAAGTCGTTAGTTTCTTCTCTCGTCCGGGGGAATCTTCTTCTTTCTTTGGTAATCCGCGGCTAGCAGAAACGACGGCAAGAAATCACGTGGAAAACGCGCGTAAAAACCGACCGCGATACTCGCTG
The DNA here is from genome assembly GCA_014737475.1 of Bombus confusus. Lineage (NCBI taxonomy): Eukaryota > Metazoa > Arthropoda > Insecta > Hymenoptera > Apidae > Bombus > Bombus confusus. Next base: position 3,419,661 of record JACXIV010000097.1, read on the forward strand.
CACGAGAAGAAAGGAGACACGCGGTTAGAAGGGTACAAGAAGGCCGGGCAAAATTGAAAATTACACCGACAGACAGCATTTATGGTAATACGGCGTGTTATTGGCGAAGGCACGGATAATTTTCAGCCGATTCGAGCGGCCAGGGACACGTGATGCGTTCGTATCACGCGCACGGCGTCATTAAAATCAAAGAGCCGCGTTTAATTCAAACATCGGCTGAATGGATCGGCCTGATCGCAGAAAAATCTCCTCGTCCACATTTTTTGCCGCTACCAAGCCGCTACACACGCGCGTCATGTTTTCAAATAAAGGGCTCGTAACAAAAATGACCCTCGTTCGCGTCCGTCTTTTTCCAGGAAAGTGAAAGTACGCCGCAGCGTCTTCAATCTTTCTGTCCAATATAATACGTCGATTTCTTTTTTTTTTCTTTTTTCTTTTTTTTTTTAGCAAAGTATTCGTCGCGTTGCGCAATGTTTGCGGGGATATCTGCAATCGCATTACAGGAGCTACATGGAGTGAAATTACGGAGTTGTCTGATCGTGCAAAGTACAAAGTATTAAGTAAATAAACCGTGACATTGTTCAAGTTTTTACAATTTCCTTTAGTGGCTACTAAAATGCGTTACTGTTCGCAAGGTAAACAAATTTCGGTTCTACGCGAGTTTCCCGATGTTTGCGAGCAAACTGCAAAAAAGCGGGTGAGCCTAGATTTGAAGAAAAACCCAACAGTCGAGTTCGCCGCGAACAAAAGTGATTTTGACGACTCGCGCGTATCTATACAACTCGAAAAACGATGAAATGATTTTCAACGAAATTTCGAAGAATCCCAGCATCGTTCCTCTCGCATACGAGGTTCTCCACATCGATTCGAAATTAATTCTCCACGCGTGCAAGCACCGGCACCGCGTCTCTTTCATTTCGACACACAGCGTCTGCCCACAGTTTCATTTTTTACGTACACCCCGCATCGCGGTCGTCTCGTCTCGTAATTCGCCGCACCTAAACGCGCAACGCATCATTCCTCATCATGCGATATTTAAACGTAAATTGCGTACAGCTTGTAACGAATATGGCTGGATTATAAAACGGAGTAGAGATTGTTGAATGAAACGAGGTCTTGTGAACGAAAGCCGTAACTACCCTCGCTCTCGAACGTCCAATTCATATCCACGGATATATCATTCACCGCCTAACGTTGATATTTCTCTACGTTGGCACGGCCGGGCCCGAGAACAGGATAGTCAAAGAATCGAGTCGATTGCGTTATCGTTGATAAATATACCGTATAAATCCGGCGGCTAATCACAGGTATACAGGCATCGATTGCACGCACGGCATCGACTTTCGCAATCGGTGTTAATTCGCGTTGCGCGTTCTTAAGCGAGGCACGAAGCAACGCCGGTGATTAATCGACGAGTACGTATGGAAGTCATAATCGCCGTTTATGTCACGCTGCTAATAAATCTCTTTTTAAAACGGAGACACCGGCGCACTTGCTCCGACGAAACCGATTAATCACGCCCAGGGAACAATCGGCCAACAATGAACGGTGGCATCGTTTATAAACATAAATTGTCCGGCCGTTTCGTGAATGGCCACGGATATCTGAACGAATTCTAATAACGAGCTAATGTATTAATCAAACAAACTTTCGCCATATCTTGCAGGTATTCTAAGTCGAGAATAATTTCGTCTGCGAAGGAAATTTGTCTGCAGCTCGAGACAACAGTTTCGGGATGGTGAGAATGCAGCTTTCGCGATAGGTTGTCGGAAAAGTGTCTTTCTTTTGCGGACGCGTCTTTTACAACGATGTTTTTATACAGACACGAAACCTAGTCTGTCGAACGTTGTGATCTTTATCTTGATAGAAGAAAATCGATCATACGTAATTCCAGAAAATAATATGAAAACTGTTGTGTATCAATTATCTCCTTACAAAACGAAAGAAACTTTTCGAACAACCTGATACTTTGATTGAGACGGAATAAATTGATTCGTTTCTGAATGGAACGTGTTTGCACGAACGCGTTTCATCAATGGCTACAGATGTGAATGAATTTTAACAACGAGCCGACGACGCGATTTTTGCGAAAATTCATCGACTTACTACTTCTGCCGACTCTTAGTCACTTCCGATTAAAATACGCGTGTTTAATTATAGTTAAAATTCATATTCTTTAAAATCAGACCGTCGACGAAAGCGTATTTCTCATGGTTTTCCCTGTAAATTTCATTCGCTCGCAATTCTTCTATGTCGCCAAACCACGCGGTCACAAGGTGGAAAACCAGAAACGTAACAACGATATCAACAGAATCGTTAAGTCCCGGCGCGTTAATGGCGCTCGATCGCTAATTTAAAAAACGAAACTGAAGAAGACGATCGACGAAAAAGTGGAGAGAAAAGTAAAAGGAAACGGTAGTGTCCCGTTGGAAATGGGAATGCGCGTCGTCAGGCATTTCCATTCACTTCCTGCGTCCCAGTGGCCTTATGCTGCGCTCACAACGACTTCCGCTTGTTCGTGCCCGCGTGACGAGACACAACGACGCGCGCTTCTTTCCCCAAAACGGCTGCAATCGCTGTACTAAGCCTGTGCAACAACGCAACTTGTGCCGAACGTCAGGTTGAACAATGCGAACGGCTAGCGGATAATCGTTACACGGCGCCGATCGTAATTAAATCGGATTCCGCGTACCCAGGCGCGAGATATTATCTCTCGAGGTTTAATTGACTGGGAATCGATTAACGCACGTCTTCGATACGACCAGAGAGAAACTTCACGCGTTGCGTTATTGGGTCACCAGGTATTCCGAACAAGTCGAACGCGTTCTGTTCGGGTAACCAGATATCTGGGTCTTGGATTTCCTGAAAATTGCACGCTATCTAGTAATAGTATACCGTCATGGTGACGTGCGATAGTGAACGACGGAGAAATCAAATTGCAGAATTTCTTCTACGCGTGTATCGGTGCTGGGTTAAACGTCGTAATGTATATTTTTTTCAGGAAGCCAGATTCATCTTAGACGTGAAAATTTCATCTATCTTGTCTATCGGGAAAAGCAGGCACTAGTTTTACGATTTATTCGCTTTGTAGTTAAAGCGACACGATCGGCTGCTCGCAACGATGTCGAACACTATTCGTCGTATAATTATACGTAAAAAGAAACGTACGATTCTAGGACAGTTTTTGTGCCTGTCCAACGAGAAATTCACAAAAAAAAAAAAAAAAAAAGTGCGAAAGAGTGTCAGAATTCTGGTGGCTAACGAAGCTCACGTACAAAGCAGAAAAAAAGTTGCGAGTAATAAGGACCAGCAAAAAGTCCTTCGCTCTTTCGCTGCTATTGGTGCCATTGAAAGTTTCTTCGCTGTACTGTTCGCGCCTCTGGGATTTTAACGCTTTTAGAATAAAAATTTGAAGCGGAATAAAAATCCGACGCTAGAATAACTTCTATACTTCGAAAATAATGGAAAATTTCCATTGTTTTACTGATTTATTTTATTATTATTATTTGTCATTACTTAGTCCGTGCCTTTCGGCTTTGCACGAGCTTTTCGCTTTTACATCTCGTTTGACGTATATCTCGATCTTGCGCGTTATCTCCTTCATTATTTTACCGAATTACGCACGAACCATTTTCTTCCGTTTCTATTATTACGATCATACGTGATTCGATAAAGTAATATGAAACAAACCTAAAATATCGCTCTCTGGATTTCGATCGCATTTTCATTAATACGAAAATTCGTATTATTTCGCGAATATTCCAGTTTACTTCTTCAGACCGAAAATATCGACCCGCGATCTGTTATCAGATATCGGCGACGCGAGAGAGACTTTCTAGACGCGACTTTGAAGAAGGACATGGCAAACGCCGACTGAACGCGAGCCACGTTTCGAGTACAAGAACCTGCGCGTGCTAATTCCACGGTATTAACGTTGCCAATCCGCTGAACGGCGGGAAAACAACGTACGTAGGTTAAAAGGCAAGAAAAAGAGGCGCGCTGCGCGCACGTATCGATCGGCTAAAGATCCAACGCCAGCTTTCAGTAATCAGAGAGATTAATATGGCGATGACATCGAGGCAGCAACAATTACATCGAGTTTCTGCCCACAGTTCGTTCTAATTATGCGTTCGCTGACTGTAGAAAGGGAGAGAAGGTGAAAGGGAGAGAGATTTCACAAATACCTGTGCGCAGCCATTGCTCGTCCTCGCTTCGGAATACATATTTTGTTACGTATGGTAAACCGGTGGAAGCGTAACGTGAGCATCAAGGCAATCTGCACGATCTCGTTCCTCTTTTCTAACCCTTTTGCTTAAGCGGAGTATGGAAAAAATATGTGAACACTGGCTGGATGTTTAACAGCTTTGGAATATTTTTTTCAATCTTCAAAATTAGGGTATCTTGGAGCTGGATATACCTCGAGCGATGAAAAGGTACGCTTTATAAGAATGGCCGGGGATATAATTTTCTCGAACGGTAGTTAACGTTGGATAAGGGCTGACATTTTTTTAACGAATGGACAATGTGTACGTGGAATACCTACTCTACTAGAGTACTGCGATACACAAAAACTACGTACTGTACGTTTATACAAATGCACGTAATAACAGATACACGAACATGGAATAACGTGTTTGTTATAATATCGCTGATGCTAGTATATCCAGGTTACGTTTCTCTGGTTTATATTCGTAAAAAGTATACGTATCGTATATTTAAACGCGTCATTCTATTCCCGTATTTTTGTATATTGCGTTTTGTACATTTCGTGCGTTCTTACGATTTCAACAAACAAACATCCGCGGTCTGACAATCGCTGCTCGACTCGAGCAACGCTGGTGCTGGTAAAACGACCGCGATCATCGTTCGTAAAAGCGCAAAAAAAAAAAAAAAAAAAAAAAAAAAAAAAAGAAACAATGGCCAGATGCTATTCGATCGACAGAAATTCCTCGGGAGATGGTATCAAGGATCGTGCGAAGAATTTTTCTGGCTACATAACCGGCGAAGAGATAGTCGTAGGGGGAAAGGAAACATTTTCACGTCGTTTCTTTGGACAGAAATTAAATCCCGAGGAACAATGCTGCGCGTGCAGTTGCGCGGCAGCCGCGCGGAAAATTATTTTTTGCAGACGTCCCTCGGATTATTTTCTTCGAAGCAGAAGCACACGCTCAAAGGCACACTAGCAGAGCGTAGGATGGAAAGAGAGGAATAAAATGAAAGTCGCGAGAACGGCTGAGAAATATAGAGAACGTTTCTTTTCGCGTGTTACAGGGGCCCTGGAGAGGCTGGAAAAAAGAAGCGAAAAATATATTTTTGCCCTTTTATCGTGGCAGCCGAGCGTAACCCGTTTTCCTTCCAAAATAATTGTAATTCATTTTACTCTCTCTCGCCCGCTGAGAGCTTTCGTTCCCTTTCATTCTCTCTGTCCCTCTCAAAGGAGCCTAAACTCGGGGAAAAAAGACAAAGCGCGAAAGAGAAAATATCACGGCACGAGGAAACGGAAAAATCCTGCCGGTGTGCGGTGGTTCGGAACGAAATTACAACAGCCAAGACACGGGAGAATCATTCTCTATCCTTATCTTATCGCTTTTCTCTTGTCCGAAATCGGTCAGATCGGAGAAAATTAGAGAAAATTAGAAGAAAGAATTAGTCGGAAATAAACCTTCAACCGCGTGTAGCTTCCTCAGGACGACATACATTTACGCAAAATAATCTCGATCGAATTCGAGAATTACAAGATTTCATTTTTTCGACCAAAAGCCTGCGATCGTGATTCGAGTATTCGATTCCATTCACTGAATACCTAACGTAGTCGGGTGATTTTTATGAAAATTCCTTTGACCGTCAGAAATTAAACGCGCTAAGCTCTTGACGAAACTCGAGCAAAATTACTCTGCTTGAACGACTTGAAAGAATTCGTTCTCGAAACGGACGACAAATTTCTGGGGAAAGATATACTCGTGAAGTTACCCGATAGTTGAGACAAGATTCATCGAAACAAGCGATGAACGTATAGTTTCATAAAATACTGAATTTGTCTTCAAACTTTACAACGAATTTGACAGAATTTTCCAAAAAAAAAAAAAAAAAAAATGTATCGAAAAAATATCCTAATTCTTCTCGCCGATAGAATGCAAAAAAAGTCCACCTGCCGACGATTTCGCCGACAACTTAACATCTCGCAGCGCAAAATATTAAATCAAGTCGGGTTTATTAGAATTTCCCGAAAAATGTGCAACAAGAAGACCCGCTGACTGGCTGATTCTTGCGGCCAGCAACGTACAAAAGGAAACCCAGCGACGATTTGCCCTGTTAATCAATCCACGGCGCGCGGTATCACTTGCGGCATGCTTTGACGCTAGGGGCTGACTTTGCGAAGCATGGTTTTCCATTGGCGACACCGGGCGTGCTTCGTCCCTTAGTCTGACAAGTTTACCCGGGCGATAAAACGGCCTGGCCGCGGCTACACCGAGCAAATTGCAGCACGGAATGTCGTCGTCCTCTGCCGTGGAAATTCTGTCGTGCAATGGCTCCCGTATCCTCCATCCATCCACGTGGATCCTCGAATAAAGGAGTCGACCAGCTGTAAAACGGCGAACCGTTATTACGAGGGGACTCGCCGCTATACGAGCCGTCATTCTGGCCAGCGTTATGCTCTGTAACTCACTCTCAGCGACCTCCCTTTCCTTCGCTTTTCACCTATTTTTCCTCTCGTCTGTTTCTCGTTTTCTTTTTCCCGCCCTTGCCATTTTCCTTCTCCTTCCGTTTCTTCCGATAGCGGGATGAAAATGGAAAGGCAGAGACGGGGAGTAATTGCCGCCGAAAGATCAAACGACGAAGAATCATTACACCTTTCGACGGAATAATGGGCTTTCTGTGATCGATCCGTTTGTTGGTTTGGCCTTTTTTTTTTTTGCGGAGATTTTGGTGCGAGATTACGAGCTCCGTGAATGCAGCAGAAGGTGGTCGATTTTTTTATGATTTGCTGGTATTTTGTGTTGATTATTTGGGATATACACGGTGGTTGGTAACTGGTCGATTCTACGCGAAAAAAGAAGTCAAAGGTATAGAATAAAAAAGTCGGATAGTAAGTTAATAGGTGGGAAAACACTTCGGTCGCATTGGAAGTGTTCATCAAAATAACGTCGATCGAGACAATGATCTACAGTGAGATCCGTTATAACGAGACGCGATAAAGTGGACGCGTACCGAGCGAAAATTCAAAGTCGATTTTCTCGAAAACAAAGCCTCGAACGAAAAATTTTTATTCCACATTTTCGACTTCTCTTTTCGCGTAGAATCGCCCCCTTTCCGCTTGTACCACCTGTTACCAACCGCCCTGTATATTTGTAGAGATTCTTTAGTCGTCGAGGGCTTGCACGATGTTTCTCAACCCTTTTAGAATACATTTCTCCTTTTAACTTCCAGAGGAAATTATTCCTGTGAATCGTCAGCACCTTTTTCAAGGTTCGTACGTTCGAACGTATATATGTTCATCACTGGTGCGCATAACGGGTACGCTATTGAGAATATTACGCAATTGCGCTGGTCGATCCGTACGATAACGCGCCGCACTTTTAGTCCGTCTTTTTATTCGATCTCTTCGGTTGATCCGTGTCGACGATCAGAAGACAGTAGAGCGAAAATCGAACGTAAAATGTTGCTAGTCTTCTTCGTCGAGACCGAAGTACACGACGTGAAGATATACGAGAGCAACGCTATTTATGCTCGATGCAGATGAGCGATGCAAAGTTATTAAGAATTTGCATTTTTTAATACGTGATATCTGATATTCGTATTTTAATTAGTGGAATTATGTGCGTTGCATCATTAAGCTTAACGAAGACGGACGATAAAATATTAGCATCAAGCTTTTAGCTTTTAATTAGAAAATAGAAACTGCATGCTATCCTTGTTATTTCGTATAATTATAACATTACGCGTTATCTCCTGTATTTAGTTTTACGAAATTACGCGCAAATATAATTACTCGGAATTGTATTTTTAATTAAACATCGGACGATCGTTATCATTATATAAGCACGATTAATGATTCCGTAAATGTATATTTTCAATAACGAAATTTTCCGCTCGTGCGCCCTGTGTTATTCAAAATTCAAAGCTACCGAAATTACACCTTTTAGAAATTAGAATATAACACACCATATCATAAATCGATATATAAATTAACCACTAAATTAATATATCCCATAACTCTTTTAATCTTAGCACAACTCGTTCGCAAAACGCTAATAATTCACCAGCACCAAGCTTTGCTCTGTTTAATGTATTGAATATTTAAGAGAATTTGAGTTTTCCATAAATTATTACCGATAATAAAAGCACGGCGTAGAATATTCTAACAGTATCAACTTTTCATATCGTAGCGACGAAGACCGATTGACACACTGTCAAAAATATCGTATTTCAACGGTATGCTACTTCAACGAAGCTCGAGCTTTTTACTTCTCTCAAATATCTTAGGTTTCCGGCGCAGTAATTTCCATATATGTATAATTAAGGAAAACTGTGACTTGTCAGGCGATCTTCGTCTGACAAAAAATCCAAAGCGTTTCTTCCAATAACTATTAACAATTAACGTTTCCTAATTTCCCCTAAAAATAACAATACTAAAAAAAAAAAAAGAAAAATATCGAGATAAAAAACTGTCACAACATCGCAAGGTCGCTCGACTCGACGAACAGACGCTTCGAGATCGCTCTTCCACCTTACGCGCGCGTTACCCGATCAAAATTTTCGTCGCAAGTTGCGTGGAGCGGGAGCAAAGCGCGAGGCGCTGCGCTTCGCGCGAAAGTGGAACTCGGAAGGCGCTGGGTGCAAGCATCGGCGAAGGTCGAGAACAAAACGCGATGAGACGATCGTTTCGAGCAGGTCTCGTCCCGATGAATCGTGCCGACGTTGAAAGCCAACGGGGCCCCGAAACGAGTTCCAAGAAGAAAGACAAAGAGCCTCGTAATGACAGGAAAGAGATCCAACGCAGATGGCAGGGCGACCGGAGGGAGACGCTCGCCCTCGGCGAAAGCTAATTTGACTTCGCACTTCCATTCGACGTGTTCCTGGCAACCTGCGCGCCTCGATTCCAAAGAAGACAAAGGGGGAAAACGTGTGTGTGCGCGACCGGTGAAAACGATCCTCGAAAAAGTTTGTGCAACTTGGGCCGGCGAGAACCGGGCCAGCAACTACGCACCGCTTAAGCTTCTATCCGCGAGATTTTTCCAGGCACCAGAGCTCAGCAACGAAGAACAGCGGAGAAGGTGAACGACGGGACGAAGGATCGTTTTAATCTTAGCCCTTGGAAGCTGAACTTGGATTTCGGTAATTCGACCGATCGGAATTGTGTGCTACAGAGAACGAAAGGAATCGCAGAATTTAGAGAAATAATTTCGATAATACTTTGGACAAACGCTATTTATCTATCGCGTATAACGTACTATTCTGCGTCGTATCATCGTCGTACAACATCAGATGATTACTGCATCGTAGTGTAGATACAGTGGCGGCCATATACTTACGTACAGTTAATAAAATTAAGTGTTACTTCCTGTACGCTTATACGTTAAACAAATACACGAAAATCAATTGTGTTTTCTATAAGTTTACAATGTACATAATAAGATATGAAAATAGGTTTGCTTAATTAGCTATAATTAAAAAGTATTTTATATTTTTATATCGAAGTATCAAATTTTCTGCGGACACATACTCTTAAGTACATATGGAAACGCCTATATTTTCACATCGATTTGGATGTGATGGTAAAGTATACGTGACACGTCGCAAAGGAGAAGAATTTCATAAAAATTGTATTGAACCGACTGTAAAAGGTGGTGGTGGTTCGGTACTCATTCAGATGGCTATGACAGTGAAAGGTGTAGGAGGTCCTATTCATCGGATAACTGGAATCATGGACAGATACGTGTATTTGCATGATTTACATGCCAAAAGAATGGATCTATCAAGCGGATAATGATCCGAAACACTCTGCAACAGTCGTCGAGACATTTTTCAGTGACAATAATATTCATGTAACGAAGTGGCCGGCACAATCTCCGGATCTGAATCCAATCGAGACGCTGTGGATCGATGTCGACAAATACGTAAAAAAGCAAAATCCGAAAAATATCGATGAATTGTACAGTATTGTACAGGAAGCATGGAATTCGATACCTGCTGGCAGATGTGCTCGACTTATCGAATCCATGCCGCGAAGGTGTGCTGCAGTTATAAAAAATAAGGGTCTACATACGAAATATTAATGTATTATACTTGTACTTAAGTATGTGTCCGCAGAAAATTTGATACTTCGATATAAAAATATAAAATACTTTTTAATTATAGCTAATTAAGCAAACCTATTTTCATATCTTATTATGTACATTGTAAACTTATAGAAAATACAATTGATTTCCATGTATTTGTTTAACGTATAAGTGTACAGGAAGTAATACTTAATTTTGTTAACTGTACGTAAGTATACGGCCGCCACCGTATATGAATATTGATTAATTTTGAGAAAGTTTTATATCAAGAGATTTATATCGATTTGCTAATTTCTATTTATTTGAAATTCAGCTTGGTCATGTTTCGTATTTGCTTATGGTCCTTTCAGATTTACAATTTACAAGCCGTGAATATATATTTTTCGTCTCCAACTTATCGAGAATCGAAGAAGAATATCGTAAGAATTGATTCCGAGTTGCAAAATTATCCAGCTGAAACCACTTGTGGCATGTACCCTTTGGTCGAAGATTAATGGCTTCTGCCACTCCATTTTCAAGCTGAGAGAAAAAAAGAACTCGAGCGACGCTACTAATTGCCGGGAAATATAGGGACAACCAATGATCTTGAAATATTATTAATTCGTTGTTCGCGCTTCGTCACGGCGGTTAAATAGCGGAGAAGTTAATGAATGGAGTTAAGGATGCCTCATTATCCGGCTCGGTGAAAAGATGAATTATTCATCGTGTCATAGGCGCGGCCGAGGAACCGTAAAAAAGGTTGCAAACAACTCGGCCAAGTATCGAAGATTTCCTCTCGCGCTCTTTCGTCGAGTACGGACCACGGTTTCCTAAGCATTAGGTTAATAACTGCGAAAGAATCACGCCGCATATGAAAAAAAAAAAAAAAAATAACACACATTGGTTTTAGAGATTCAGTACACGATCCGCTCGAAACTTTCTCGAATTTGTAATAAACGCTTGGCGAGAGGAACAACGCAATATTGTCACCATTGTGAATATTCATCGAGAGCAGACGAACGCGATGAGAATTCAGTGACTAAGCGGAAGAACTCGTGCTGTTATTAACTCGAGAACAAATAGGTCAGGATGAAAACGCTGATTACGGAAGCACGTTAATCGTTAGACCACGCTGCGTTATATTTTTCCAAGGATCGAAACATAGAGTTTCTGAAGCTTATTGGTTTCAAAATAAAAGAGAAAATGTACTACGGTGAAATTTCACCCGCGAACGCGATTTTCTTCGATGATACAGCTTTCAAGGATTAATAATAATAATAATAAAAAAAAAAAAACACGCACGACAGTACACACAGAAAATTAATGAATCGTAATCGTTGCGGCATCTTGATTTTATTAACAAAAATTATTCGCTGTAGCGTTTACGCACGCCGGCATATTCCTCTGTAATTACAGCGCATAATACGCATTATTTGTTGAATAGATGCTGGAACAGACAATTGCCGGCGATTTGTAAAAGACATTTCTGTAATAGACATTCCACGGATTCCTGGCCAAATTCATTCCACCACGTCACCTGACAAATATTTGTCTAACTACCACACGCTTCGGGGCCCATTCTAGTTGCTTTGTGTCCCAGATAAAACCCAGTCGCGGAACTCCGTTTCTTTCCTCCCGTGTCGAATAGAGACCATTGCGAAACCAGTCTGTGTCGAACGCGGAGGAAAGCGAACGTCGCGTTAAGTCATCCGCTGCGGGGGACTTGGACGTAACTGAAAGTTTGTCGTGATTTCGCGTTTGTCGTGGTCGACCAGCTATTATTAGAGAAGAGTCGCGCGTCAACCTGTCGCGTGAAACATCGAAAAATAGCCGCGTATTGTCCGCTCGACGTTCCCGTCGTTTTGGAATGCAATCCTCGTCCAATAGGCAAACGTGCGTATCATTGGAAATATAAAGCGATACCCAGTGACACGAACCTATAAATTTATCGCTGTTCCTTTGTTACTCGCTTGTAACATACATACACGTGTGCACACGAGACTTACAGCAGCCAAACCGAGCAACTTTTTCCTTAACCGAATGAAATTTCATTACACGACTACGCGATCAATGTTCGATGAAACGAATGAAGCAAACGAAAGTTCATCGTACCATTGTCACATAAATAACAGTAAATTCTACGATTAATTCTCTGTATATAAATATCAGAAATTTCAATGTCTCAGCATCGGTTTTGTTTCAAGAAACGAACGCTTTTAATATTCTAAGAGAATCTTCTTGCGTAATTCAAACGATAAATTAACATACATCTGTGAATAACGATTTGAAGTTCCCTAAACCGAAGAAATGTCATAGCACTGGAAAGACGCGATTATATACCAAGAACAACCGCGGTGTTTAACATAATTGCATCGACGCGATACATAAAACAGTGGCAATAAATCTATTAAAATCGAAGGCTGTGACGCGATGAATCGAAATTTCTTCTTGTTCTTTTCCTTTGTAACTTTCATTACAGATCGTTAACGGTCGATTCGATGGAAGCTAGCGAACGGCCGTTAAAACCGGCAATTAAAGACTAAAAATAATTAAATCCTGGATAGATGGTTAATTGCCGAAATTCGATGGAGAAATACTGGCGGCTAGAAAAAAGAAACGATAGTAATTTATTGCGCGGTACAGGTTTGCGAACGGTTGAAATAACGGCGGTCAGTTTATTCGATTTGCCCGCGTCCAGCCCGGTGGTTCAACTAAAATAGTGGAACAATTAACGCAACTATTAAAATCCCTAGCGGCTATTAAGGGCACACTCCATTAAAAATGGATTAACGTTTTGTATTCAAATTACTGTAAATTATGCGGAATGGAGGGCACGGCTTATCGGAAAACCGATTGCAATGAGAAAACGGGCAAATAAATAGCATCAACGTTCACTGTCTTCTTCCACGTTGCTGCTAGTGATCGAGACGATCCTAACGCATTCCGTATTTATCACTTTGAGGCAGATTGTTCCTGCCGATCGCAAAGTAGCCTTGTCGCGTGACTCGAATTAATTCCATTGCTCTTTCTAATTGCGTATAAACGATGTTTTAGCGAGGACGCAGGCACTGCCTGAGCTTGAACAAGTTCTAAATAAAACCGCGGATTTTCATGCGCTGGTAGAAGATTTGAAGGTACAAACTTGCGCCGAATGCGCGTAATGTGACAAAATATATAAATAGCCAGAGTACAGGGCTTTCTACGATACTTGGTAGGTAAAAACTATTTCCAAACGAGATCCCAATTTTTTAATTACAGTCTCAAGAATATGAATTAGCATAGAATTCCACGGTCTACTTGTAATAGTTCACCGTGTAATTAATTATAATAGCTGCGATTCTTGCATCTTATTCTCTCAATCGAGAAGCGACATTCAATGTTTCAAAAAAAACCTTAGCATAAATTTCGAGAAATTTGACAAACCCTAGAAATACGTACATACGCGTGTCGGTGGAAAATGACAAACAGCGTTCGCAGCAAAAATCAAGTCAGCAGTCACGCACACCAGTGCTCGTGGTTATACACATGCAACGGAGTATGCAAACGCAGCCTGTGGAAGAAATGAACTGGGACCTTGCACGAGTGACTAGTCGCTAAATGATTCGCACAATGATCATCCACGCGGCAGTTTGCGCGAAATTCATTCGACTGTGTATGTCGTGTGCGTCTTCGTTCTACGTACACCTACCGTTCCTAAGTATCGGCACGCTTTAGTCAACGTTAATCAAAACACGAGATAACGGTGACTCGATCGTTCGTACTTTCTACCCTTTTGCGAAATCACAAGGAACCTAATATCACACGATCTAATATCACGTACCGATGTAATATTATTAGATCGTCGGAAAAGTTTCTTGCGCGCAACATTTGTCGTTTTGTATTATTTTATCGAATTACGCGTGATCCATTTTGTTGTGTCAAGATAAAGATCACAACGTTCTACAGGTTGGCCTTCGTGTTTGTATAAGGATGCATTTTCGGACAACCTGATACATACAATATTTGATTATTACAGAGAATAAAAGCGTGAATTTATCAGCAGTTATCTGTTCCGATTAAAAATACATCCGGTGAAAAATAAATCTAGCGTCCAGACGCTTTTATGCGACAGCGCGGTTACACGGTAACGTGGAAAGATCAAAGAACGGTATTTACGTTTTCGAATTAACCCGTCACGGTTTGATCTCTCTTTGTTCGAAGAAAATCGGAGACGATGCTGGAAAGAGTAGACATTTTTCGCAACTCTACGTCGTCACGATGAATCCGATAGCTTTCACGACGAAGTTTCGATTATCCAGGCAAACAGGCCGATATTTCTCCATTTATAAACGCTGCCGGCGCTGGTCGACATCATATCGTTCAACGTTCTGTATTGTTGGCGATCGCTTACTCGTCACTTGCAATTGAAAATTTATATACACGTACACGTACGCCGTATCGGCGGACACGGTTACTAGGGACACGCGTTATGCCACGATTGTGCCTGGAAATTGATTAGCCCATTCATACTTTCGGCTCACCCTGCCAACCATTCATCGTTGCTACGTGCCTCTTCGTTTAGTACCAACCGCGACGATGAATTTTCACTCGACACGTACCGCGTACACTACGAACTACAAGTTTACGGTTGCTAAGTATTAAAGTCGGCGTAAAAAGGAATAGTACCAGGTTAATGGTGAATTAATGGTGAAAATTGAAGGTACTAGGTTGTCCGGAAAGTTCCTTTCGTTTTATAAGGCAACAATAGACGCTCGATGTTTTTTCCTTTTCCATTATTTTACTCAATCACGTACTATCATTTTCTTCCGTTTCTATCGTTACGATCATACGTAATTTGATAAAATAATAGGAAAAATGTCGTGCAACCGAATGAAACTTTCCGGATAATCTGATATAAAAGGAGACATCTAACGAAATGTATTATTACGCGTGTGGTTCGATTGAAAAGATCGAGCGACGCTATATTTCGAGAATGTATGATCAACGACGCAAATAATACTATACTTTGCCCCGACTGACTCATGCGTTTATTTTAAGAAAACGTTTTATCACCTGGCGTATTAGCAACGATTCGGTCAACAGTTATTCGTCATTATCTCGACTACCAATGACAATGAATCAAATGTGACAAAGCGAGGATTCTTTCGTTGCTTAGAGGTACATCGAAAAGCATTATTTCTACGTTCGACCTCGAAACTGAGAAAAATTTTGCCCGCGATAACTACGATACGGTATCGCAAGACAGATAATGGCAGGACGTGTGCCAGTGACAAGTCACATTTAGATATCTTGGGAAACAGTTTTAGAATGTTGGAAATTGAAAATGAAGTTTTTAAATCGAGATCTTCGGATTGAAATTCGTCGTTTGATATTTAGATTCGGACCTTTAAATTCAAACTCGTATTTCCATATTTAGATTCGGATGTTTAAATTCAAACTCGAACTTCCCTAACGAAAATTCACGTCTCTGTATTCAAATCGGAAGTTTCAAACGTGACAGCGGATTTTTAATATCAAGTCCAAGTCCAAATCCGGCGCAAATTTCAAGCGAAACTTTCGAATGCAAACTCCAATCTTCGACTTTACGTGCGAATTTCGCGATCCGCGTACGTACTACCAAAACTGAATTCAAACTTCCAAGTAGACGTCCGTATTTTCGATTATTAACTGCTGTTTCGCGTGACCCAAGCTATCTTCTTACACGCACTTCTCAAAGGTTGCGGAGTTCTTTAATTCGACGATGTGGAACAGGCCAGCCAGCCGGTTAACCCGGTGACACCGTTTTTCAATCGGTCTTATATAAATTCCGATATTTATGCGATTATATCACGGCTATTATCTCCAGTTAATCTGCTCTCTTTCAGTATCACGAGATCTGTTAGTTTTCAATTTGCACGCGCGTGAAATACACCAGCGTAAGTATGATAGATGCGTGCAGGCAACTACGAATATTTATGCTAATTTCTTAAGCTCCTTGATAGACGGGTTCACGAGGGAACACGGATAAACCGTCTGAAACCGTGACAGAAGAGAAACAGCGAACACATCGATCGTTGTCCACGGATTATCGTCGTAATTCTCGCGTACAAACGATTCCGTCTCGCAGTTTCATCCGCAATCACAAACTCGAGAACTGCTCTTTCATAACACCGAATATCCAAATTATATCTGCGCTAATTATGCGTGTTTTCCAAACACGATCGGCAGTATTATTATCCTTGTGCTGAATCGTTTTATCGGTAATATTAAAACCTTGCGTATATTTTTTTAACACGATTTTTCCTTCCAATTAGAAGATACTTCGTAAAGTGAAGTTATGATAATTTTCTAGAAGTATCTACCTAATTGAAAAACAACGAAATAAACAAATTTCCGAATGAAACATACTAGTAATATTTTATTAGTATTATAATTAATTCTTAAATTGGTTGATGTCCAAGAGTTAAAAACGTTACGAGCAGCGAACGTAATCGGCATTCGGTATAATTCGTGGATAACACGTATTTAATATTATCATAGTAGATAAGGAAATTCGTAGAACGTGGCTAGACACACACTTATCATTTTCTCGGAATTATCTTTCACTGGATTCTGGATCAAGTAAGAAATACGTTAAATCAGAAAATTTACGCCCGCGCAATTTGCTAGAAACTAAAAAATGACGAACGAAAAATGTCGTCGGATATTTCGGCGAAGTTTAACGTATGATGATAAGTGCGTGTTTCACGATTACTCAAAGTAAATAATCTCTACAATCGACGTTTGAAATCAAAAAAAAAAAAAAAAGAACGCGATTCACCTCTAAATGTAAAGATACGATGAAAGTCACTCTCGCTCGAAGAAATAGACTAGCACGGAATTATGGAAAGTGTCACGCACGGTGATGATTTTCGATTGGCCGCGCGAAATCAAAGAGCGAAAATTTCAAGGCGTGGTGAGCGAGCGAGAAACACGCTCGTACACAATGATAAACGCTCAAACATTCCTGCCAAGGCAAACGGAAGCGCCACATCGCGACAAGGATAAACGCGCAATAAGAAGGTCACGTGAGGCCTCGGCCATTCAAAAATCGAACGAAAAAAAAAACATCGACCTTTCAACGACTATCGGCGATATTACTGCGATCCATCGCACCAACTTTCCAACGTTTCTCCCCTCGCAAGCTGTAAAATAACTCACGCGTGCAATCGAAAGTATGTAATTTCGTATAACACCGTTTTTAAATCGTTGAGGGTAACGTATCGTTGCATGGCTCGTTTACGCCACCCGACGTTCTACAGAACGAGCCTATCAGACGCTCGAATAATCAGCACGAACGAAAGCCAGCCACCACAAAAGCGAACATTTCGATTAGAAATCCTAGCAAATGCACGAAGAATAGGCAATTACGTACATTCGCGAAGTACACAAAAAACTCACCCTCCCACACAGTTTTTATCCCCAACAAAATTGAGGTTATGTTTTACCTGTCACGCGTTCTTATTCTCCTCGGTGGCTTTCGTCTTACTCCGTGCAACCTCGACGGCCTTTTCGGCGACACACTTAAACATTATCTTTCGCACCACTATCCGGTTTGTATCTCTCCGTTGGTCGACGCACTAGCACTAGTTTGACACACTGATTCCCTAAGTCACAAAATCGTATCGAGCAGCTCTCCACTCATGTGATCACAGAAGGGCACACGCGCACGCGTCCTCCCTTACGGAGCGACGATCATTCGGCGAACTGACCCAGACTGTGATTCAGCGCGCTGGAGAGAGTCGTTCGGTCGTTCCCCGGCAGCGTAAAAGCGCGAACTCGGACGGAGAAGGACGAACGAAGTCGAACCAGCACGGACGTGCACGAACGCGTCCGATCAAGCATGCGCCGCCGGCCTAATGCTTATCCGACACCACGCTGCCTTCGTGGTTCGAGGGGTGTCGCGTGACCACGAAGTCGCGAAACACTATACCGTCTGGCACGAAGGCTATTGCCGTTATCTTTTTTCTTTCGTTCTTGATCGTGAGATTTACCATAGGCCATAAGCTGTAGAACACTGGAAAAACGAGAGCGCGAATTGTCGTCTCCCTTCACTCTCGATCTTCCACGGAACTCCGATTCTTTTTCCTATTGTGAATAGCAATGAACCAGATAGAGGCGAAAAATATTTCTGTAGGCCGCCAATACGGCCTAAGTACTGTTTTATCTTGATACTTATATGCATCGCAACTGCTCCTGAAATCTTTAGATTTAACAAAACATTTTCTTTTTTTTTCGAAATTACATATTATCGTGATCAAAAATTTTCAGGTCGTCTTGTATTTATATCGTTTGTTATAACGCTTCGACCAAGCCAGTATTTGTAACAATATCCTTGAGAAGTTTCACGAAAACAATTCGAATTAAAAAACAAGCTGAGCGAAAGAAACTCGTGTACAAGCAAAAAGCAGCAATGTAAACATATATTAGCGCGCTTTATCCTATTTCATCTTATCCGCCCACCAAAGATATACCTACCTACCTACATGTGTCACACAAGATATTGTACTTTTTTCACGTTTGGACAGTAAAGGCAAGTTAAAAAAGGTAAAGAAACTAAATATTTCCGTAACAATGCCGTGTAACAGGACGGTAGCTACCTAGCGTAACGGAGTTTCACCGAAAGCGAGAACGTGTAACCTTACATACGTGTTCTTCCTAATAGACACACCGATGCCCGTTCTCACGTATTTTTCTGTCCCCGTGCCGAGAGAGAAAGCTCTCGCGTCCAGACTCCGATGGAATGCATACCGTAGGCAGTAATCCGCCCGCGCTCACCTCGTTCACGAGTCTCGTTTCAACTCGCGACGAGGAGGATACGCGTAAACGCGCGTGCCAGAGAATCGCGAACCGATACATCCTGATCCAGCAAGCCCGATCGGACGCAACTGGCGTACACTATAAGTACATATGCATCGGTATACCCGGTTTCTGCCAGTCGTTGTCGACTTCGTCGTTCCAGGCCGCAAGAGCTGCTCTCCTTTGTAGATCGAGGTGTTACGCGATACGAATGTGTAACACGATACATCCTTCAACACGAAGAAGCGTATAGCGGAGTGCACAGGCCCTCGCTGGACATCGAGGAACTTTGTCGAGTCGCTCGCGCGTGAAGCGAAGGAATATCGCTTTTCGTCGAGCTTTCCTTCCTCCGCTTGTCTTTCTCCTCCTCCTTCGTCTTTCATCGATGTCGAGCTTTTGCCGCTAACCTGCCACACTCGATTTCCTTTTGGAAAGATCCCCTCGATACGCAACACCACGACTCGATACCGCCTATTTTACATATCGGTACCATTAATTATAGATTATAGGAATACCGTCGAATTATCTCGGTAATTGAGCGAGTAAAATTAATTCCGTTTATTGGCCACGCGAACGAACCATTCTCGGAAATTACGAGATACATACACGGTCGGTTAGCAATTTTGTTTATCTTTCGCTGGTTATTTACGATACAAAAGTTTGCAATTATTTTCTCTTAAGTTTCTTGCGAATTTAATATTAATTGGTCTCCCAGGTATCTTGGATTCTCCTTTACTTAGAACTTTTTATTTTTATTATTGAAATATGCAGCGAGTGTCTCTATAGTTTGATTCAAAGCGTCGAACGTTCTACCTCGTTAAAAAGTTACATAAAGATGGAAATAGATAAGAATGATAACATTCTTTCGTTTAAATTATTTAATAGACAGCAATTCTTTCCTAAATTGCAACTTTGGAATTGATTATTTCTAAATATATATATATATGTGTGTGTATTTTTATGTATACTAAAACGTACTGGTACTGTTTGAAGATTTTAGAACCAATCGTAGTTCGTTCTAACATTACTCGCTGCATTATAATTGTTATTATATACCGACGGAATTCCAACATCGATCAGAACATCGCGGTATACTATGTATCTTGCAAGTTTCCCTTTCATTTATCGGACACGCATTTCCTTTTTAATGCCACGCAGACTGATAGCGCAGACGCGGTCGCGTCGCTGTATGGCAGCGACGAGCATATTCCAAGAGTACCATTATCGTAATATCCGTTTCGGTCGTCGCATCTGATAAGATAGGATAGGAGTGTATAACGCCGCCTACATCAACCGGATGAATGAAACCTGGACCACTCATCCTATCCCTCCCTCTCTCTCTCTCTCTCTCTCTCTCCACGTTTCTCTCACATTTGATTTATTTTTGGCACCGTAAAACTTTCATCCGATAATATATCAAGGAAAACTATGGAAGTTCAAAGTACAACATTCGCATCGTGAAAGCAGGCATTATTCAAAACAATTAGGGATTTACAGGGAACCGAGAAACGAGGCAAACATTAAGAAGTTTTGCAATGGAGTAATATATTACCAAGTTTCGTATCGATACAGAAATTCCTGCGCTGTTTTCTAAAATAAGATCTCGGGCTTCGTCGTTTTGGCAAAGTATAACGACGCTTAACAGTTTCGATAGGATAATCGATAAAGTGAGAGCGAAGACCAATATCCAATTATCCAATAACGTGTTAACAATTAACCGAATGACAAATATATTTATTCTCCGTAAAACAGATGTCAAACCTTGGTACGATATGGCGCGTTGTCCGCAGGCGAAAGAGGAATCGAACAAACTCGGGAGCAGCGTGATTAGATTTTTCGAAGACCATACGAAGGTCGAATAGCGCGGCATAATTTTTACCACGCACCATCGATGGACACAGCTCGTTATTTCCCGTAAGAAACTACGGTGCTATTTGTATCGGGGAACCATTAATTTTACCAATTAAAGCGACTCGGAACCAAATGACTGGACTAATGAAAACGACGGTAGAACCGCGAAAGGGCATTTCATGACAAGTAAATAATAGCTTCTCCCTGATAAGCAGATTTCACGTTAGCTGAACGAGCTCGTCTGAATTCCAGTAACTTGATGGATCCAAACATGGTCGAACACATTCTTCTCTGTACTTTCCTATGTAAATTCGTTCGAACCGAGCAGACGCGGAAGAAAATCAAAGTGTCAGAGAAACTCATTACACGCAACCGTGTATATTTTCTCATGATTAAATATTCCGATGTAACTTTGCCGCTCGAATTTCACGTCCCACAAAACGTTCGCCTTTCCATCCTTTACCGTCGACAGCTTCTCTAATTTACCTATCCCCCTGGTAATGAGACACTGCGCGAAATCCATCTGGAAATTGGAATAGAAGGTGGCGCGTAATCGCATAAGAGCGATGAAAAAGCTGGTGGAAGAATGAATCGGCGAGGCAGCACGACCAAACGTGCAAAAATTTCACGGCCCCGGTCAACAGTGGCGCGCCAAAAACGCTCGTTTAAAGTGTCCAAGGAGCTTTATGCACGTTTCGCGTGAGTTTACCTGTACAACGGATCAAAGAGAGCTGGCTGGAAGAGCGGAGGTTGCCCGGCGAAAGAGAAAGGAGCGTGAAAGAGAGAAAGATAGAGGAGAGAGAGAAAGAGAGAGAGAGAGACAGAGAGAAAAAGAGAGATGCAAGTGACTACAGGATAGGTAAGAGAGATACGGTCGTTGGCCGGTTCAGGCAAGGCTGCTGGCAAGGAGAACCAGGGCTGTAGTTGCAAATAAAACAGACGGGTGCATTCTCCATCGACACCGGTGTGTAATAACGGAGTAGCTTCGATAAAATATACGCCAGTGCTTTCGTTGTTTTCCGAAGTAGCCGGGTGAACCGGTTCCAGAATAAAAAGGCTCGTTTGGTTACCGTTAAAAATCCTCTTTACTCGAGAGCACTACGCAGAGCAACAAGAGCGTGATAACAATGGGGACAGGTCGCATTAGGTTTCCTTTAATTCTGCCATGTATTATTAAATGGTATTGGGACGCTTAGCCCGCGAGTCACGCAGGAGATAAACTCACCAACTTCGTCGCGTTTCGTGAACTGGTCGTTTCGTTGGTGGACAATTAAATCGTTCGTGCATTTCCATGGTAAAAAAAAAATTAAAAGAATGGCAGAAGCGGTAGGTTGCGTTAGGTTTCGCTTAATTCTTATACGCGTACTGCTAATCGTACGTATTAGCACAATTATTGGTCTGTGAATCGCGCGGAAGAACTGACCAGTTACATCAAGGAAAAATTGAACGATCGCGCACATTGCCGTAAAAACGAATAAATCTTCGGAAAATGAAAGTGATCGGCTTCGGGTTTATTGGAATACTTTAACAAATTGCACTTTACTCAGTATTCTACGTTGTACATTAACTTCACGTTACGATAGCGGAATTCTTCAAATTCAATGGGGTTTCTTCGAAGGATTCTCATGCTATGGAACACGCAGTAGTTACAAACTTTCAGCGCCCATTTCTCAATGATGCAATTATTGGAATAAAGTAACGAGAAAATGAAAACAGTGGGAAGCATCGAATTTGTATCAAACGGCGCATTTTGTCCAGACACTTTCTAAGTGTTGTAATACGTATACTTAGGGGCGGGATAAAAAAGGTTTCGCACGATGGTAACAACGTCGCATTTATTACGAGACGGATCATAGGAGCGCGATGCTAATACTCGTCGTTTAGCTAAAATCTAAATTATCACCGTGGGCAACGAGCAAGGTGAAACGCGTGATCGAGGCAAGTCGACAATATACACGGGTTCGAGAGGTTCGTTCGTAGATGAGGATACGAAATTAGAGCGCGTTCAGGTAAAAATAAGAGAAAAAAAAAATATAGTGGCGCGTATATAACGATGATGCAAACTATTCCACGCTTTCACAGCGAGCGCTCCTTAGCATTAATCATAGCCGCCGTTCTTAACTAGATCGAATCGATTTATTATCGATGTCTCGAGCTATTCTTCGAGATTTATTCCTTACATGTACGTTCAATGGTATTCGCAACTTTCGATTCTGTCGAATGGTACAAAATTCGCATTTTGCCTCGAACGAAACGGAAATTTCCATGAAACGTCGTGTAGTTATTTAACCTGTTGATTGAGTTATACCTTGAGCGGAGAATTTTATAATCGAGAGATTAAAAAGCAATTTAAACAAATCAATTTCAGTCAAACGAATCTCAACTTTTGCATATATTCGTTAATACGAGAAAATATTCAAACTCTCAAGGAGACCTTTCACGAGTAGTATCGTATATTGTATGCGTTATATGAAACACTTTGAAATTTCATTAGCACTTTAATGAGTCTCGACTATCATGATTATATTGGTGAAGTTTGAAGCAAATTTAATAATGTACATAGAAGCTGCAAGATATTTAGTGCGAGTATATATTCCACAGAGATCATAGAGAAGATATTTAAACAGTCAATTATCCGCTATATTAATAAGCCTCTTTGAAACACTTATTGCAAACATATATTTGGTACAAAATTGCTACAGAGCATGAATGGAATAAATTATAAATCACATCAACGTACGTTTTCAGATTGGCTTCAGATTTGATCCGCAGCTTCGGTCTTACGTTTCATACGTACAATTAAGGCAGCCGCGACAGCGCTAATGACATTTCAAAATGTTTTATATAACACGGCGAGCATATACGTAAAAGTTTTCTACGATAAATGTCGAAGCGCCTGGAAAGAAAAAGTAAAGGCATCGACTAAACGATCAAGGCTTCCAGGACTTTCGAAACTTTGAAGACGTATCGAAATTTTAAAGACTCAAGACCGAAGATATTCTTAAGAAAACTTCGGATCGCTTCGAAGTTCACATTCAAACGGCCGCCGCTGGCAATAAGTTCGCCAGGCCAAGAATTCCAGCTTGGCAATTCCGTTCGGGATTTGAGAAAAGGATCTCCGCTCCGTGCGCCTCGTGTCAAGCTACAACGACGCTATCCTTTTGTCCTTGAAGTTTCTTTGTACCGATAGTCTCTCCAGTGCTCTCGGATACTTGCGTCGCAAGGATCGATCAGAAAATTCCGCGTTTCGGAATTACATGGCGAAACGGTTGTATGTTCCACACGCTGACAAGTTGTTGCTCGCGTAGCTTACAGCGTGCCTCTTCTACGCAAGATCGAACTTATTGTCGGAACTAAGGCGGCTACAAAAAGTATATTACAACAAGTACGCCTTTGCACTTATTATACTATCTACGTAATACGCTATTAAGTTCAAGGATACTAAGTTTCGTATCACCCAATGGTACTTTCATGCGACTACGAAAAATTGTTTCCGCGAAGATCCTACGAAAATTGGGTTAACGTACATCGTGCTCTTGCGACGAACGAACTTGCGGAAGTACGTCGTTTTCGAACACTTTCGCGACAACTCGACATCAATCGCCTGCTTATCTAGCGAAACGGAGAAATTAATAAAACGTCGAGTTGATCGGTTTAACTCCGAAGGAGCTTGCATGTAACAAGCTCGATTATTCTGTAGAACGCTGTTGAATCGTAAGATATTCGAAGTGTCCGGCGGAACACCCCGCCATGGCACAGGTTCGAAGCGATCGCGAGCGTCCAGATTGTATCGCTAAGCGCGGTGGAAATGAAACGCGTGGCGTACAAAGTGGCACGATGTGGAGAGGAAAACGAAGAGGGGGTCGAAACGACGTCGATGAGCAAGGAAGGAAGCCCGAGTGGTGGGAGGAAAATAAATCGATAAACGGCTCCTATGCGCGCCCGCAGCACGGCGGCTCAATTAATGGAATAATAATGTAGACTACGCGAGCCGGAGAGAAGGAGTTCCGTTACAAGATATCGGCTGGAATTTAGCAAACAACAATTATCTGCGTTCACTCGTCCGTAACTTTCTCGTTGTCGCGGCGTTGTCTCCTACCTCCGCTAACTAATTCTCGTATCACAGATGGTACACCGGTTAAAACTTGGTCCGCAGCTACCGGACCAAGTTCATTCGGGCTTGACTTTCCACGATAGCACACCAACAGCGGAGAGAGGCATGCCGAAACTTAGACAAACGGTGACCGACCCAGAAGCGAACTAGTTGAGTCAACTGACCTAGAAACATGGAGAAACACAGGGGCCGTGTCTAAATAACTCGAACAGCGGCGGCTAGTCCAGGCTTCGTACCGGCGCTTTTGTCCATCAACAGATGGAATTCAGTTAGCAAGATTGCTCCATGCTGACCGTTCGATTTCCTCTCCCGGAAATTGAGAAGAATTTCCAGCCGATAACGAGGTCGAGCGCGATGTTCTTCAGTCTGACCAGTCCTCCACCTACTCCGTCGCTACGAAGCCATCCTAAGAATTGATATCTTTCGCTCGGAGATTACCAGCGACACGGGTTCGTACTTATTAAGAGGACTCGAGATCGCGCTGAATTATGCGGCCAGCTATGAAACACGGGTTAGAGAGAGAGAGAGACGAGTCATTGGATAATGAAAGAAGTTCGTGAAACGCGCGGAAGGAAAAGACAGAGGGAGATAGAAAAAAGAAGATAAAAGAAGCTCGGGCAGATTGCTCGGTCTGGAAAGGTATCGTCTGGAAAGTTCAATAACTAATCCGATAATTTCGATCGACGAAACGCCTATCTAACCTGGCCCCACTCACGGCCAGGAGAAAGGAGAAGATAAAAACGTGGCTATCCTCATGGTCATCGAACAACAAGGAGCAACGATATTAAAACGAATTCATCCATGCATGGCGAAAGATGCTAGAAAGTCAAGGGGCGCGCATCTGTTGGCCATTGGTCCGAGGCTAAATTAAAAATAATTACCGTAGGCCGTTTCAACCAAGCGATAACAACTCGATTACGATCCCAGAAACGATGCCGGGATTCAACCGGCGGACCTTCGCATCACGAATTTCCATTATCGAAATCTTTAATCTAGATCCGTGCTCGCACTTTCTCGCCCTATCACGTCCCTTCTCTCTCTCTCTCTCTCTCTCTCTCTCTCTCTCTCTCTCTCTTTCTCTATCCAGCGTGGTTGATTTCATCTTTGCACCCTCCGAGCATTCCGCTCCTGCGATTTAACCCCTGATAAATTTGCCTTGTTATAAACTCGCTCGCCTCGTCAGGGGAAAATAAAAATTTCGATGTAAAAGAAGCGGAAGAGCAGAAAGTAATCCCTCGATTTCAACGCTCGCAACAATGACGAGGCCGCGTTCCTCCGCTCGAACACGATTTATAAAATATCGCAGCCAATTCCGTTTGCGTAAGGGATGAAAAAGAAAAGGAGGAAAAAAGAAAAGGAAATCCTTTGTGCAAATTTAACTCTTCATCGAACGTTACGCTACCTCATAAAATCCGGAAGATATTCACCTGGCCGACTTTACAATTATCGTGCCGGCTAAAGCTGCCGCGCTACCAGATCACCTCCATTCCGATAACAAATATTTAAAGATGGAACGCAGGATAGGAGGATCCTATTTTCGTAGTGCTACTTTACGCGCAGATTAACGAGAGCTTCGCCTTGATTTCGTTCCTTGAATGTGGAACCTAGCGAAACACGGCGGCGTAAATATTTGAGGAAAGAAACGGCGAAAGGAGTCCGCTGGTTTCAAAGATTTATGCAAATCAATGTTGTTTGCGAGCACCGGCAAACCAGAATCTTCTAGTCGCGAGGTTCATCGTTAGCCTGGATGCTTACAAAAATTTGCTACAATTTACACAACAATCTTGGAACATTGCGAATAAAGATTATGGCGAAAACTTCGACAAATAACCATTTAAATATATCGCGCGGTGAAATAAAACACACGGAACGTTATATTCGAACTGCCTCGAGCGCAGAACGCCTATGTTTACACAGCAAGACCGATCTACATTTTTAAAGAAGAAATACTCTTGCCTTTGCGTTCTACAAACAGATAACGAAAAAGCACTCGAGTCGTTCTAACCTTCAGATAGAGATTCGAATCGATTAAACGGGGAACGGGGAACTAAACGAGAACTCGGAGAAATCGGATGCTGCGTTACACTCTGATCGACGATACCGTAAAACTTGGCCTGTAGAAACACCGATGCGACACGCTCGGCAAAAACTTCCCTCGCGAAAGAGAAACAAGCACGTGTACCACCACACGTTCACGGTGTATGCCATGGTCCGTTGGAATCGCGGCAATTCCGCCTCTGCCTCCGTTTCCACGACGTCCTTTTCGCGTGTTTATGCTGCAGACCCCTCTCATCCGAAGCAAACGGTTGCGATTTCGAAATTCGTAATTCTCCGCGCACCAGCCTGCAGGCCCGCATTTTCTTAACGACGGTAATGAAGCCACGGTGTTCTGTCGCCGCCTTCGACCGCCGTTTCTCCTTTGCAATTTCCCCTTCGGCCGCAGTAAAATCCTAGCGAACAGCCTCTTCCCTGTAACGAGCCTCAGCCGTACGAAAACTTCCGCCAGCGTGGCGTCTTCGAGCCTCGATCAATTACGATTTCTTTGTTTTAGGGCGGCCAGTTTTGAGAAACTAATTCGAAATTTTCTAATTGAGTTGAGGGTTTACGCGCAGCGAGATGAAGATCGGTGATGGAATACGTTTCGTAAAAGTTCGTGCAATAATTATAGCCGAGCTATCTCCTCTAGCTCAGAGAACTTAACGTGTACGTGCGAATGTGTGTAAAATGGACTGTGATATATATCCGTACTAGTCTATATAATTTATATAAATCTGTTCTCATTAAATATCTCGTTGTTATATTTCAGGATCACACATATGTTTTATTTCTCGTACACCTTTACATTACCTTTACATTGCTATTATTATTATTATTATTGTTGTTGTTGTTGTTGTTGTTGTTAAACTTGGTATAATTCATGACTAATGGACTATGACACGTGCAATTAAGTCTGTTCTCATTAAATACCTCCTTACTATATTCCAGGATCACCGGATACGTTTTATTCCCAGTTCATATTATCTTTCTATCCTTATCATTATAACTGATATAATTCATGTTAAATAATGCGTATATCATGCGTGTATTGTAGTCATTAATAATTACAGGTGAAATCTGACTTTAAAGAAATAAATAATAAATATGATTATGTTCTCAACGCTAAACCTTTCAAATTTCTACGCAAATTTAACCATATTTAAACGTTATCGCGTCGCTTCCTAATCTATGACTTTTCATAAAATGTGCGTGCAATATATTCTTCGGTGTTTATTTCTTTTTTTTCTAAGCAAAATTTATAGACTGTCAAGAAGTATACAAGAACTGTCGGTAGGTTTAGTGTTAATAGAAAAACATGTATATAAATTAGTATATGAGAAAAGAAGAAATCGAACAGTCTGATTCTAACACAATTCGATGCAAAAATGTATCTTACGTCGGACGATTATTAATCCGGAGAGACAATTGAGTGCTAGAGATCTAACCAAAGTTCAAGTATTAACAGAATTCGTGTAATTGTTTCTAAATATAATCTTTCGAAAAACGAGAAGCGACAATCACGTTTGACTTGAACGGAGAAAGGTCCCGAAAGTACCGTGAAAGTGCTTCTTTTCTGGCTTGCTACGCGTATGTGGCATATTCCTTTCTTAAAGGTGTAAAAGTTCGCGTTAGAAAAGAAGTTCTCACGACGCGTGGCACTCTAACCGAACGGGACACTTTGACGTATCTATTCGCGGTTTTATGATACTATTTAAGGTGCGGAGAATTTCCTGTCGCACGTTTTAACGTAGTGGCTCACGTAAATGTGATACGGTCGTTAGAACATGCAGAAAGTATTATGTTCTCCGCGCTGCGTTTTACGTTGTATTCACTCGTGTAAATCGTCTCTATGATAATGTCAATATATGCTGCAATAAAATTGATTTACTTTTTAGGTCGACTGAAATATCCAGCCATTATTATTTGCAACGACATCTTTATAAGTAGCTGCATTATGGTCGTTGTCTCTGTATCATTACTTCGCCATTACGACGCTTTAATGTATATTACAAAATCGTTTGTCACAGGTAATAGATATATTAAATTTTTCCAGGCGGTTTAGCTTCGCACGTTAAAATGAAAACTTTCCCTTTGCATAGTGAACGCGACATCTAAATTTATTAATTCTTTCTATGCAAACCAGCCGGCAACACGAGCGAGATTTTACACGTGAATCTATTCGAAATGAACTTTCATTTCTATTAAAGTACGTCTCGAACGCCTTATTTAACCTTTTGTAATCGGAATTTCCTTTTTTCCCTTTTTTTTTTTTATTTTTTTTTTTTATTTTGTTGAAGTAGTGATTATAACGGTAATCCGTGAAATTGATTATGTGATTAACTACAGTTATATTTATTATAATTGAATATAATCATAGTTTCTAAATAATTATAGCTTCTCGGTTTGATTCGAAAACTGGGACGCGATAATTGCCACAAGTCGATCGTTTGGCAGTAACATAACGATTCAAAGATAGAATACAGTGACGTGGTAATAGAAAAACAAGATGAAAAAAAAGGATAAGCGTGTACGGACGTGTACAGACACAGAAAAGTAACCAACCACCGTATAACCTAATCGAATTTCTTGTCTATATATTTCAGAATTGTCCGGATTCTACAAAATATTTCTAAACCAGTAAAAACTAGTCCAATCTGCCTACGAAATGTCATAGAATACGTTTACGTTTGTTTCGACAGAGGATCGAAGAATAAAGAAAATCTTGCCGAAACTGGAATATTTCTCAGCGAAGCCATTGACTTCAGCTCGTAAATTTCAGACAGGCAACTGGATCCCTATTACGCTGGAATTTATAGAATTTTAAGCAAAACGATTGCTGCGCGTATCTATCGATACGCAGAGGTTTATGCGAAATGAACGATAGTCGCCGCACGATGCGTGCGACGATTACAAAGCGATCGCATTATATGCGCGGCACGTTCCCCGCGAGAAATTGTCCCAGCGAGAAAAGAAACGCGACGTTGTAACGCGGATCGCGGAAATAGTTAATAGACCACGCCTGGAACGTGAAACGATATTTTTCGTCGTTCCTTCGGCGAACGAACCTGTAAACGGCAACGATTTTCAAACTGGTTCCCGACCAACTTTCCACCACCGGTGCGTTCCGATTAAATAGATACCTTAGGGTGCTAGAAATTAATCCTTTTCGTCGAGGGGATGTACAGTGGCTCGCAAAACTCCACGATCCATAACGTTCAAATATTACGACATAACACGTAATTCTAGCGATATCCTTCGACGTTTGAAATTTTTTATCAATGATCGTAGACATTACCGTGTTCGAAAGAACCATACAATTTATTACATAAATTAAGTTTTATAAGGAAATAATGGATGCACAACATTTTTCGTTTTATATTATTTTACTGGATTGCGTATGATCGTAACAATAGAAGTGGAAGAAAATGGATCGTGCAAAATTCAATAAAATAATATAAAAGAGAAAAGGCTTGTGCATCTATTATTTCCTCATGAAACGAAAGAAACTTTCCGGACAACCTAATAGTATTAAAGAGAAGAAGCAAGAAGATACAAATTACAATTCGACAAAAGTATGTACATATACACCTGTTACTCCTGCACGAAACGATAAAACAGGTAGACTCAGTGTTACATAAATATCTCACGGATCTCGCTTCTATCTTTTCGTCATTGACGAAATGAATAAAGTCAAAGACTTTGTAACCTCATCTCGGGACATTTATATGCCTCGCCTGACTTCTTAGTCGATTAAGGACCAAGCAGTGAAATGGCGTGTAAAAGTTACGTAAACGTAACATTCTCAAGTAACTTTTACGATCGACTGTACGTCTAAGCTTCCTGCGTTAAAATATGACATTAAACTCGACACAAGCCGCGAGGCGAATATATATTTATTTCGTAAATATGTCGTAAGTATCGGCTTGAATTTTCTCGCGTTGCTGCAAGGAAAATTCTGCTAATCGTCCTACTATGGTCATTAGAATACCAGCACGGAGTCACTCAAGGCCTATCGATAGCTATTAGAATCGGCTCGATTATTACGTCCACCAATTCAGAAGGGAAAAAAACGATCAACGATATGAATATCAAAAATGTATAAAAACCTTCAGTTGGCTCCGCTGGTCGTCGATATGTTACGTTGCCATGTGTCGGTCTTCTTGCCTGAAAATAAAACCAGAACAAATCGTTAACAGGCTAATTGTTCCTCCAACGATCTGGATCGTTCGTCGCGTTCTTCGTCGGATCAGCAGATGTCCTGACGCACGTGAGCGAAACACGGTGTACGGTGCGATCTATGGCACAGCGATGTAGACTAGGAAGCGACCAGTGTTTTGAGAATCAGCAAAAACTGTTACTTTCACCGTATGAATCAGACTTTTAGCGGAAACTTTTGGCTCGTCGCCAAGACAACTGGCCCGGTCCTTGCTGGTGCAAGTAGCACAGATAATGCCGTCTCAACCGTTCCACGACCTTTCTGTGTGCTCGATACAGGAAAACAAGCGACTCTTTGGCAGCTGGCATTACGCTAATGTCGCTGCCTTTTCCGCGCTACAGCACGTGTCCCTCGGTGTAATCGACGATGAAAGGAATCGCTGAAAGAGCGGAGAGGAGGTCGTGGGATTCGCGACTCTGCCCGCTAGGAAAAATGTGAAACGTATTACCGACGTAGAGAACCGAGTATCCGAATTTCCGCAAGCTCGTTAGCTGCCGAATAATTGCGTTCGCGATTTTTCTTCCTCGGAATATTCTCTCCGCCATTCGTTTGTCTCTGTGCCTCTTATTTCTCTTTTCGTGGCTGAAGTTTAGAATTTTCAGAGAACTCGGTGTATCCGATTTATGCGTTTCGGGATCTTGTTCGCGGCATCCGATAGGCGGAACTCGATAATAGCAGTTTTAAGCGGAAGCGACGCGATTTCGGTTAAATTAGATTTTAATCCGGTTAGATATCCTCGTTGTCGGTTTAAAAAAATAATAAAACGACGAATTGGATAGGTTTCGGTTAGGTTTGGTTAAATGAAATCAAGCTTGCTACCTTCTTGTTTTATCCTTTTTATCCTTTTCTTTTCTTTTTTTCTTCTTTTTCCCATCGTTGAAGAATTTCTTAAATTCGTGGAAAATATGACAGAATTTTTCTGTCCACCACGCGCTGCCTGCATTTCATATCTACTCGTAACCAAAGATTTTCTTGAAAAAGACAAGGTAGCGGTGCGTGATTTACGAAAGCGTAAGGGCCACGAACGTTTCTCGAAATCGGTCCTAGTCGGCCAACCGTAATCGTTTCCGTAGAGGAATGTCAGACGCGGTGTGATTTATTTCCAAGAGAACCGGCGAAGAGAAGTGACGAGGGAAGCGTACACACTGCGACCTGTAATTATCTGTTGGTGGAGTCAGGAATGAATTACGCTCGTGCGTAAAAAGACATAATTACGGTGGTCGAGTTTCGGCGCTATTTCGTCTATACCGAAGACCACGAGGAGATTCTAACGAGACACGACTATCGCGATTACATCGGCAAATTTCAAACCAATCTGAAGATTTATACGAAGCAGTACGTTACATTTAGTATATTGGATTTAATATATCAGATGGAGCGTATAACATTGACCGCGAATATATCTGCGAATATAATCGAAAGAAATGAAATTCAGTTAGAAAATCGTATTATTTACAAATTTTACAGAGACTTGGAATATTTGGAATATTATGTATTGAATAGTATATATGGAATACTACTTGGAATATTTTATTTTAACACAAATTTGCAACATACGAGGAAAAATGATATTTCGCGTATGCACGCAATAATCACCTGTACAGCGCAAAGAATAACTTTTCCATATCCCGAAGTAACTTTGTCTAATTCAATGAAAATTGTGATATAAATATCTCCTCCGCAAGTAGTTGATTTTTCTACTTTTTCATCTTCGATCTGGCCTTTGATGATTCAAGTAATCGTTGCTTGGCGGTGTTATGCACGTCGTTGGGCAAAATTTAAATAAAACAAATTTGATGAAAATATCGACATGGTTCTTGTGACGTCTATGCGAAAGAGAATAATAAACCTAGCGACGAAGAAGATAAAGAATACTATTGTCTGATGCGCATGAAATCCTACGGCACTGGGAAACCAAACGAAAAATAGGTGCAATGTATCGAATGTAAGAATGTGACGCGTGAAAAATACTCCATTCGTATGATTTTCAATACACGCATAAAAATTCCCAGTCTACCTACGACACACATACTACGTTCGTAAAAAGCTCCTGTATGTGTATTTACTAGAGTTTCTGATTTTGAGCGTGAATTAAAAATACGCGTGTGTACGAGTACGAGTACGTGTAGTTGATACATGCGTGTTTTAATCCGTGTACGTCTTAATACACGGGCACATTGAAATACAATACGAACATGTATAGAAATACGTATAGAAATACACAGATCGTGATACCTGTACGTACATCCGTGGACCGAAGTTCACCGACACGCGTGTATAGAAATTGTATAATTTCACCTGTATCAATCCGTGTATTCATACTTCATTTTTAATTAGACATCAGAACGTTTACATACGCAAATAAGTAAATAATTTCTGATAATCTGCTAGCAGTTTTATTATTGCATGAATTTCCTGGCGATGTTCGTTCGAAGTGCTAGGGTATATTAAAAAGGAAAAACTATAATTTCAGAAATTTCGAGACGTTTCAAAGTCGAATTTAAACCATATATCCGTTTTTTCCGATCCAAGATACCAACATTTGGAGCGTCTGACGCGAAAGAAACGAGTCGTACAGAAGCAAAACGTTCGCTTCAAGACTCGGATACAGTAAACGCAGCGAAAACAAATGAAAAATCTGCGCTCGAACTTTTGTATAACGAGATCACCGATAACATTGATGTTTACATTCGAACTGAAACATATACGACCGAGCCACAATTACGCTTCGATTTAAATCCATTTGAATGGTGGAAGACAAACAAATATCCAGCAATTTTCGAACTTGTCAAAAAACGTTTAACAATTCCAGCAACATCGGCGATGGCGGAAATATTGTAACAAAAAAAAAAAAAAAAAAATGAAGAAATCGTTTACTTCCACAAAATATTAATACTCTCGCTTTTTTATCTCAAGAGAAAAAATTAATAAATTAAACTTTATTAAGCAAAACCATGTTTCTTATTTTCAGCCGCGACGGTAAATTAAGTAAATTAAGTCTCACAAGCGATTTACATATCTAAATATTCTGATATTTATTTAGAAAATGAAACGCGCGGAACGGGTTAATACACGTGAAATTATACATTTCGACACGCGTGTCCGTGAACCTCGGTACACATGTATAGCTATTATGATCCGTGTAGCCGTGTATTTTAATAGCCGCGTGCCCGTGTATTGAGAAGTACACGGATTAAAACACGGATATATTAACTACACGTGTCCGCGTATATTTTAGGTAAAATCCAGATCTCCAGTGCTTGCCATTGCTACAACCCTCGAATCCCTACCCAAAAATTTTCAATTTTACTCGTTTTAGCGAACAAAACGGCTTCCTGGTATTCTGAGAGAATATTTATCACGAAATTGGAACGAGGAATCGCGCATGCCAGTAAGAAATTTTCCATAACTAGGTCGAACGTCGGATACTTTGCAACGTAGAAAAGATACCAGCGGATGGAAAAGCGAGCGCGAGCGAACACAGGAGCAAACGGTTAAATACTTTCGTGAGTGCACCGTGTCTCGTCGAATCTTGGCGTCGTTTCGTACATACGGAGCGTAATAAGGAAATTCTATGGTGTCTGTGTCGGTTTATTTTAAGGCGATCGGTTTGACAATTTTCCAGATGTCGAGAGAGAAGCCGGTCGCCTCTTCTTCCTTCCTTTCCGTCGGCGCGCGTTTCGCAGAAGGCGAACCGGCCCGGTCACGTTTCCACACCGAAATAGAAGTTCGCGTGTCCCTTAAAAACTCATATCGATCTTCCTTAGAACGCTCCAACTGGGATTTAAAGTTCTGCCGCCGGTGTTCGCGGCCGGGACATTCGTTTCGTTCGATAAATTATTCCGCCCACCCCGAGGCCAGCAGCCACGGGGAAATTCGAGACCGGCCACTTAAGTGGAAAACCATTCGCTCGGCGGAACAATAAATCGCGATACGCCGAAACGCGCAATCAATACGACTTCCGTATTCGACTCGATGTTCCGCGCGTACGGATTGCCAGCGGGCCATTCGTTTCCAACGAACAGACGCAGATTGTCATAGAACACTTGCTAATTGAAAAAGTATTGCACTTGCGCTGTCGCTTACAAGCAGGCTGCCGACTTTGGCGCTATTTTCTATTTTCGTTAACGAAGCAAATGGAACCTATATATATATATATATATTCGGTCAACTTTGCTTTTTATAAAACTATCACTTTCGCGTTATTGCGGTACGTAATTAATATTCAACGTCGCAAGAGAGGAATCTTATCTATTATAACACGCAACGATATAAAGAATATTGAAAACATTAAAAATATTCCACAAGTACTCAAAATATTCGACGCGTGAAATAAATCTTTGTATATATTATAATATATATATATATATATATATAAATCTTTGTGTATATATATTAGGTCGTCCGAAAAGTTTCTTTTTGTCGTTTTACACTATTTTATCGAATTACGTATGATCCATTTTGTTCTATCAAGATAAAGATCACAACGTTCGACAGCTTAGGTTTCATGTATAAAGATGCATCGTTGTAAAGGAAAAACGCTTTTCGGACGACCTAACATATATATATATATATATATATATATATACATACAAAGGTTTATTTCGCGCGTCGAATATTTTGAATACTTGTGGAATATTTTTAATGTTTTCAATATTCTTTACATCGTTGAGTGTTGTAATAGATAAGATTCCTCTCTTGCGACGTTGAATATTAATTACGTACCACAGTAACGCGAAAGTGATAGTTTTATAAGAAGCAAAGTTGACCGATTCTGCTTCCGAGCATTCTAAATTTGACTCGTGTATCTTATAGAATGGCAATTGTTCGTCTGCTTATTTAAAACCCTCTCAATGGCGTATTACGATCAAATATAAAACTCGTGGAAGCTCTAACTGCCTTTGAATGTTGCTGCTAGAATCGCTCGCGATAGTCCCTCTATCAATCTCTCGTAAAAATACAACACGAGTTACATACACGAGGTCGAGATAAATCTTTTAAAAAGCAAGAAAACCGATACCAGAAAAAGCAACATGGGTCCGTTGTAACAAAAAAAAAAAAGTCGTATCTACGAGACAAAGTGCAATAATAAACAAGATAACTTTTCCTATCGTCATAAGCCAAATATCCTCGCTTAAGCTTCGTATCTACGACATTATCGCTATCCCTTGGAACAGCGTTGCACCAGGTACGGAAAATTCACGAAGCTGAGAGATTGAAAAAGTGGAGAAAAGCCAGCTGTTTCGAAAACGCCTCTCGAAGGGGAGTAGAGGAAGGGCAAGGGGTAGTTTTACCTTTTTGTCCACGCAGGCTGGTGGTAGTTCGCTTCGCGTGTCCCTCGCACAGCGTACGACAATGAGGAATCAATAGTCGCGACGGATACGCCCTGTACGTACGTTCGTTTCCCCTGTTTACCGGTAATTCGTTACGTCCACTGAGACAGCTTCGACAGATTCGTATCTGACTTCCGCGATGATAATTTCGTGGCGAGGGAAGAAAGCGAATTTCCAACGGTGCAATTTCCTACCCTTTTCCTTCTCCTCCTCCTCCTCCTTTTCTCCACCCTTTTCTCGTTTCGTCGAACGAGGAAGCAGCAGCGAAGAAGCGGAGAAGCCGGGGAGGAAAAACCGTGAAACGAGTGGAAAGAGAACGCCGATGGGAAGGCGAAACGCGCGGAAAGAGGCAAAAGTCGTCGGTTATCGAATTAGGATCGCGCGCAGAAATTTCACCGTTTATAACGCGTCGTTATCATATCGTATGATACGTATACTGCGGTTCAGAAATGTCAGGAATATTATCGATGTAATAAGAGATTTCTCGCTGCGCGTATGCAATTGCAATTTCGTTTCAAGTTCTGACTAATCGTTTCTTCGTCGATGCACGTTAATTTACGTTAGACCTGCGACTTTCATCCGTTCGTAGAAGCTTCGAAGGTGTACAATTGCACAGAATGCGTGTGATATGAACAAATATATATATATGTATAAAATATTCGAACTATAGCGCTTTTCGTAATATTTTGTAGGTAAAGCAATTTTCTACCATGATCTATTTGTTTTAATTATATTCTCAAAAATAAGACACTGGCTGAATATTAGGTCGTCCGAAAAGTTTCTTTCGCTTTATAAGCAAACAATGGATGCGCAACTTTTGTCGTCTTGTATTATTTTATTGAATTACGTATGACCACAACAAGAGAAGTGGAACAAAATGGATCGCACAAAATTCAATAAAATAATATGAAACAAAAAAAGGTTGTGTATCTATTATTAGTAAAGAAACTTTTCGGACAACCTAATATCTGCAGTTTCACTTTCTTATGAAACCATGACCGATGTCCTAATACTTGTGAACGTTAACACACGCACGCTATATGATATATGTATTTACTACTAATTATTACTATTATTAGTAGCTATTATATATAGTTATCACTACTAAGTAATCGCTAAAATACATAAAAAATATATTATTACATATATACTTTTAATAATTACACGGTAGCAATTACGTGTGAAAATGTAACGAGAACATTTTGCTATTAGAATTCGCTCACGTCCGCTAACATTGTTAAAAAGGTGAAAAATATTGAAAATTTTCAGTGGTTCTGCCGTTCAGCGTTTAAATGTAAATTTTCACGTATTTCGTGGCAGAACGTTAATGGAAAACGCGGGTTGGACCGAATAACCGATCTTTTGCGAGACGAAGGCGGAATAAAATGCAGTTACGCACGCGGTACAGGAAAAATTGCGAGAAAAGGTCTTTACATGCATAAAAGAGGATCATTCGACCAACTATCGTGCACAGCACGATTACTCGCTACTAAAATCTATTCGATCCTTTTTATCCGTGCGTTGAATGTGCTCTCCATGAAAGATTCGCTAGACGTTCCGCGCCGCGATTTCGCTCATCCACCTCGTACGTTTCCAAGGGAATAAGCAGACGAACAAATCTGGCTGCTGGTTCGAGTACGAGACAATCAATCCATGTCGCGTAACATGGAATCGTCATTTTTTCAATTAGAACTTCGGCCTTCGAACGTTCGAACAGCTGCAAGCTGCACACTTCTCGTTTAATTCGTAATCTTAAATTAATCAATGAATCGTTCAATTTTGCAATTTCGAGTAGGTTTACAATTTTGGAATCTTTCATTCTGCATTTGTAGATTTCGCAACTTTCTAATCTTGTATTTCGTAATTTCGTAATTTTCTAACTTTGCAGTTACGCAATTTTTAACTTTTCTCCTCCGATTGCCACCACGTCCGACACGTTTCGCAATCGATCGATCGGTCGTCAAACGCGCCGACAAACAACAACCGGTCGAACGTCTTGAGAAGAATGAAGGAAGAAGGTGGCGAAACGAGAGACCGTTCGATAGATTGTAATCATTGGATAAGAGTTACCGGTGTCGATACAAGCAAATAAGATGAAGATTATGTCTACGGCGGTTGGGACAACAGGAACTTAATAAAAACGACCATAAAACTTGAACGATCCGCTCGCAACGATGAAACCCGTAACAGCGTAATTAAAAATGTAGGGCCGACACAAATGTAAGAATTAAACATGATTTACGACGGTTTTTACCGTTACAACGTTCGTTTCGACGTTTTACGACGTCGAATTGAAATACATGCACTGCCCTCATGTCAGTTCCGTCGATTTATGACGGTTCTTAATTACTCCACTATCTCCAATTTCATGGAATTGGACGTTTAATTAACGAATATAAGTTTGAAGAATAATTAAAAAATAGAAAGGGCCAGTTAATTGTAATTAGTTGGGAAGAAGGAACCAGATCCCAACGAGTTACCAGCCTAAGAGATACAATAAGCTGGCTAACCCGAAACAAGTACACGCGTGAAACGTCACGATCGAGAGAAACTTATTTGTAACGTTATTTTCCTCATTTCGACGTTTCGTTGCTTGTGACAGTCGCTGTGATCGCAGACTAACAAACGACGAAAAATCGTTTTCGCTTAAGGGAGGTTTCCCCAGTTGCGACGACAGTAGCAAATGATTTGTATGAATTTTTCTAGTCTAACTACTGGCTCCATGAGACAAGATCTTTTCGCGACGTAAACGAATAGCCTTGAAGCACAGATGTAATTCTTTAATTTCAGCTTTCATCGTTTACTGTACATCATACAAGTCTTGTGATCTTCTTTGGCTGCGCAATCATCGTTGGCGTGCGATAGAGCGTCTGTCACAGTGGTCAGAACGCGACAGTTAAGAAACTTTCGTAAAGTTTCTTCCGTTTTAAGAAAAGCTTGAAAAATTGGAAAGTTGTAACGCTCAGAGGAATATTACGAATAAACGATCGAATAAAAATTTCAGGTTCGGTCCCCGGAGACATTTGCAACAGACGAGCTTTTTCTGAAATTGATCGACCGATTAGCTTTTCAGTTACCACGCACGCCAGATTAAAAAGTCGGTAAACGTGACGCTTTAGAAACTCGATAAACGATTGGCGGTAATTGAAGTAAGAAAAATTGTATTTGTTCTTCGATACTATACTTACATCCCAGGACGGTCTAGCACCATGTAACTGGTAATCAGCCTAAACGGGCTTCGTAAAAATCAAGCAATTAGCTTTTCCTCTCGAGTAACAGGTCGTTCGACTGGAAGATTTATATTACACCGTCTCGCGTTTTCATCGTTCGAGATGAAATGTACTGCGTGAGGCAATAATACAGATTTTATTATCAGTTATTAATTATTAACCAATATTTATCACTATTTACAGCTATAAATAACATGTAATAACAATGGTAATTAACTATAATTATTCGATAATTGTTTGTCTCGGTCGCTCGTTAATTACAATTTCACAGTGTTTACACGGTCAACTACAATTAACGCTATCGGTATACTTATACTCCATAATTTGCTATATCGCTGATATTAATAAATCGAAAGGTACGAGGGAGAAGAAGAAAAATTACAAGCTCTTCGATGTAAACGCAGCCTTATATCGCCTTTCTTCCTTTATTTGTCGTTCGTACGTCATCGTCGTATTGGCCGCTTATCACGAGTCAGTAATTGTTCGCGCCGCAAACCCAAGAAACGACAAAGACGTCTCGCTATTACGCTTCTTATAGTCAGACACGATTTGGTAGCAACGCATATAGCGTATTACCAAGCGTATTTACAGAAGTAAAGGTTCTCGCGGAAAATAACGGGAAGTTAGAGACCGCATGGATAAAATATCGTGCAACGGGGAAATGTTGAAGACACAGAGGCCAGGCCAGACTATAGTCGATATCGCACGCGGCAAACGTCACGAGAGCTTTGCATTCGATTCATGCGTCGCTTCGTCAATGGAACGTCGCTCGTCGACTCTCTTTCTCTTTCTGTTTCAGATTCCTTCGAAATTTTATAATTGAAACAGTGTGACGATCATCGTCGTGTCTCGTTGCAGCGCAGACGACAAAAAATGTTTCTTTCGTTTTATAAGGAAACAATAGGCGCACAACGATTTTTATTTTACATTATTTTATCGAATTGCGTATGATCCATTTTGTTCTATTAAGATAGAGATTACAACGTCACACAGATTAGGTTTCACGTTTGTATAAAAATGCATTGTTGTAAAAGACGTGTTTCTAAGAGAAAGATACTTTTCGGAAAACCTAACATATTCACGAAAGGTTTTCACAAGCGTTGGAGCACTTGTGTGTCAGATATTGAGCCAAATAAACATCGGAAACTGCAGTTCGTAAAAATTGGAATTTGCGTAGGTATGTAAGTGTCGTAGATCGCGGAGAAGCTGAATTTTCACAAACGCCTACTCATGGGGAAATTAGGTTCTTCTGCGCGCCCCTTACAATCGGCCGATCGTCGTTCGCCAATCGTGAAAATAGAATTTCGCAAGGAAGGGTAACGCGTGCGCGAGCAAAAATCCTATTTTGCTTTTAACCGATAATTGGCCGGATAATTGATTTAATAACCGCTTTCAGGTAGCGGCGCGAATGTTATAAAATGCCAGGCTTAAAAGCGAAATGGAGCGTTAAAACCTTTCATCGAATTCGACATTTTCGCATACTAATGGCGCGCATCAAAGACGAGATTTTATACATCATTTCCGTGCACGTCACTGGCACGCCGGGCCTGTGTTGCGCACAGTAACCGGCGGCAATGAAAACGTCAATCAAACATCGATAATCTTTCTATTCTTCCGCTCGTGGCCTCTTTCGTCGTCGCTTCGGGCTTCCTGCATTTCCTATCGATCGAAACCCGTCATTAACATTAAAACAGCCAGCTTATTACGCGACTTGATTTTCTCGCTATTTTCCATATCCCTGGCTGCGTATAATTTTCTAGGATTTTTTCTAGAATCTCTTGCCATATGTCGACAGTAGAGACGCGAAACAAGTCAGAATGATCCGGCATCGTATCTTTCGTTTTTGCAATTACCAAGAATCGTGTACGATCGTTT
Organism: Bombus confusus; assembly: GCA_014737475.1. Lineage (NCBI taxonomy): Eukaryota > Metazoa > Arthropoda > Insecta > Hymenoptera > Apidae > Bombus > Bombus confusus. The sequence goes on from JACXIV010000097.1 coordinate 3,461,393, forward strand.
TCGCTAATACAGGGGGGTGGACGATATAAAGCAGTCAGGGGAAAGATGCCAAGCAATCGGAAATTAGAGTCTATCCAGTATATCACGATCGTATCCGCGAGTTCTTTTGTTTTCACGTCAACTGGCAGAAAAGTCGTAGCATTTGTTTTAACGTACAACACACGTATGTTGATGAACGTTATGCTGCGACGCTCGTAAACATTTTTCCTACCGGTTCACGTACATATATAGTTGCCAAGTGTATATATATATATATATACTAAATAAGAATAAGTATATATATATATACTAAAAAAGAAGTCGAAAATATAGAATAAAAAATAGAATAAAAAAAATATAGAATAAAAAAGTCGGATAGTAAGTTAATAGGTAGGAAAACACTTCGGTCACATTGGAAGAACAGAGCCTCAAACGAAAAATTTTTATTCTATATTTTCGATTTCTTTTTTCGCGTAGGATCACCCCCTTTCCGCTTGTACCAACCACCCTGTATATATATATAGATGACTTGTATTAAAAATGATCGTTGTTCTTCGTGTTGTTTGAAAGTTGTTGGGTAGCGAAGATCGGGAGATTCCGCATATTTATTCGTTTTTGTCATATCGCTTCGATCGATCAACTATGTGTAATATATTAGGCGATATGTTAAAGATTTAATGATTGTTCGTTCTGTAAACAACAGCTCATAATTTGGTATTATGTTATAATGACAGTAACTGGTTATTGGGAGAAAATTTGAAGGAATTTAACAAAATTTCTAGAGAAACGATACGTTTGAAAAATCGTCGATTTTGATAATACTGACAAAAGCTGGGTCTAGAAGTAAACTATTTATTGGGATAAAAGTGTCAATTAAATCTGATAACGTTATTGTTACTACAAGCGAAAGCTGTTTCACTCTCTTTCTTCGTAGAAAGTAAAACGCGCGAACCATATTTCATCACAGACCCTGAAAAGCCTATTTCGGTAAATGGGATTTTCCATGTGTCTACGGTGTTCGAGCTCGCGGCTGCTTCGGTTGATACACCGCTAAAAAGCCAGGAATAAGTTCGTGAAAGTATACGACACGAAAGAATAACCGACAAGATGAAAAAAAAAAGATATTTCAAAGACATTTGAACTGTCAGAAAATCAGACCGGATTTGTGCGCATCGACGTACGATTCGAAGATGCAGAAACGATGAAAGGGAAGAAAATATGGCCGAGTTCTTTGGTAATTTCGACCCGATTTCAGCCAGCTGCCTCGTGTTCCAAGTAAAAATCGAGGAACGGAAGGGACAAAGATAGAAGAAGGACAAGGGAGGACGAAGAAAAATGAGCGAAAGCAGGGCGGTGAAAAAAGATTCGAAAAACCGTAGGAATGATGTCATCGTTGGCAATGCAAACGCCGGGCCAGGATTACAAGCAGGAAACTTAAAAAAAAAAAATAAAAAAGATAAAAGAAAGAAAGAACGAGAGAGAGAGAGAGAGAAGGAAAGGAATAAAGAAAGGGCGAAAATAATCTCGTTGACGTAACGTGTCAAGTAGCCTGAGTAATAGATTAAAACTATTTAACCCGTGACGACGTGTCTGATATAATGATACAATTAACCGAATGACGATTGGACCAGGTCAAATACGAGGCTCCCCCCTGCGGATAATTAATCGACGTCGAGGATCATGTCAAGTACGCTTAACGATCGCCTATGATTGAAATATCTAACGTAGCGCCGTTAATTAACGGCGTTCCAGTTTTTTAATCGTTAGATCTCGCTTACAAAACTCGCCTTTCCGTCTGATTTTAATCGGCCGCGACGAGGGAAGTTTCTCTCGCTAATTAAAATTCGCTTTCTCGCCGGAGTCGCTGGCCGTTTCATCGAATATTCGATTGGAACCAGCAGGGTAGCTGGCCGCCGGGGCAACAGACGAACGAAAGGAACGAAACGGAACAGCACGAGAAAGGAAGAACAATCGTGGAAAGAATAAGAAATCGACGAGACGAAATTGCTATTCGAACGTTCGAACGTAATAAGAATACGCGTAACGATATACGGGATAGTCTGGTTGAAGCAGGAAAATGATTCGGACAGAGGTTCGTTCGTATCGAATGAGAAATGAATATTTTTGCGCGTATAAATCGCTGACCGTAAGTTTGCTCGAGAAACTTGAACGAATCTCGTTAAATCTCGTGAAAATTCGATCAGTATTTTACATTATAAGGCGCGTGTAACGCGAACAAAGTAACGGATCTGTAACGAAGGAACTAGGAAATAAAAGCAGCGAAAAGCGTGCAATCTGTACTAAATATGTATCAGGTGACCTAATTTTTATGACCGGTGGACGGAGTATGCGTAACTAACAAGCTCTCCATCTTCAGGTTCTTTAATTTCTAAATTATACGTCAGGTCGACGAACATCTGTTGAAATAAGAGAAACGTGTTCAATACTGATGCAAGCAGTGATATTGAAATAGTAATTGCACGCATACACATACAACAATAAAATATAAATAACAAATAATAAATTAATTAAGAATTACATTATTAAATAATAATTACTCGTTAGAAAGTAAATAATAAAATACATCATTCCAATGTTCTTCGAGAAATAATTTACGTTTATAGCGCGCAAAAAGCGCTACTTCTGCTTACTGCTTCCTCGTCAGTTTTACGTTACTTTGATCGAACGCGAATAGAGAGAGAGAGAGAGAGAATGTTACAAATCGATCGAAATGTTAGCCAGCGAATATCTACGAACAACACCTATGCGTAGCTGTTAAAATATAGCGGCGCCGGATAGAACGCCGTGCGAATAAAAAATTAATCGGATTCCTATGCGCGGGAATCGCGTGGCAATTTAATTTCGAATAAATAAGGGAACGCGAAGCTCCGAAGCTGCGGAGCAATTAAATAAAATGTCGATTATCCGGGCGCGCGCGCACGAGAGAAGCGCGCTTTAACCGTGAAACCTACGAAATGCCTAAACATCAGTGGGCACGGTTCATAATTTTTCCCTTCTACGCTGGCTGAACCGCGTTCGCTTCAACATTATGAATTACGAATATTGCGTGCGCGAATCCGCTATAGCCGCGTATAACGCGATCGTGCAACAACCGTATTTTACTTCGTTAGAGAGGAAAAACGCGGAGCAAGAGAGAAAGAGCGGAAGAGAAAGAGGGGGAATAAAAGAGCGTGCTAGAAATTTGCTTTCCACGCGCGGGCACGCACGCTTTAGCAAACGAGGAAGCGTCGAGAAGGATTTATCGAGGCGTCGGGCGCGCGGTCTCTGTATCGTTTCCCAACGAGAAACATCGTACGCTACCACGTGCGTGCCCCGGCAAACTTTTCTCTTTTCCCGGGACAGATTTTCTTCCATTTTAATCGTCTATAAATTTACGACGCTGTGACGCGACAGCGGAAGACGCGCCAGTGAACCGGAAAATAACGTAACGCGTAACGTTAAAGGATGCTTTGTAAAACTTTGCAGAACGAATATTTTTCCGGGTGTTTCTCCGAATCTACGAGACTCTTCCAAAGTTAGCTGAGACTGTAACAAAGCCTCCGATCTCGATGATCTTTGGTTTCGTACGTTGGAAAACTCAACATCTTCAACGTGGTTTTTTTTATACGTATAACGGGTGGACTGGTTTAGTTTCCGAGATATTCGCGGAAAGCTGCCTGTCGGTACTAGCAAATTCAATTCTGCCTGTGTTGCGCGTCTGTGGCGACGTATGCGCGAGGATTGCTTGCCGGCCGCTTATCTTCTGTTTCTAGATGAGCGTTGGGCGAGCTGAAAGGCCACATGCGTACAACGTGCATGCATATGCGAGAGGCTGTAAGGAAGGTCTGTTACAACTTGTAATTCGATTAAAAGAGGATATCGTCGACGTATTGGGTTTGGTTTAGTTTTTCCAATGCGGCTGGCTACGTTTACGTAAAATAACAACAAATCGACTATAAAAATAGTTGGCGCGATTGAAAAATTACTTTGATTGAAAAATAACGAGCGATTGATATTATTTTATAAAATGATTACTATTATTATTCGACGGAAACATCTTCAATAATTTTTCGCGGACATCTGGGAAACCAAGCGAGTTCTATCTTAGCGCACCGCTTATACGTATAGGAGAAAAATGATGAAAATATCGAGTTTCACAACGTAGCTAAAAATCGTTAGGATCGTAGTTAGCTTCTCTGTAGTTTCACCTAAAGTTGTATTAGGTTGTCCGGAAAGTTTCTTTCGTTTTATATTATTACGATCATACGTAATTCGATAAAATAATATGAAACAAAAAATGTCATAATAATATTATATTACCAATATTATGTTCGTCATTACGAAATAATATCTTCAATTGGACGAAGAAAAACAACGAAGGCCCGAAGGGAATAACGAAACGTCTTGAAGGTTCGAACAAAGGTTTTCTTCGGTTTCGCAATACGTAGCAGATGAAAGAAGAATATATTCCTCCTTTTAATCGACTGGCTCCGACTTTCATGATATATCGGTCCGTTCCGACAGATTTCAATTAAAGCTTTTTTATGGTGAAGTCTCGAAAGTTCGATCAACCGATAATTATTCGCCATTATCGCGATACTCGAGCCCACATATCGAGACCTTAGAGAAATTAATTAAATGCTGCGTGGCGCAGTCGTGATTCAAGGAACAATTCTTCAATGCGGACTCGCATTAAACGGAAACATTGGCGTGCAATCGATCCACCATCGGTTGCCATCCACTTAATTAATTTTAATAGCTGCGCATCGTCTTTTAATCGTAGCGAAACGCGTCGGACAGTTACGCGTGCTACGTGTCCTTCCACTATCTTATTGTTTATAACTTTCTGCGATTATTATCGCCAGAGGAAACGAGAATTTGGAACGTTTTGTTCGTGGCGCGTGATATCTTAATCGATGTGTCGAAGATGGCCACATAGATTTGTTGCTGTATTATTAGGAATCTTTTTGGGTGGATCAAAGATATAATTAGATCGTGAATTTTGACAAACGCAAATCCATATTTTTACGGATACAATCAAGAAGATAGATAGAATAAATAAATACATACACATATATGGATACAATCAAGAAGATAGATAGAAACTGAGCTCGCGCTTTTGAACGTTCTTACGTTTGTTACGAGTGACTGCGTGTTGAATCTTAGAAATAGAAGAAATACCTAGGATTACGGCCACGAAGGAATACATACGCCCTGGGAATATCTGCGTAATTTATGTGTATCGAGTGGAAGTGATCGTAAAGTAGAGTATCAAATAGACAATGTGCGCAAGGCACGTACGTAAGTAGCTATATCTCATATAGATTATTATAGAAGTTGCATTTGCGTGGCAGTTATTGTGTGAATGGAATCGAAAGCGAAAGTTATCATACGTGGTGAAGTAGAGCAGCCTCGTTTAAGGAACGTGCTACTATATTTATCTCCACTTACGCAAATAAAACTGCTCCGCGGATAAGCAATTTTTCCAACTAACGCCAACATTCTTTTATATCGTCACTTTTTACTCTCAGAAGACAACCCGTAGAAACACCCTGAAATAATTTGACAACGCAAAATCAGTCGACAATGTACCGAATACGTATCTTCCTGTGGAAAGTAAGCCCCGTGAAGAATAGAAAATACGACTTATCTCTATTTTTAAACCGAACGCTATTTGCCAGAAATCGTAGGACGAGTAAGTATATAAACGATTACCGGCTACATAAACGATAAGATGAACGACACGGAGAGATTGAGCCAGTCAGCCTGCTATTCCGAGTGCCTGCAAATTACGTGCGAATATAAATGCGCCCCGGATTTATCCGACGGTGATTCTACGCGTCGATTCCGCTTATTAACTAAACAGACTTATTAGGATAGCGGAACGTGGCACGGTGTCAACGGCAGACGTAACGCGAGAGACTTCTCGTTAAGCAAAGCCTGTCGCTGCCCCGGCGTTGATTGAATTCGTTAATTTTGCAAGGCGACACCAGCAGCGCCCGCTGCGAATTTTCCACCCGCCGTTTATTGTCAAACCACGACAACGACGACGAGTCGTTTCCTCTCTCGGCGTAACTCTGAAAACGAGGCTTAACGTGCGCCGGGGGATCGAACCCCTGCCAACACACAGCCTGAAGGGTTTCCAACCCCTTTTCATGCGAGTAGATAGCGGTGACCCCTCCCCCTCTCCACACACACACACACACACACACACACACATGCCACCGAGTATGTACTCCCGGCAAACTTCACCTGAATCATTCAATTCAAGCAGGGGCTCTTCAAGGAGAGATTAACGCGCCAGCTCGCGGCATCGGCACAAAGAAAAAGGAGCGCGTCGGGGCAAAGAAGCCGGCAAATCCAGATCTAGCTTCGTAATTGCCCCATTCACAGGACCTAGGACGTTTGCAAGAGAACCGGCCAACGTACGCTCTGATGGCGGAAATTCGAAATGTTCCGTGAAATTTCTGCCAGACGAGGATCGAGAAGACAGGCGACGAGTTCACGATCTTTCGGGTTTTCTTGCAGCAGGCCAGAGAATGTACGGTTTCCTATTCGATACGTTCCTTTCGCGCGAATCGTACACCAGGCTAGATGTTTCTAACGATACGTTAGTGGTTCTTCAAATTAACTGCTGCGTTCTTACTCCGCTATCCGAATGTATTCAGACACAGTGGCCGCGCGAAAAGTATTGGCGCGTATCGTCGATTTCCCTTTTTCATCCGCTCGAATGTTTGTAACCATACGAAAGTACACAGAATGAGAATATGCAGCATATATTTACGCGTTCGCATGCTCTTCTTCATTGTTATTGGGAAACGAAGGTATCGCGACGAGTCGGGAAGTTCGAACTCGCTATGGGTCGTTGGGAAAAAATCAACAAGGATCGGAGGCATTTCAAGGTCGGGTCGACGTCTTTAACGTTTCGTAGCCTTTGATACGGCAGCTACTTTTAACGGCCTGAATAGTCTCGTTGTAGCAGGTCTTTCAACGTCACAAGCACATAATGAAATCATGTCGAGAGTACATCTTGACTGGTTAGAGGTGGAAACTTTGAGTCTCTGTGACGAAGAACGATCACCGTGGCTGTACTTAAAAGATCGTACGCTAGATTTCTAATTTTTGAAACATCCTTCGCGTCATCGTCGACTTCCATACTCGACCTTCTTTCGTCCACGCGAGTCTCGTTCCTCTTCGAAGCAACCTACTTTTTCCGAGAACACGTGTACTCGTTTACAAATTTAAACAATACGATCTACGTGCTGGCGAATAATCGCCATTGTGACAAATCGAAATTAACCTGTTTTATTACCATAGATAGCACGGCAGCGATTCGAGTAGCTATTCAGCGGAGTAACGGTCGTACGAATTAAATACAATAGATCTCGTCGTAGCATCCTTCTAATCACTGGTTAAAACACCGTTACTCGTGATCATTTTCCATAGCGTAATATCCTCTTTTCTAATCTGAATGCGAAGAGAAAGAAAGATCAACAAATAAATTCACTGCTAATGCTGGATCGTTTCTTTCTACGAGCGAGTTTTACGAGGCAGTTTCCTTCAGATTCGATCTACGTGTACTCGCACTTTGTTTTACTCGAAAAATTTCCTCGTACACACGTGGCAATTAATTTGACGCACTAACCTTGAAATATTTACGATGATTCCCACTGATAATCTCTTTTCCATACATTTCGAATGAATTTTGCAATGCCAATTACGTACCTTGATCCGATCTATAGCGAGAAATATGTACACGTTTGCAAGTTAAAATACGCGTGTTATCGATCAATTTGAAACGTTAAACATAACTGTATAACTCAGCGGCGAACCGCGGATCTTTCAATTTAAAACCCAATTTCCATAGAATCGACACCTTTGCTCTTTAAATTAAAGATGAAAACGGACGACGATTTAATAACGATTTAATAATATTGGCTCGTCTTTGACGAGCCAACGAGATAACGCGCAACTATAATATCTGTGTAATAAATGTATCAAAGAATCTGGCGACTTGATACGGAAAAAAATTACTTCACGACATTAATCATCCCATATTAGCGAGCCACGGTGAAAAAGGAGCAAGATTTAATGTAATATCGTCCTTCGAACCGAGCCATCGCCCATCCTCGACCAGACAGACTTATCCTCTCGCGACTTGTCGACTTTTCGAGTCATCAAGATGCGACAGTCCTCTCCTCCCTTAATCTTTTTCCATTGCGACCGATGTAATTTAACGGCGCGTCGCAGGCCCACGGATAAAGAGGCAAATATCTCGGCGCTGGGTGCCTGTTAACCTCGCAGCCCGATTTTATGACGTTCACCATTCATTATGCTAATGGTCCCGGACTTAGATAATGAAGAGCCACTGCAAATATAGTAGCCTGCAGAGAGGCACAAGGGACGACGTAGCCGGCTTAAAAACAGTCTTACGACTTTCGCGTGCGAACTATCGCGATATTTATGTGTCATTGTCCAGTGTTTACGACACTCGGCCATCCTGCTGGCCAACGTACGATAAAATCGTAGGAACATCGGGAACCGATCCTCCGACTGATCAAGATGAGCACGCGTTTAACGAACCGAACGTTTCGTTCCAACTAGCCGGCCAGCAGTCTTTATTAGAATTATTCGCTTACAGCTTAGCCGGACAATTATTAGCTTTCGTTTATCTCGTTGTTTAAAACCGTACGGGAGACGCGCAGAGTAGAGGAGGAACGTTCGAACGTCGAAGATCTTGTATTAACCGCTGAATCTGTTTTTATATTCATGAGTCACCTTAATGTATCCTCGCCGTTATTTTCGCGAGTAACGCGCCACGAACGATCGATTTCCTTTATCTTATGTTTAATTCACGACTATGGATATTCCTACAAGCTGCTTCTGCCATGCAAGTTTTGCCTTACTTTTAACCCTTTGATACCTAGCCCACCGCGTGTTACTCATAGAATAATAGAGTTCTGTGATTCTTACGAACAAATATCATTTTATCTTGTATGTATTTATAATAATATTACATTTATATAATACATATAAAATATACAAGGACATATATGTTGTAAAATATATAAGGACAGGATGTTTATGCAAATTTGTATTTTTATGAGCGCCAGTAGCAAAGCGAAAGCAATATGCAGATTTCTTTCATCTATTACGTATCGTAGGGAGTATATTATGAACTTTTCGACGAGATATTGCAGAAACTTTTGGCAATTATGCTCGAAGAGTTGCCTCCAATCCAATGACCTTGGCCTTGAGATACGTCGCAGAGAGGAAGAGCCTGAGTAACATGCACTTCGTCCGGATCGTGGCGCAAAAGTTACGTTAGGTTGGATCTTTTGAGCTCGGTATCCAGCTACCCATGGAATCTAACCCAACTTAACCTAATCATACCTTACGAGTATTAGGATACGCAATGCTACGCAAACGCGTATGCAATTTCATTTTTACCCTAACAAGTATTTTCGTTTTGCCACAACTTTCGAATTACGGTCGTCCCACGTCTCGGACAAAGTTTAAGTTGAGGCTCCCAGTTGCGCACAATTGCCAAATGTTTCCATATTGAAACAAATTTCAAATTAAAATTGCCCAGAGACGCACGAACATCGGCGATCTAATTACGCGTTTCGCGGAATTCAGCGTTTGAAAAGAACCCGCGTCGCGTAGCAGTCCGAAAAAGACGGTGTACCATTTCAGATTTAACTTGCCAAGAGAAACAAGGACGAAAAAGTGTGGAAAAAGCTCCAGTCACCGAGAAGCTTTAAACGCAACAATACGCAACCCTCGCTAGATCCACGGATCTCTGGTAACGATCGCGTGGTAAATCCATCGCAAGCTGTCCCAACAAGGTTCCCGTGGTTGTTTTCACGCGGGTCGGGCTGGTATTGTCGCAGAATCCGGGCCTTTTTTGCGGGGATGGAAGCGGTTGTCCCGCACGATCGGTCCGCATGAATGAGGTGCACGTAACCAGCGTGTACGTCGCAGGGGACGAAGAGAGAAGAGAGATACACGGGGAGCGGCGTGTGTACATGTGTCATTTGCAAGCTGCCGCCACGTGCTGCGCGCCGCTTTCCTCGAAAAATAAACAAAACGAGGTGACGCGACGTCCGGCTCGGCTCGGCGCGGCTCGGCGCGGCGCGGCGTCACGGATTGACGCGCGTTTACATCGCTCGAGTTGCCTCACGTTAGGCCGGCGAACGCGAGTTGCCGGACCCGCACAGCCGAGAAAAAGCTCGAAACACGCGTCCAACCCCTGCCATCGTCCACGTGCGCGCATGAGAAAACGAGATTTGCTCGCGTCGCACGGCGACAACGTGTAAAACCGACTCGACACGACGACGCGTGTGCTCGGATTAAGAAGCTTCCGCGCGAGCTTTCGTCGCGATAAATTAGAAAAAAAAAAGAAAACAAGGATCAGAGGAATTTGAGAATGTTGAAGCGTCGCTGTCGCGAAGTGCGCGCGCAACGAGGAATTTTAATTTTTAATATTATTTATATATCGAAGAAAACAAATTTTGATTTAAGCACAGCAGAACTTCCCTTGTCCGAACTAACAGGGAGACACATCTGGTCGGATAATGGACTTTTCCAATAATAGAACCATCACTTTTCCGACTCGATATTTCATTCATTCGAGTACAGCTAAGATCAATTGGCGGATTCTTTAAATATTCGCGGATCACGTATCCTTCCGACTGTTGAGTCGCGTAATTTTTTCGACAGAAGTATCTGTATTGTATATTGTATATATTATACTATACATATTGTATATACTATACAGATACTTATATGTGTATAGTGTATATATATTACGTTCTTTTTGTACTTCGAATCATCGAAGCTGTTTTTCGAATGCCACGAACGCTTCGGCACGAGGAGACACCTCTCTTTTTATTCGTATGAATCGTCATTATTATCATTTTTTTCTTTTTTGCTACGAAACGATTTCGTTGCATCAGCTTTATTTAAATCTAAATCTTCTTAATTATCTAAATCTTCTAAATCTAAATCTACGTGCGTTCCATAATTTTCGGTATCATGTTTCTGGTTTTTAATGTCCGCGATTGCGGATCCTCTAACATCACGTACTTCGCTCATTCTGTTACGCTTACACCACTTTCGAGTTTCATTAATTATGTCGCGTTTTATTTCGATAGTTGGAAAGTTATTAGTTTCGTTCTAAATCCTTCTAATCAGAATTCGGTCGATCGAATAAAGCAAAGAATACGCCGTATAGGAGCACCAACAAAATATGCTCATATTTGAAACGGAAAAAGACATTCGTCACAGGGAAATATTATTATGTTATAGTATCATGTTCGGACGAAAATATAGAACGTTAGGATATTATGCTATTCGGATAAGAGCGACTCTACTGTGCTTAATTCTTTATTAAAATCATAAAAGAACACTTTCGTTTATTCTATTGGTTCAAAACGAATCTTAAAGTGACAAACTAAAGAACGTACCCGGTCAAAGTTATCCAAAACCATCAGAAATAATAGAGAGTCTTTGAGGCAGTAATATAAAAGATGTGGGAGAAGCGGAGAAGGCAATGAGCTCATAATTCGCTGAAAAAAGAAATGTAGAATGGAGGTGGTGAGAAAATTGCGAGGGCGTTCATGGAGAATTTACGGGGTTGGATCGTCATTTAATTGGCCAATTCGAGCGGAGAACGGTTTAAATTCGATTTGTTCAGGAATCAGGTGTAAGATAAATTTTGGCTCGGACCGAGGAGCGACTTTTCGCGACGTTCGATTTTATAATAAGTTCCGTTTGATGTAGGAATTTTCGTACGTGGCCTAAAGAACAAAAGAGAACGCTTAAGTGGTAAACATCAAATTTTTTAGAAGCGAAAAAGCAATTCTCTGGCTTAAAATTATTCTCGAAATTTGATTTCTTTTGATCGTTGTAAGATCAAAAAATAATCCAAACGCATCGGAAAAGTTTCTATCTTCTGCGCTGACATAGCGGAAATTCATCGAAAAAGGAATTGTATTTGTAGAAAAGCCCGCATGTGCCACCTTTTACTCGTAAAGGAAACTGAATGTGCCATTCATTGAAACTTGCAAGCACTTGCAGAACTGTAAGTACCAATCCTGCTTGTTGCTAGGTAACTTAACTATAGAAGACAAGAAATATATTTTTCAAGATGATGAATCTTTCAATTTTTGTTACAAAAGTATATTTTATAATGATCCGAGTGAGAATCCTTATACAATTGGCGACATTTGGTGTCTATGTGTTCGAACATTATCGCTTAATTTATATTGTTTTATACAGAGGCAATGTTACGTGTATTACAATATCACATGTAATTATTTAGAAACAGAAATTGCTCTCGAATTCTACGCTACGGTACATTCCCACTGGTGTGTAGAACGCCGTACAATAAAAAGACAAGATTTTTTAAATTTTTACATTTACAGTGTCGTCTACGAGTAATCTTCAATTACATAAAATTAACGATTTTCCATATCCCTTTCAAGAAATACGGGCGCGCTTCTTACGCAACCTAATGGAATAAATAAACCGGAACTAAATCTCTTAGATGGTATTACATCAACGCTATCATGTAATCCAATTTGTTCCTACGACCATCTAACGTTATACCTTTTCATCGGCGTAACATTTTTGCACATAATAATTCCCGCGGGCCGCTTTTTAATCGGGTTAATACATTTAATCAAAACATACGCCCCGAATAATCGGCGGCTTTCTCACCTTTATATTCGCCGGTCTCATCGTTACTTTAATTAACCGCCGTAAACAGTTACGTAAATTACGGTAATCCCGCTTTAATTCGAAGGAATGTCACGGCCGCTTTGTATCCTGATTTTTCGACTTGAATCTCGCCCGACCAGTTCTCCGGGAGTCGATTAAATTTTACAAACGAAGCCGGGTCAATTTAATTGTAAACCCTGCCGCGTGGCAATAAAGAAAGACAAGCGGTCGGATATATTATCGCGTGGATGAAGACGACAGAGGTAATATACGTCGACAAAGGTGAATTGGGATTAAGAAACGAAGTAAGACAGGCTTACTGTTCGCTACGTCGTGAAATGGAAAAAAGAAAAAGTAGAAAGGACAGCCGAAATCTCGTTGACAATAGCGACGAGTCGTAAAAACCAACCGAGAGGATTTTACGACGATATAACGCGTCTAACGATCCGATTCGCCACGCTCACCGCTTGCAACTTTCCTGCAACTAATCGCGATTTTAATGTAGTTAATCGCTCGATCTGCTCTAAATCTTCGCTTCTAAACCTGACGTTGACGACCGAAAAAGGCAGCTGACGTGTGCTTTCTCACTTTTCCTCTCTTAACACATTCTGTTGACACGAAAACATACTAAAGATACTGGATTACTTCTGTTGATATTACTGTTAATATCGTGAACATCGAGAAAGCTACACTAACGGGTGTTAACTACTGGACCACGATATTCCGCATTTACGTACCTATTAACGCAGTTTTTTAATCGTTTATCGCTTCTATCTTTTTATACAAATCATATTGTTACTTATATATAAAAACAAAATAAATTTTATCATACTGTAATATCTTACGATACATTAAACGCGGTACTATGAAAAAATAAAATCGTATATTGTAATTTTTCGTACGTTGTATATTGTTGTATTTTGTATATGATATATTATATTTTCTACGTTGTAACTCGTAATTTTTTAATTGTAGCGATACGTGTAAACATTTTTTAATCTTTCTGACAAACTGATATACTTGTGTATACGTATCCCCGAATGCAGAAATGTCCATTACGAGGAATTCTACACCGTGGAATACGTAGAAATATATGTATCTACGCCATATGCATACGTCTATATTATCAGCTCCGAGCGACAAACATACGCAGATTCAGCGTATCATATAACAGCGGCTCTACGGTCGGCAAACTTTACGATACGCATGTTTAAAGATATTTCTAAAAAAAGAAACAAAGGTTCGACGTGTATCTCGCAATATCAAACTATGTCAAAACGACTCAACAACACTCGGCTATACGTAACGCAAAATGCAAAGAATTAAAGAAAAGCGGACCTATCTTACTTGCCTCATCTAGTCGTTAACCCTTTCGCTACGGGCGTGTTTACGCCTCACTACAACCCGAGCTGCTTCGACGGTGTTTTTCGAAGAAAAAAATTTTCCTCAAAACAGAGTATTCGTAACTGCCCCTTGTCACGCCATTTTAATTGCTAATCAAGAACTCGAGGATGTACAATACTCGTCGTATGTATTAGATTGTCCGGAAAGTTTCTTTCGTCTTATAAGGAAACAATAGATGCACGATATTGTTTCTTTCATATTATTTTAATATTACGTATGATCGTTATAACAGAAACGGAAGAAAATGGATGATACGTGATTCTGTAAAATAATAGAAAACGAAAAATGTGTCTATTACTTCCTTATAAGACGAAAGAAACTTTCCGAACAACCTAATACAATACGCGGCATCTTACTACAGTCGCCCGTAGTAAAGAAAGGGTTGAATACAATTACCGTTTAATTAGTTGATCGTTCAGCCAAACACCGTATTACGTACGTCCGAAGTCGAACGTAAAAGGGTTAACTGCATCTCTCGCGACACCCTGTATATGCCATTAGCTGGCAAGACGAATCGCGCGTGGAAAAATAAACGCGAACGCACCACTTCCGTATAGAGCATTGCAAAGAGAGAAAGTATGGGGAAGAAACGGAGATATTTAACAAAGCCGCATATAATTACAGCCCCGGTATAGGTTTGCTGGTCGGTGATCGAAATCGGCCATTACAGGTGGAAGGTTATTACCGGGGGCGAATTACCCGCGGCATAGGCGTTTCCCAAGAAACTGGCCGCGATAAATGTAGTGCGTTAATCTTTTGCTCAAAGAAACGAAGGACGGAACGAGGTCGAGTGCGCGTTTCGAGCTCGGTCGGAAGTGCGCTCATAAGAGACGATGCGGTTGCCTCTTTGGCGTAGAGGAGGAGACTCGCGCGAGGGATGCGAAGAACAAGAAAAGGGCCGTAGCACGAACATCGTGGAAACGCACGATGTCATCAGGAGACAGCCTAGGGGTAGCGAATTTTTCAGAAAACAGACAAGAAAGCGTATGGCGGGGGCAAAAAGAGAGAACAAGGGAGGCGAGTCGTTTTAGACGAGAGTATTCCGGGTTCCCTTCCTCGCGACCACAAATGAAATCCAAACAGATGAAAAGGTGCGGAGACACGGGCGAACGATACGAACAACCTGCAAACTACAGCAGAACATCGTAGCTGGAAACTCGGTAAGACCGCGATTTTGTTCATTCTCTGTCGACACGCTGTAAAGGTCCCTAAGAAATTAAAACGCGTGTACCGTGGCTCACGAAAGTATTCGAACGCTTGCAGAAACCATAATGTCAATATATCATGTGAAATTTTGAAAGTTCATCGACAATGCAACGAGACTCGACTCGATTCGTGAAAAAATGAGGATCGTTTTTTTTTTACGAGGGGACAATTTCGAAGTTCAGTCGAATATTATCAAACCTATTTTGGGATTTGTCGAAGTGGTTGTCACTTCTAAGAGAACTCTACATCTGATCGGTTTAGCTGGCAAATGTGTTTGCGAATTTACAGGAAGAGTTAGAAAATATTAAAAGATGATTGTTTGTGGAGATGTAGAGTTTTAGGGAGGGTGTTGAAGTGGTTAACACTTCTAAGTAAACTCTACATCTGTACCGACCAATTTTCTAACTCGCTAAAGCCATCGACAGGCCATAGACAAAAGACAACCACATGGCAACCATAAGACAAGAGACAGGCAACGATGGCTTCGGTGTTCAGTTTCTAGGTAACACTGCTAGCGTGCGGATCTGGACCAGCTCAAACTGTATTCATATTACACCAACATTTCTTTATTAAATATAGTTTACTATCTGACAATTTATCCACGCGCTTTTCTCTGTATCTATATAACCAATAACCACAACAGGATTAAATTATTGGATAAACGAACATTGCAATGAATTCGAAGATAAAGAAAGAAGATGCCTTTAATTCGTGTATTCCAGAACTTTCGGTGTCGCGTTAATTATTCGTAATAACCACTAACGAGGCTCGTATAGTTTTATTGCAAATCTTCCTAACATCGCGCATACGTGATTTATAGGAAATTTCTCTTCTGTAATATCACCGACAATCGATGATACGATAGAATTAAATAAGCGGTACCGATCGATCAAATTTCAAGTCCGAAAAGAAGATGTTCCATGTGTGCTAAATATACTACTATACTATAACACTATAATAGCTAATGCTATAACTAATACTGTATAACTACAATACTAATCCTTGTGCAAAGCCTCTTTAAGTCTTCCTCGTTTGTTGACCCTCTGTTGCGCGAAAAATTCGATAAGACAGAACCTGCGTAATTCGGAGATTTTAGCTCCTCCCTTGAGGTTCGTAGTTCGACCGTATAACTAACTCGCCCGTGGAAGTTCGAAGTAAAATCTATGACGAAATATACGCGAGATTCGCCTCGGCCGCGTCGCCTCCATTTTAGAGGGCAACATTTCAACGCGAGCTCGTATCTCATCTCAACTCTCGCGGTAGATCACCGTTCCGCAAGATTTCCTATCCGTTATAAAAGCGTAGGGAAACTCGAATAAATGTCTCTTTTTCGCTGCTACTTTCTTCTTCTCTCTTTGCTTACTTTTTCCAATTTCTACGAAGATAAATATCGTTGTTAAAAGCGAGTCACTCGAGAGGAAACACGCGCGTGTAGAATGAATTTTTCTTTGTTACGCTGAGCTATGCTGTGCGGGCACCTGTGGTACAGTCAGACCGCAAGGACGTTTCGTTTCTGCGAATCAAATGCACTTGCGGTTAATTATAGGAACGTGCTCGAGCGTAGATCGTAAACGTGCGTGAAATTAATCACGATCGTTTTCTTCTCCTCTGCTATCCTGTGTTTTGATCGATATCAAGCATAACGTAGGCTCGACCTTCGCATAATTTTCTTTTCTCCTTTTGTCTTTCTTTCTTTTCTTTTCTTTTTTCTTTTTGCCATTTGGAACCAAGATACGGTAGAGTTCGAGGACAAACAGATGTTTCACATCTCTTGTCGTTCCTCGCCTGAATTTTCTACGTGGCAAATTATGTAATTTTTTTTTTCACAGTTTTACTTCGCGTAGGACAAGCAGCTGCTTCGTAATCCGGAAAATCCATTTGTACAACTTTATTTGTTAGCACGTATGTATGTCGTATACAGTACACAGTAAGACTTTAACTAGCCGACCTAATTGGAAGATAACCGAACAATCGTATTATGGAATGATATAATCGTGCAATATAATATAATTGAAAAATTTTAACAAGGTCAAGGTAATAGAAGAAAAGAGACAAACACGCGAACAATCACGTGCACGTCGCGATGAATTACACGAATCGATCTATACGGTTCGCGATGTCGTGCACCGTTAACTTTCAACTTTCCGTTCCGAAAAGCCTTGTGGTGAAACGAGGAAGAAAGTGGAAACGGGAAATAGCTGAGTCATAAAAACTCAGATGTGGGTAGTTTATCCGAACGAATAAAATTCTCTGACTTTGTTTATTATATGTAACAAATATCTCTTTAAATTTATTATACAGAGCGGGGCGGTGATCGTGGAGCATCAAACGTGCGGGATTCTACGCGAAGAAATAGGAAACAAACTTGATACGACAATTTTTCATTCGAGGTTTCGTTTTCGAGAGAATCGACTTTAACGATTTGACGAGTATACTTAAATTTAGCTAATTTCGAATCGAGTAAGAGTAAATAGTCGACGAGGGTTTGAACTACCTTTGGAAATAAGTGAAAAATGTAGAATAACGTCTTCTCGTAAGACGCTTCATTTTCGAGAGAAACGAATTTGAAAATGTATCACGCGCCTGTACGAGACCACTTCGTAATTAAACGCGTTTAAACTTGATTTTCTTGAAAACCTGGCCCTAAACGGAGAAATTTTATTTGCCGCGTTTTACTTATTTTCACGTATAAGAGCCTGCCGCGGATCATTTACCCATGCTTACCCGGTATTCAGCCAAGTGCAGGTATACTTGACAAATTTTCAAATTCGACTTCCTCAAGAACGAAGCGTCGCGCGAAAAGATTTTCTTCCGCGCCTTCGACTTATTTTTCCACGTAGAATCACCCGCTGCGCGGTTGTACTACCTTATTATCTCAGCCTGTACGTACCAAGTCCCTCTCCAACAGGTATCCACTGGAAAGAAACAGCTTTCGCGTACACCTAACCGCGCAAAAAGACACCTCGAATAAAGCAAACCAATGACTCGGGTTACACCCCTCAATTTCTCACACGCGTTACCCACGAAACACCACTGTACGCTAATTTCAGCAGGTAAACGTGCCAACCTTAGCTCAGTTGCTCGCCATAGTGCATGGCTACAAGTCGTTACAGAGCAAAGGTGAGTCGCGGACGGTTGTTGGTTGGCGAGATAAAGTCAGAGTGCAAAGGGGTTAAATGCCGCGCGCCTCATAGATGCAATTTCGTTAAAAGAACAATGATTTCCTTGGCCGTGTGCAGTCGACATTATCGAGATGGTCCGATCGGTGATGAACGTCGACCAGACGGGCCAGCATCGGCCGTCTTAAGGTCAATTCCCGAGATAATAAATCAGTACGCGCGTTAAGACGATAAATCACAAGGTACCGAGAGGCCGCTCATTCTTCGCCCGCTCCGTCCACGGATCCTTCGCCTCGTTCCTACAATCTAACCGCGATTAGGTTGGAACTTTCCACGGAAGATGTATACGACGACCGCCGGATACATAATCCACTTGAACAGCCTGCTCCGGATAGAAGCAAGACGGCGAAGGGAAACTTTTTCAACCGTTTCTCGGTATAGTTTCCTTTCGGAGCTCGATACACGCTTTTCCGTTTCGCGGCCGGAAACAGCCGAACGAGTCCTGCTAAGGAAATACTCGCGGAGAATACGACGAAACTTGCGCCGAGCGAAGGGAAAAGCAAGTTAGAGGCTGGGATTCGCGAGTTGTCGTGTTTCTGC
This sequence comes from Bombus confusus, assembly GCA_014737475.1. Classification (NCBI taxonomy): domain Eukaryota; kingdom Metazoa; phylum Arthropoda; class Insecta; order Hymenoptera; family Apidae; genus Bombus; species Bombus confusus. Next base: position 3,480,424 of record JACXIV010000097.1, read on the forward strand.
GTTTGTGTTTTGTTGCTTGGGCTAAAGCTTGTAATTTCGAGTTGATGTTGCGACTATCAGGTTGTGGGTGTTTGTGGATGATTACGTGGCTGCGTAACGACACAGCAAAATATCGAAAGTAATGCAAAGTTCTTTAGATTCGGAAGCTGTGTTGCACAAAGAGATTTGGGAGAGAATGTATCCGTGTTTATGATGTATCCAAAGACTGTTTTAACAGAATATTCTATGTCTTGCTACGATTTTATTGTAATTTGAATCAGAATGTTCGTGACTATTCTTATAATGAAATTCGTTTTACACGTTTCTGCAGTTACTATCTTTGCCTGTGGTTGGGCAAGGCTCTCGATTATCCGTACGTTCAGATTGCCCTGACTATAGATTACATTGCACGATTACATTAGTCGTCAGAAAAGTTTCTTTCGTTTTATAAGGAAATAATGGATGCACGACATTTGTCGTTTTCTATTATTTTATCGAATTACGTATGATCGTAACAATAAAAGTGGAACAAAATGGATCGTACAAAATTCAATAAAATAATATAAATGAAAAAAGGTTTGCGTATCTATTATTTCCTTATGAAACGAAAGAAAATTTTCGGACAGCCTAATATTTTGATACAGGATTCTAAAGCATCGACGTATATGTTAGTTTTAATTCTTTGATACAAAGTTTGTTGAAAGTGGTCGTCTAAGTTAAGAAGTTAACCATGTTGAACCTTATGCAGAGCGTTAGACTAATAATTTACACTAGGCGTTATACGAAATCCACGAGGTCGTAAATTCGCCCATATCTAATTTTGTAACAGTTACGAATTTCAGTAATATAATCAATCAGTATGTAATAATAAACCGTGCTGGCGCCTAGATAAGCACGGCCTATATTATCTCTCTTATCGGATCTACGTCGTGTATCAGATGTACATACTCACAACGAGCTCGATAGAAAACATTCCTCGTGACTAGACTGCGTTTTTATTTGACAATCTGAGAAAAAATCAGCTTAGTGCTTCTGACCAGTCAGCTATCGCGAGTTTTACAAATTCTTGCGTCACACAGGTTGGAAATAGCGAGTAAAAGGAAAAGTCGTGGATTGTTCGGAAAGTGATTTTGTTTCCTGCGCGAGAATGAAAGACCATTTTTTTACAGAGAAAAACAGTTTGATTCGATCGATTGCTTCCACCAATGTCTTTGTTATTCGACCTTCATCAGCCTCGACCAAACGTGGTGCATCTTTGAGATCGAAATTACCGGAAGGAAATTTCTGGCGTTCAGTCAACGCGTCCTCTGCGTCCATACAATTTTCCTTTTTCTTCCTTGCACTGCGTTTCTACCTTGCGATCAAAGTACGAGGTTTTCCACTTCTGACAATTTTTTTCCTAAACGAAGCTCGAAATGTCCATCGTTGAAATGCGCCATATAACAATCGTACAAATTGGGATAAAGTTAGCTGCTTAAAATGCGACATCGAAATGAAAGAAAAAAGCAAACGAATTTACTTCGAGAACGACTCAACGGAATAATCGACCTGGATGTACTCGCTCTGAAATATCCTGTATATCGTATATTACGAATATCGGAAGATTCTAAGTTGCAGCGAGTTAGTTACATCGGATCGAGCAGAAGAGCGTGGCAAGCAAAGCGTGCTCGAGTATTTCACAATCGAACGAGCTCGGGGCCAAACGGGCTCGACTCTCGGTGTATCGGCATCTCGACGCAGGAAAAGAATGCTCATTAAATCCAATTACCACAAGTTTCGTCGTTAGGCGGCTCGGAAGATGCGCGCCGATAGGGAAGCAAGGGAAGCTGGAAGCCGACGATTTCCACGCTCCGATGGATCCGTTGTATTTTGTCTTGATCGCGGCACAACCGTGTTCTCCTCTCGTGAGGAGGAAAATTAAGGGATGCAAGCGAAATGGAACGATCCACGGGAAAAGACAGATCCGTGGAATCGATGAGACGCGATCGCTATAGATAAGATCGTTTTCCATCGTAGTTACGACGGAATGGTTACGGTGAATTTGCAAGACGACGAGCGCGAATCGATGTTCTTTAACGCTAAACCTACCGAGACTTCTTGTATGCTTATCGACCGATAGCTCAGGATCGACTAGAAAATTTTTCTTAGAAAAAAAAAAGTAAACTAGAAACAGATACCGAAGAATATATCGTACGCACATTTTATGAAAAGTCGTAGATTAGGAAGCGATGTGATAACGTTTAAATCTGGTCAAATTTGTGTAGAAATTTGAAAGCGGTCAATTTGACCGCTGTGGTAGGTTTAGTGTTAAGAACGACAAGCGCTCGAGTCGTAAGTATTAGAACGCTTAGGAAGACTTAAGAAAGTCTTTTTAAAAGGAAAGGAACGTTGTTGAGAAATTGTTTAAAACGTTTAAAAATTGTTATCGTATTCGGCGAGTTGGACTGCAAAGAATCTGTATAATCGATATTAGAATAACAATCTCATCGATTTGCTATGATAAAGCTGATCGGTTTCTCCTCTATATTTGTTCGATTTTCATACTCGTATTACTACTGTCTCGTACTACTGCTACTACTACTACTCGTATGAATATTTGTCGTTATTCGATTCTTCGGTTGGGATCTTCTGAAGGACGACACACGTGTACAATTTACTGTAACCGTGATATTGCTGTAATTCTTGCGGATATATACACTGGATAATAACCTTGCACGAGTACAAAATTCCGATCAATCGTTTCCTTGGTAATTTGTATTAATTTCGTACGAATACGGCAGCTGTTGCCACGCTTCTGAACAAGAACAGACGTTCTTTAATTCTGTTAAAGATATGATAGAGTAACTCCTGTTAGAAACATTATCGTCGATATCATCGATCATACCGAGCCTCTTGGCGAACAACAGAGCGAAGAACAGATCGAACGAATTCTCGCGATGCCTGGACGAAAAGCAGACGATCCGAGGAGTCAAGAAATCAAGGCGGAATAAGGAGAGGAAAACGAAAGGAGAAAGAGTGAAAAAAAAAGCAGAAAGAAGTACAACAGGGGAGGAGATCCCTTTCCTTGCCTCCTCCTTTCAGACACGAGAGAAGATGGTGAAGTTTGGAAAGCCCGAGGCAAGCTGGAAGACCGTAGAAAAGGAGAATTCCTATGGAAGGGGCAACGAGAAGTTTCAGGAGAGCTACAGGCGGCCAGAGAAGGCCCCGGGAGGACGACAAGGCGGCGAAAAAGAGAGAGAGACAGGCAGACAGACGCTGACAATGAGAAAACGAACCACGGCGACTGGACCGAAGAAAGCAAGCTGTTGAAAAAGGGGAGAAAACGTAAGAAGGGAAAGCATTGGAAAGGGACAGGTAGATCGGAAGAGTGGGCGTAGAAGAATACCGACGGCCATCGAAGAGAACATAAGAAGACCCAAACTCTGTGTTATTCGACGAGCATTGGTGAATTTAGAGTGTACTACTGGGAATACTACTATTTCGTGTCGTTCCTTCTCCTCTCCTCTTCGATAAAAAATGCTCTAACAACCGTTATTAGATATCAAGGATCGAAGAAGAATTTTTATTTTACAATTCGTCTAAAAACGCGTTTGAAGTTCTCAAAGAGAGCATGTAAGAAAGCTAATCTTTTAGACCCAAACTCTGTGTTATTCGACGAGCATTGGTGAATTTAGAGTGTACTACTGGGAATACTACTATTTCGTGTCGTTCCTTCTCCTCTCCTCTTCGATAAAAAATGCTCTAACAACCGTTATTAGATATCAAGGATCGAAGAAGAATTTTTATTTTAGAATTCGTCTAAAAACGCGTTTGAAGTTCTCAAAGAGAGCATGTAAGAAAGCTAATCTCCTAGAAGGTAACAAATTTTGTAATCGAAGATATTGTACGTTAATCGGTAAAAAACATCAACGTTAAGAAGCCGATTTTTAATAGAACGTTCGCATAAGCGCTCGGTATGATATTTAATAGATGGAACAAATTGCTATGCAGATCGCTTTCGTCGGGTTACATTCGTAAAAAATATGAAATTGCATAAACATTGGCAGTCCAGTTATGACTGTCATTCTATTAACCTTTGCACTGCGACATTCGACTGTAACAGAACTTTACTGCGCATCCATTCGCTGTGGGATTTTAATTTTGATTTAGGTATATCGTTAAAATTTATTTTCTTTCGCTGTAAACTTCAAAAATGATACTGTGCGCGCTATTCGAGGAAGATCAAATACCAAAGGATTTTCCTCTTCTTATAAAATCGATGATTGTCGAAAATAATTGGACAAGGTAATTGCACAGCGTAATTTAAAAAAAATCCGACTTTTTATATGTCGCAACATAATTAAACCTTCAACCGACATGTTCTATTCTAAAAAACAAAAACTTGAAGATTAATAAGAAAAAAATCAAGGGAAGATTTCTAAAAACTTTATAACACAAAATCGCGGAAATACGATAACTAGCCTGTGTGTGTCCGCTAATGCAGACGGATTAGCGTGTTACCTAATGGCGTGCGACTCGTTTCTCAACCTTTTCGGTACGGTATGCTCCGAGACACGCCTTTCTTGTCTCTCGTGCCGGCGTTTGCATGAAATTCCGTCACATGTTAAACGATTCACCTCTTGCATTATAGAGCCACGGTAAGCAAAGCAAAAGAGCTCGTGATTCGCAGATTTTATGCGCATTACACTGCCACGCTGTGCTTGAAAATTGAATATGTTTCTCTTCGCCATTCACAACGAGCTAACCGCCACGACGTCGTTCAAACTAAGAAAGCAACGTTCCAATTTTAAAACCAGATATCTCGCAGCACGCTTACACGGGAAACTTTGATAGGAAAACGCAGGTCCGCGAAAAAATTGACCAATTAAACGAAAAACATGGAAAACTTTGGTGGCTGATTGACAAAAAATCGCAGCTAACGATCCTACAACAAACTGCTTATGCGTGAAACTGCTCTCAAACCGACGTACATCTGCGAATTACGAGGTAGAGAGATGACAAAACAAAAAGTCGAGAGGCATTTTGAAAGCAGACTGGTGCTTCCCGAACGAAGAAGTAAATAAAGAAACCGATATATCCACGGTGAAAAAAGAAATCACCAGACACAGCCGCGTTATATCAATAACGGCTGAAGAATCGCCTCAACAACCTGGCCAGAAAATCACTGAACGCCACAGAAGAACGCGGAAGATTGAAAGAACGTCGCTCTTTAAATTTACCGTACAAATTTAGCGGCACAAGCTAAATACGATATCATAATGACACACCGGCGGATCTACTCCCATTCGCGTCGATTTGATTCATCACGGTCTGTGCTGAGTATCGTTGTATGATGGATCGCGCATACGCGGATTGCAATAAAAAAAAATAAGAAAAAAAAAAGAGGAGGTTTCGAGAAACTATTCGAAAAGTCTGGAGAGAGCCTGCAGGAATATTTCGCACGTAATCGAACGGAGCGGACTTTGGTCGTTTCACGAGCATAAATCATGCCGGGGTATCAAGACCTTTAACGTGTGCAGAAACAACGAATGTCGAGCTATTGCATATTCAAGGAGCGGGCGTTGAGTGAAATCTGGCCGAACCACGATTACGTATATCCGATGCACGATCAAGACGTGCCATTGTTTCGTCATTACGTGGCCACGGAACAGCCCAGATAAGCTTCAAGCTCCGTCATAGTTGACGATTCTGCGGCTGGTCAAGCCGGAATGTATCCCAACCATGTCCGCCACCATATCCCTCATTTCTGACGTTTCAACGTTCTACGTTCTACGTTCGCTGGATTTTTTTGCCAGCACGCGATGACGAACAGAAGTAGTAGCACGCGTCAGCTTATTTTACAAACTTCTACAGGGATTCGTGAAAGACACGAGTCTTTATTGAGACTATGCAAGAGTAGAAAAACGGAGGAACGATGGATTTTAACGTAAACGCGTACATTAAGCTAAGAATGGGGAAACAGACGAAGGATGAACTCTCCGCTACTGTGCCAGGCTTTAGACGAATTAGGAAATAGTTTGAAACACTTGAAACGAGAACAAAGATTCTTTTCGAAGAAATTCTAGAGTGAGATTTTTCTTCGATCATCGATGATCGAGTTTGGCACTTATAAACCTACTTTCACGGAAAATACGAGATACGTTTTAAGGCGAGATATATATATATATACTATATATGTACTACCATATAGATATTATCCGTACAAATAGTAGAGTTCTCTCAGAAAATCAACAACACTGTCGATATTTCAAGTTCCTCAACATCATTGCACAAAATCGACGATATTGTATTGACAAGACATATCGATCCTTTTAGTTGAGAACTATTAGTTGAAATATCGACAACATATACAGACAGCCTGAGAGTACTCTTACACTACGTAAAAATTCAGTGTACGTCTGCATAGACTTAGATAGAAAACTAAATTATTGCGAATCGCTTACGGGCCAACGATACCACTGCGAAATTAAATATCGCCACTGATAACCCAAGGAATAAATAAATAAATAATGACGGTAATAACGATACAGCACAGAGAGAAAATTATAGCTCCGCTACCATATCAATGCGCGTACCACAATGGTCGAAATACAACGAAAGAAAGCTGAAACTTGGTCCACAGGGTATTAAGATCGTCTCATACGCCTCGCGTGCGTGGACGAAAATAAAGCAGGCGAAACAGGAGTCAATGGAACGTGGAATAGTCGCCGGTACAATGATGTTTTGGAAAGATCGTGCAAAACGGAGGCAGCTCGAAGAAGAGAAGGGCCGAGGTAGCTGAAAAAGACACGGACGAAAGAGAACGGAGACGTATAGTTGAAAGATGAATTCCGATGACCAGCAAAAAAAAGAGAAAAAGAAAGATTCGAGAAAGAGGGATCGAGGGACTGACAGGGGATCTGGTGTTGGTCTACTGGCGAAGAAAGAAGAAGAAAAAAGCGGCGGAAACAGGAGTACCGAACAGTCGAACAGGTTGAGGTCAAGTCGCGAGGTATACCTTAGGTCCGGTCTCCTTTGGAATTCACCGAACACGCAGACGATATTAAAACCAGTCGAGAAATTTCCTCTGGAACTCGTCTAATTAAACTTTTCCATTTCGATCAATAAGGAACAGAAAGACAAAAATGTGTGGCTGGCATATTGATATCGATATACAGTTCCTGGGCGTTGAATGTATGAAGGCTAGGAGAAGAACACGGTAAATGGCAATTTTCATCTTTTGTGGGAGAGCAATTCTGAAATTCGGTACGTTCTTGTATGGAGAAAGAAGCAAGGTGTTGGAATTGAACAGATATAGTTCCATTTTCTTGGTAATTCCACGCATATTGCTTGGCGTAATACTAAAATACTTCGTAGAGACGTAAAAACAGTCTAATCTCGTTTGTCCTAAACAGTGCAATTTAATTTCATTTGTCCTGAATGCTTTTTGCGTGGTTTTATAATGTCCTATATGTGTCATCAAGTCTGATGGTCCTAAGTTCAGTTAAAACTCGATATTTTGTTGTAGAATGCATATCACTGCGACAGCAAGTCGCTGGTCTATCCGGAGCATTTAAATAATTGCTACATTAATATATCATTGTATATTACCCAATTATATACTCAACGTAAATATTCTAAATGGGACGAAGAACGACAAAGACAGCTGAGAGAAAGAGACAAAGCTCCAGGTTTTTCCTATCTCTTCTAATATAAAATGTCCTATTTGCGTCTAAACTTAGGACCACCTAAGTCGACGATATACATCAGCTATTGTAAGACCATCTGTAAGAGGTGTTCCTTGCACGGTTATCGATAGAAATGAAAATCCTTTCTCACGTTGATAAGACGAATGGCCTGAGAACAGAGAAAGAATGGCCAGAAAACGACGAACGCTCGTCTCATTATCGACGAAACTCGGATATACATACACATTAAAGCGAGCTTCAAAGTCGTGACGAGAAGAAAGATACGCTGACAGAGGCGGAATTAAACGCGAGATTCGTAGAAAGCGATAGAAAGAGAGGGGGAAACAAGAGGGAGGAGTGGATTAGTTTTGTAATAAGGAGGAAACGATGTTCGTTGAAATGCGAAAAGGACGGGCACACGTTGTTACGAGGTAAAAAAACGAACGACGTGAACGAGAAGGAAGAGGAGGGTATAGCGAGATGGATGCATTCGAAAGGACTGGCCCGGAGAGAAAGGGACCGCCAGGAGAAGAGGATCGTAGAGGTGAGGCCCCCTTCTGGCCGAGATAACTGAGGACACTCCGAGAAGGCTCCGTGGGACTGGCGGAGCTGCGAGTTTGTTCCTTCTCTTCTCTCTCACGGATACGAAACCGAGAATCTAGGACTCGTCGTGTATACGCCGTATGTATATATGTATATTATATATGTATGTACGTATAACTGGCTATAGCGGAGAGGCACGTCGTGCACGAGGCATACTCTTCTCGATTCTTCCTCGTGCCCCACGTTTTCTATAAGGGCGCCGTGCCCAGTTGCATCACCGTCGTACAAGCTAGGCGGTACAGGTCGTTTCATCTGTACTTTAAACGAGACGCCTTGTTCTCCCTAACGATTTGTGTACCTTCATCGGTCCACGTTATGTTTATGTTCTGCACGCTCTCTGTAATAGCTCATTGTTCGTACGTGCAATGATACCGAGGATGGATATCGCCTAAACGTGGGAAGGAGAGGATAAAGCTCTCGGTAGAAATGTACTGGTTTAGCGTTTAGAAGATATAGGATTTAGAAAATATCTTCTTCCCGCATGTGTTCTATTCGATGATACGATAGGACGAAATTGATCAGGTCGTCCGATAAGTTTCGTTCGTTTTATAAGGAAATAATGGGTGCACAATATTTGTCGTTTTATATTATTTTCTCGAATTACGTATGATCCATTTTCTTCTATCAAGATAAAGATCACAACAGATTAGGTTTCATGTATAAAGATGCATTGTTGTAAAACACGTGTCTGTAAAAGAAAGACACTTTTCGGACAACCGAATAGTAGATTGTATTGGTCTATCAAACTTAAACTTCCGGGAAACGTTGCATACAGTGGCTCGTGGAAGTATCTGAACATTTATGTTTCTGGAATTTTATTAACACCGTAACAAGAGGCGACAATCGTGATGAAATTAGGAAAATTTCGAACCTAACAGAAGATGTATATCGAAGCTGCATGTTATGTATTTAGTGTATCAGGTAAACAGCTATCGAATGAATTAAGGACTTTCGAATTAATTCAAATTAATCCGAACGAGGTTTTAATGAAGACGAGTATAGAGATACGAAAGGATATTTCAAATCAAGTGGATAAATAACATCCGATAAAGAGGTTTCGAGTTGCTTGAATCGAAATCACTTGAAATCAGGTAACACGAGTAATCAGAACGAGTTGCAATACGAATGCATGTCGAACAAGAGGGAGAATGGTGTTTACAAATATTTGAAGATTTCCGTTTTTCCGATAGTTATTACGTAAGGCCACGTTGTTCGGAGAGGATCTTCTCGTCAAACAAACCTATGAGAATGGTAACAGACCCCCGCGAGCTGCAGAGAAACAATTTACGAGTGGAACCCTCTGAACAAATACATCGAGTAATCCGACGAACCCTCCTGTTATTTCAGGTACCCTCTGACCCCAAATGACCCTGTCCATATTTTTTTTTTCTCCGATCGATTCGATTAACACGCACGGTATTTGAAAAGGATTTTCGCGAGTAACATTTAACACGCGAGAACCAACAAATCCTTTCTTCTTGCTCGGTCAAAGTATCGTAACGCGCGTACGTATACGTTTTTATATTAATTCGATACGAACGATACGATCAATTAAAGGAATAAAATGAACGAAAAGATTCGTTTCATTCTCCGAATATTCTTTATCTGTGTTAAAATTTCTTCTCTTTTCAATCACAAAGTAAACCAGAAAGAAACGATTAAGAAGCGAGGTAAATTCGTAAAAATATTTCTTCCTTCGTTTTTATTTAAATTTCTCCCCTCTTTAATGGCAAAGTAAAATACTCGTAGGAAGGAACGACGCGACGGTCAGACGATTAAGAAGCCAAGCCTCATCCACGGCGAAACGTGGCCTGCTTTCGTTAACGACGCGCGCAACACCGTTCCTTTTCGATGCAACTGCGAAAAGAAAGAAAGTAAAAAAGGACGAGGATGCCTACGCGCGCGCCGACCTCGTTCCTCCGCTATCCTTCCTCATATTCTCCAGTGAAATTGCCCAGGGTTGCCGACGGAAGGCCGAACTATAGACTTTTTGAGGTTAACCGCATCGCCAGTACAGCTTTTAATGGTCAAAGCCACGAAAGCTGCTCGTATTTTAAGCCCGCTCCTCGTGATCCCAAGCGAAATTCTTTCATCGTCGATTAACTTCAAAACGGAATACCGGGCAACCGCTAACGAGCCCGTGTAATTATGAATTTCTTTCGGATTCTGCCAAAAAGCAAAAGGAAGAAAAAAAAAGACGTGCGTTCGCTGAATCGTTTCCTGAAACGATTGTAACGAAACCATCCACCGTCCCCAAGGGATCAATGGTGTGGTCCAACGACCCAGGTTACATTTCGACGAAACGAATCCGTCAATGCGTCTGTGCCTATTTTTTTTTTTTTTTTTTTTTTGTTTAACCAATGTCTGTCTCTATTCGCGAGAAACACGGCCGGAAAAACGGTCCTATTCGGGTATTGATCAGAAGTCGACTAGTACTCGAGCGTTGTATCAACGGTAATTGAATTTCAGCGTTGCACGCTGTCAATCAATTATATTTGAAAGGGAAAAAAATCGGAGGTAGAGTGGGAGGGAATGTAAAATGAAAAAGAGAGAGACTGCAGGCAATCGCTAAATATGTATATAATCTGGCGAACGTGGTCGCGCAAATAGCGCGTACTATTTGACGTCAATCATTTTGAAAGTAATTGCACCGTTAACAAAAATGAATTCGCTTGGCTGCCATATTCGTTTCACCGGTGAATTTCGTTTCCTGCTGATGGAAAAAAAAAAAGAAAGAAAAGAACGCAGGGAAAAGGAGACTATAATGCGAGGAGGCGGTGAAAAGCGATTGGATTTATATTCAATCGGCTCTAAAGAGCTTTCGCGTAAAAAACGTCTGCCTCGACGATATATAATTGAATATAATCGAATCGAATCAACGTTAAACATATGTACCACGTATAAATACAGCGAGGCTCGTACTCATAAAACAAGCCAGAAACTTCCGCTTCTTATGGCGTGTCGTGGTTAACGCAGGAAGCAACGACGCATAGCGGCTCGCAAAAGTATCTGACCGTTTATAAGAACTTTTTATCGATATATTATGTGTGTTATATAGAAAACATTTTGAAACTTCATTACGATCAGAACGAGACGACACCATCCTGATTGTATTAGTCAAATTTAGAACGAATTTGTAAGTGAAAATAGAAGTTACAAAATCTTGCGCTGAATGAGCCTATGAAATTATTTGTTTCCTGAGAATGAAGTATTAATCTTACATAAGTATATACTTACGTAATAAAGTCAAGAAATTAATGAAAAACGGAGTTTGGCTTTTTGAGAAGCTCGTATAATAACCGCACATAAACGCACTACACGCGTGAAGACTTTCCACGATAAGTATTGAAATACTTTCGCGAGCCACTGTATGTAAGAAATTGAAAATTTTAGAGTGGTTTTATTGCTGTGAGACGCAGCGTATTTCCGAGAAGCGGCAATTGCTCGGAATCAGGTAACCGAAATCAAGTAACTAGCTTCGTGGGCGCGAGCTAATTCAAGATTCCCCCAAAGACGCGCCGAACGCATTAAATTAACCGCGTAATTCTCGCAAAGCATACGAACGTTGAAAATGATCACCTTAAGTAATGATACGTGTTCAGACGCTATAAAATCGTTGTACTCGTGTTAAACCATGTATGACTAAGCGTAACTTAGAACTCCCTGTAACGACGATACGTTACTACGCGCAGGATATTAGGTGCTCGTAATTACAAGAAAATATTAGGCGAGTGCAAAGGTCTGCCGGTTCTTGCATTATCTATTAATAACATTGTTTTTTCAACTCGGTGGATATTTAGTCTGACATCGCTCTTACTTTGTTACATTCTACGCCTAATGGAAAGATACTTTACGGAAATGTTGCCACTAAGCCAAGCAAAAAGAAATCTACGAAGACAATGATTTATTTATTTCATTTTCGTTGAAAAATTAAACGAATAACATGTAGACACAGAAAATAGACGAAGATATTAAAAACAATGTTATTTTGCTTACATAAAAATGATAGCAGATACCTAGCACTTTTATAATTCGGAATTATAAAATTCATAATATTTGATGGATAAAGCAAATATTTCTCTCTATTTCTCTTCTACATTTCTTTGCTTATACTCATAAAAACGTAACGCAAACATCCACAGCGCAGTTACTGTCCATCTACAATTTCGTTATTATCGATTCCAATATTGTAACAGAAAAAAAAAGCCAGAGACTAGAACAAACGAAGGATCAAGAGGATAACGACGTGTTTTCGACGAGTTCAGAAACGATGCAGGGTGTAATTAGCAAGGTCAACAACCTCTCAACTCCTTGTTCGCGACTTCGAGACAGAGAGATCGAGGGTAAGTCACGGATACGTGCAACGTGGTATGCAACACGATGAAATTGGAGCCAGTGGTGTTTCACTGGCGAATCAATGTCGTACTTTTTTTTCTTTTCCGGGCAGGAACAAAATCCGCCAGCCGGAGGACCGTCGACCAGAACACGACGCGGAGTGCGGATGAACGAAAACAAAGAGAACAGGGGAGGTATAGACAAAACACTTAAAGAAGAACTATTCTCTGCTCGAGCCTGTTTGTTTCTTACTCCACGCGGACAAGAGAGCAGGCCAGGAAGTGAACGCGGCCTGTTACTAAGCGTACAATGAATCCCGAGGCGACATTGTACGTTATCATAATGTTCGGCCGACCTCACAGGACAAAAACCCTCTCCTCCCGCCCCCTACCAATCCCAGAATTCATTTCTTTCGCGGACTCTCAATGCCACGTTTCGTTTCGTTTTGCAAATATAAATGATTTGCATTCGAAGAATGAAAGATAAAGGCTGGTGAAACGCAGAGAAAAAGGATACAACGACGAAGGTCGTGGTATACAGTATACAGCATCGTTCAAAAGTATCTGAACACTTGCATATTTCTGACGATATGTATTTTAATTAGGAAATTAAATATCGCATAAATGAAGCTGCGATGATCTTATTATTTATAATCACTATAGCTATATACGTTGAATTGATTTTTGGACATTTATACGCAATAATAAAAAAAGAACTGGTGTTTTTAATCGTCAAACTTTATACATTTCATATTCAGATTCTTTGATTTCTGAATTAGAAATCATACGACTATACTTTCAAAGTTGCATTCCTTTTCGTATTAAAAATGTGTTTATTTTTCATAATAACGTTTGTTCCAGCTATACTGTCCACTGTTTTGTTTGTCTGTCTTACGTTATTTTATTGAAAGACACAGAAATTGAGATGTAGCAATTGTATCAGTAACATTATCTAAATAATTGTGTCTACGCAACATATGCGCATATATATGTGAAGTAAAATACGTACAAAGCGATCGTTCTTTAACTGCTGACTTGAATTTATATTCTATTGATTCGAAAAAAAAAAGGTGGAAAGTGCTATTTCTGCTAAATTATTAATTTTTAAACAACTTAAGTTTAAAAAATAAATAATTTGTACAAATCGATAAAAGTGTTCGGATATATACTTATGAACGGTAGTGTATGCAGAATTTGCGCGAAGGAAAAAGAATTCATGGAATGTGACTCACCTAAACGGCAACGTTGTAACGCCAACGAGAAATTGACTTAACGACGATGAAGTCACAGTTTCGGACGACAGACAGGGGGTAGGGGGGGCAAAATCAGTCTCACACGCCCCCCCAATGTCACTCTGGACCCCCCGTCCTCGATGCTACTCCTTTGCAACGTGCTCCGTTTAGAGCACACACTCTCTCTTGCCACGCACTACCCGACCACTCACAGCGTCACCAATTTTCTATCCTCTTCCTTTTTAATCCTTTATCCTCTCCGTGATCTTCTTCTCTTTTATTCGCCCTCCTATTCTCCTTCTTCTCACTCGTTCTTTTTCTTCTACACTTCCTTTCTTTCGCGAAAGCTTTACCACTTCCTCCTTCGCTGTTCTCTCGACGGTTTAATCGATAGACACTCTGTTAATCGGTTACACCGAAAGCGAGCACTGGTCATCAGGGATCGAAGAAACGCGCGACAAAGAACGATAACATCGTTCGTGTTCCTCCCGCTATTGAAATACGTTTCCCCCACTCTCGATCGTAGATCACCGGTTGTCACTCTATTTTTTTTTTTTTTTTCTTTATCCACCACCGAACGCGACGAACGTAAATATATGTACGCGAGCCCTCGAACGACGTCGTGTATTCCTCTTTCCACACGTTTTATCAGTCCTATCTATCCCTATCTACGTATCTAACTATCTATCCATCTAGCTATCTTGTTCCCTCTCTCTTGCGTACACGGTACTTTCAGACGCGCAGAATCATCGTGCGCGCCTGTTCGATTCCTCCGTATATACTTCCGATATGCGTCTTCAACGGGTTTAGGGTTTACGTACGCGGCCAACAAAGTGATTCGGACGTTGTCTGTCGTGACACCACCATCGATTTCTTCCTCTTTCGGCCGTTACGAAGTGGAAAACTGGTCCATGTCGATGGGAGAGGTGTCTATCTGCTCGGTTCCAGCAACGAAGACGTGGCCTATCGTTGTACGTACCTAAAAACCATTTGCGATCGATCAGAGGCTTCCATGCGATATGACGGACGATCGACGAGTCATAAACCGAATCGAAGAAAGCGAGTGCGAGAGAGAAAGATCGCCTAACGTGCCACGAAAACTATGTACCGGGGAGCCAGTATGGCGCCGTCCTTCGTTTATCTCTTTCTCTAACCCCTTTCACTCTTTCACGCACACACGCATCCACTCTTCCCTCCTCTTTCATCGCTTTCCATCTCACTTTTCTGCTACGTTCGTAAGTGCCCGTCCGACCCTCTCTCTATACCCCGATCTTCTTCATTCGCCTCTTTTCACTATACACGTATATTTCGTTCCTGTCTCTCTTGTGTTCGTTACGTTCACATGTATGCGCCTCGCCGGTCTCACTCTCACCACCACCTTCGCCTCACTATTTCGTGTTAACCACGCGCATACACGTTCGACACTTGACTGTCACCGGCGCGCACGAGATCGTTGAATTAGTCGAGGACCAGATTATGTGAAGATTATGACACGATTCCAAATTCCACTGACTATTAAATAATCATCGAGTCACCGACAAAAAACATCGAATACACTATTAGAGCAAGGTAAATCCACTGATTCATGCGTCGTGACATCTCCTCTTTTTATGTATAACCTCAAACGACGAAATAAGCGAAACTATATATATCCAAACTAGATGGAACACCACGAAAGTGACACAAGTCGACTGAAGCGTTGGGGCCAGAGACAGAGACGGACAAACAGCAAATGTATAATATATATATATATATATGTATATATATATGTAGCTCTCACGACACAAGATACACTGGGCACATTCTGATCGACGCGCGCTTACCACTTTTCTCTTCCCCCGTTTCTATCATGTATCGCGTAGCCGTCCCTTCGATAGCCAAAACACAAGACACACTCGAGAGAAAGTCACCGAAAGAGCCACAGCCCACAAACAGCACCAACGTTCATCGTGTCAGGGCGCTCCGTTTCGTCGCCACTACCGGCGTGCATACCCGGTGGTTCTTCACCGCCTCGGCGCTAAAATGGCGATCGAAGTGACAGCTCTCGCCTCCTCCTCGCCGGGTTCGGTCGAGCAGCCGCTCTTTCCACGCATACTACCACGCATCGACTATATTCTACTTATCTTTCTCTCTCTTCTTCGATTCCCACTCGCTAATCTCTTTACATCTACTCTCTTTCTAACCTTTCTTTTTATCAGGCACACGCACACTCACCTACACACTCTCACAGCACGCGGCACAACAGAATAAGGCTCTCTTTCAATGTTATCAAGGTAGAATGGAAATCAACCACGAATCGAGCCGGTTTTTCGATGCGTACCACGCGGAACCGACGACCACACGTAAACGCATCAGACACACCGTGTGGAGATGCTTCTCGATGGCGGCCTCGAATTCTCAGTCCCGGACGACGCCTACACCACCACCACGTACAACCTTAATAGCTGTGCTTTCCCGGACTCACGGGACTCGACTGGGCTCCGCCAGGCCACGATATCCCCGCCGCACTTGCGCCAACCGGCTATTGCTCCTACCCTTCGCGAAGATATACTAACCGTTCCTCGTTCTTACGCCCACCCCCAGCGCAGTTCTATTACCCGTGCAGACTAACTGAACCCCTGCGGAGCTCCCACGCCCGCGAAACAGCCAATGCTGGAGCCTCTCCACAGGACCGTCTAACCTCAGCCAAGGGCGCCAACCTACCGAATATGTTTCCTGTTTCTTAACCAACATTATGATACACCGGTATAGAAGCAATGTTTCATGGTTATTAATTATTGTTAGAGGCATCGGTAGTAGTAGAATTAAAATTCATTGTTAAGTAATAAAAATTGATCGTCGACAAAGGGTTTTTAATAGTGCAAATAAATATAAGGTAAGTTTTGTTGGATGGAATGAAATTAGAGTAGATAAATATGTATAGATTTTCTACTTAAAGGCTTTGCGTAGGAGTATTGTAGGTTAAGAAATAAGTAGAATTTATTACGTAGAGAATACGTTTGTAAAACGAGGGTCCCAATTCCTCGATATACGGGTCTAGCTCTCGCCCCGTTGAATCGTGTTGTGACTGGGTAAACGAACGAAATACTCTAATGGTCTACGTTCGTCTGTTTCCATTTGTTTCTTCGAACCCATGAAACAAACGACAATCGCGTGATAATATTTTAATCACTGTTTCGTCCCGATTTTATAGTATCGCGTCAAACAAAGAGAGTTGCATATATATAACATTACACAACTTTAATGACAAGTATAGAGGGAGAAAATAGAAGAGGAACGAGTGTATATGTAAATACGCATCCCTTCACCCGGACCCTTGCGAAGAAACGCGCAATAGAGAGAAATATGAGAAGGGTAAAAACGAGAAGTGTCCATTTTTCGCGATTTTCTATTTAACACATTTTATTTATGAGAGCCGAGTTAGCGGAACTATCAAATCACAGTGATTGTCATGTTCAAAATTTCTCTATAAAATAGCGTTAAAGTTTGATATACTTAAAAACCGTTTATTCAGCCTAGTCATGCCGACATAAAAATATGGTTACTTCGAGATATGTCATTCTCGATAAATTCTTGTGCACGATTCTGTAACAAGATATAAGCAAATTTTTTGATACTTGTATACATTATTTAAAAAAATACGTCAAGTATTATTACTTTCATGTAAAATCTATCTATAGTTAAAGAGATTTTTATTTACCCCATTTCTTTATAAATATATCTTATGTTATTTCATCAAAATATTCAGATATAGGCGTGGAAAGGTAACAGCGTTGATGGTTTGACGAAGGAATTCGCGGATTCTCTTACGCGGGGTTGACCATTCAAATTTTTCTCCGTCTGTTTGAAGTTACCGGTTCTGCTGTTCGGCTTAGCTGATATCCGTTCCGCGAACATCGGTCACGGCACGTAAAGGGGCCCACTTGAGCGTTGATTTCTCATTGCGGGACATTGTTCGACGACTTTAACGATGCAATTAATCCTGGAAGCTTGATCGCTAGAATACTCTGTCGACAGACGAAATGTATGCCTCGTCGAACCGGTGTCGTGCCAGCAGCTTAATTAATCATCATACGATAGAACTTAACGACTTAATCTTAAGGTAAGGTTACGAACTATTTAACACACGAGTGTCACGTCGTCTGTGTCGTGCCATCGAACAGTTGTTAAATATGAGACGACGGGTGTTAAGTTAATATCAACGTATTATCAATCCCGTGAATCGGGCCTCTCTTTGTACTATGTACATACTAGCTACCGGGCATCTTTTGTTTAAGACGTATAGTAACATTCTTATTTATATACCATATAGAAAAAAAACATATTTTTATTATTATATAGACAGAAATACATATTTATTTCCAAGATCGAATAAAGAGATGTAATACTGATGAAAAGAAAAATTGTTACTCGTCGTGTCTTTCTCCTGTTATCTAAAAATTATAATATCACAAAGCACAACATTGAATTTTGAAACGATGAAACTTAGATGACTCGTACAACTCTACCTTACTACATATCTAATTAAAAATGTAGCAGATAGAGTCGCGAGAGTGGCGACGAACGACAGACACCGTTTTTGTTATTTATGCGTATAGCAAGGTTTAATTCGATTTCTCGACCACCGACGGTCGGAGATCAAAGTTCTGTCCGGCCGATTTCGGGCCGTTCAATCGGCGGCGCAAAATATCAAGCCGTGGGAGCCGTAATTGAATCTGTAACAGCAACCGAATCAGCGCGATGTCCAATCATTGCATTATACGAGTCACTCGCCGATCGACATTCGTTAGTCAATCGTTCGTATAATTGTTGGGTTACAGTTGCCAGGTTAAGCTCTAGCTTTGTAGTTGAGGTACCAGATAAACGAGCAACGCTAACAGCACGAGGCGGAGTGACACGTTGAGTGAAAGAAATACGATCATTGGCTCGTTAGATAGCGCGGAACAAGACAGAATTGTCCGACAAAATGTATAAAAGGCCTTCCATTTCACTTTATAAATAAACGTGCCTGGAACAATATGCTGAGAAAGACATTGTTATATATAACATGCGAATAAAATTGATGTCAGTTACAAAATCGGAATTGTCCGTGATATATCATCGACATTCTCGCTTGTCACTTTTCCTGTTTAATCTGCTCGGAATCAACATTGCGCTGCGTAACATTTCATTTGTAATTTCTCTCTAGTCAATTTATATTATGGAATTCTGTTCTTAACGTTGCAATTGTGAAAGGAAATTCTAACGATTTACTCGACTCGGCCAGTGTTTCAAATGTTCCAATATAATGCATCGTAATATTTAATTCTTATAAAATATTATAAATAGTAAAATAAAAAGTTTACTAACGTCGGTAACCATCAAAGCCCTGTTGCATAATAATTTAAATAACGATATTAATGAGTTACATATAGATAATTGATCTCTCCTTTACAGTTTGAAACAGGATAATCAAATAAGTTGTAACTTGTAAAATTTATTTGTAAAATTTCTTTACTAATATCTAATCAATTCCAATAATTTGTTACTTGTCACTAGTACAATATCTCTAACATCAGTTGAATTATACAATACAACTGAGAGCTCCAGTATAAAGAGAAACATCGTAGCAATGAATATCCTACGCCAAATCCACAATGCATCGATTTAGAAACGAAAATGAGCCCCTCGAGACCAAGGATTCGCGTAAGTCACGTATTCGTTTGAAACAACAGCATAAAATTCTCACTACCTCCTTTCCGTTTCACGATCCAGTTAAGATGTGACGATCTATGCGAATAAGATAGGAATACCAAAGAGACGTCGTTCCCGAAGAATGTAAGAAACGAAGAGTGCAAAACAACGACAGGTAGTAATGATACATGTAACGCGTAGACACGCGAAGATTACGGAGATTAGAGTCGTCCCACAGGTTGGGAGCGGCGAGAATGTAAAGTTGTTGCTTTGTTACCCCGGTAAACAGTAGGAAAGCGGTGGAAATTAGTCGTTCGGCTAAAGCCAGTGGCAGGAGTGGCACCGCGATAATTAGGTTTCACTTGGTTCGCTTTAATAATCCAGACAACATGTAAAGTGCATTGCTGGGATCCTTGCATCCGTGAAAGCATAGCTACTCTGTATGAAAGTGTCTGGTGTGCGTGACCAACGTTAACGTTACCGCGGCCTGGCCACGGTAGGTGACAAATTTTGCAAGGACAGCCGGAATTATTAATGCCTTTTCCGCGGAGAGGCCGAGACGAGGCGCGAAATTAGCAAACCCGAAAGCAGTACACGGTGCGCTACAAGCGAATTCCAATCGAGATAATGAAAATTAACGACGTTAAAGCGACGTCACGCTCGTAATTAATTATCGCGGCCCGTTTGCCCGGTTGTCGATCGGCCTCTCTTGGCACACCGGACCCTTTCCGCAAGGGAAGGGCCATAATCGCGATATCAATCCTTCATTAATTCCCTCGGCGAAGAACGAACGACTTGCATCGAAACTCTTCCACACGACGCCACGATTAATTCCTTAAGACGCTCTCTATATCTATATATGCATGAAACACCGGCTCTATGAATTATACATCACGTCGCCGGCACCCTCGCCGCGAACTTTCTTGCGGCGGATGATCGTTCTTGCACTCGCCAACAAAGATAAGACAAATAAACCCGCCTCTTAATAAACGCCACTTCCAAAACTGTTACCCACCGATAGTTTCATCGAAAAAAGAATACTTCAAGAACGCACGAATATTTGACGCTGATTGTCCGATAAATTTTCAAGTATTTATTTTTTCACTGACGTACACTGACGTACGTGAGTATTTGAATATCTGGTGCAATTCGATAAAAAGAGAAAGATCGGTCTATTTCTTTT
Source organism: Bombus confusus (assembly GCA_014737475.1). Classification (NCBI taxonomy): domain Eukaryota; kingdom Metazoa; phylum Arthropoda; class Insecta; order Hymenoptera; family Apidae; genus Bombus; species Bombus confusus. Next base: position 3,501,095 of record JACXIV010000097.1, read on the forward strand.
CTTTTTTTACGTAATAGACTCTCGCTTAACCGGCCCTTATGCGATTAAAATGTATACTAATTATCATTTATCAGTAGAAGTTCACATGTATGTATGATAAAAAAATGCATTTAGTTGGATAAGAAAGCATTATTCAAGAATGCGTCAATGATTTTTCTGTTGGTCAATTGTTCTCATCTAAACAAAAATATTTTTTAGCGACAAAAATTAAAAAGTTTCATTTGAGACATATATTTTATATTACGTAAACCAGTTTGAAAATATTCAAATACTTATACATTATGATAGTGTAAGTAATTGCATCCCGTTTACCTACCGTCTTTGTTAGCTATCAAGAGTGCTACATCAAACTGCAGTTGACTAGAGTGAGCTGTACGAGTACGTATAACGAACCTCCTTATCTCGTTTACTCTTCGCCGGATTTTCGTATCTCTTTTTTTCTACGAGCCATCCTCCACACTTGAATTCTACTCTTCGATAACACGAAATTGCATCCTCTGCAACCCACGCGTCACGTCTCAGGCCAATTTATATTAGAATGCAATGCACGATTTTAATGTATGAACATTTGCATACGAAGCCCTTGGAAACATTTCATCCAAGAATTCTATTTTTAAACATTTATTTTGAATCTGTAAAATTAGAATTTCTATTCTTCCAAAATGTTTCTATGTTCTGTATAATACTAGACAATTCAGTATACATACACTAATCTTAATTTTCCACCTTTTTTGGAATCGTAAAAATAGTCGTAAAAAGTAGATATCTAAGCTTGTTTTTACGTCTAGGTTTGACAGTCGTAAAGCTATACGAGTACACACAATAAAGCTTTAATTCAGTTAACGAGCGCAACGAATGCTTTGGTTGAAATTTCGAGTTATGTATCATACATCTGGTATTCAGAAGCACCAACTATAGAGAAACACGTGCAAAACACGTGTGCGGAATGGCTATCGTAAAAGGGAAAATCGACTTGAAAAAGATGACTTAATCTGGAGAGCTTTGAGGTTGGTAAGTTTCATTTAATTTTTCTAGGAAAAATGAAATATTAGTTTGAATCGTTGGATTATAGTTTCTTGCGATAGAAAATAAGACCTTAACTAAATTAGAAAAGCTATTATGAGGATAAATATTACGCTGATCAAAATTTTTATCTGTGCTCCATAATGTATTTTCTATTATTGAATGAAGATGATGAATAGAATGGAACAAACTGATGAAATAAAACGAATTATATAAGCATTAGTCAATACAAATCAATTATATTACAACAGACACATGGAAGAGAAATAAATTTAAACAAATTTATTTAGATCGAGTGAGATTGAAAGCTCGTTTAAATTTATAAAATATAGGTACTGTCATGAGTACATCCATTATCAAGTATTGTGGATTGTTAGGATCAGGCTCAGCGCTTAGAACTGTCGCTTCTTTGTACAACCATGATGCTTCCGTACTTCCATTTCCTACTCTAATACGTTTCTTTACTAAATTAGATGTATTTGTAATTTCTTTTTCTATTTTCGATCGTAATAAATCAATGCCTGTCAATTTAGCAGCAGAAACGGCAAACGTATCCTCTGGTATAACGCTTTCTATGAAATCTTTATCTATTACATCACATTTATTAGCAACATTAATTATTACTTTATTTTCATCTACCATAGGCTCTATTGTTTTTTGAACATGTTGAATTTGAGCTCTAACATCAGGATGACTCACATCAAACACATGAATTAATATATCCTATAGAAGATTAAATAAAGTTACTTTAAGCTACTAGATTTCAATATAATCAAAAAAATAAGATTTTACGTACTGCACTTATAGCATCTTCTAAAGTTACTATAAATGGCTCTATTAATGTTTCTGGTACATCTTGAATAAAGCCAATGGTATCGATATATAATACCTTTAACATATTTGGAAGTAATCCTCCATGTATTGTTGTATCTAAAGTAGCAAATAACTTGTCCTCAGGTTGCAACGTATCATCATTTGTTAATGCTTTTATCAAAGATGTCTTGCCAGCGTTTGTGTAGCCAATAATAGCAATGCTTGGAAAACCATAATTAACTCTATGTTGCTTTATCCTTTGTCTATGTTCTTTTAATCTTTGCAGTGCATTTTTTAACTTCTTTTCCCTAGTTTGTAGCATATTCTTCATTTTTTCCGTATAGTTTATCCGTCCAATACGATAATTAGTTAAATCAATCATTTTCTGCTTTATGTATGGAAGTTCAGCCAAAGCTACCTGCAATTTTGCTTCTGGCGTCTTTGCATGTTCTCGGAAAATATGAATGACTATAGAATAACGATCATAGATTGGCAAGTGAAAAGCCTTTTGCAACTCAGCAATTTGTATAAATTTCAATAAATTTGTACTAATAAATATACATGTAACATGTGGACATTTTCCAATATCTTGTTTCAACGTTTCAAGAGCTCCTGAACCAACTAACATATTTTTGTTCAAAGTAAGTAGTGGAACTAGCTTCTCACCAACAACACTCCAATCAGTTAGAGTATTAATGAGTGCTTTTGCCTCGGCTAACTGCAGCTGAGGTGTAGTATTTCTTTTTTTATTAATACCCCATTTTATATACGGTTGTATCACAAATACTCTATTTCCACCAACAGCTGTTCCCAAGCAGTCTTGGGATACCTGTGCATAGGTGTTCTTTTCTTCTTCGTTCTCCTCATATTTAAATGTTATATCAGACACATGTTTACACCGATGAATAACATCAAATATATTAAATTTTCTTCTTCTATTTATTATATATTGTGATTTATTTAATACCACAACAAGATTTTTTAAACACTCCATCATTTAATAATTATGTAATATTTGGCTCCTTAAATATTCACTCAAAAATAAATATCTCAAGAAGCAGTTATACACATACTTTTATAACCTCAAATTTAGCATGTATGTCAATAAAATGATCAATTTAATTTTAAAGAAAAATAACATTATATTTAAATAAGGACTTTAGTTCCTTTATGTTCAATAAGTATAAGAAAAAACGTATAAAAATAAAGAACAAAAGTTTTTATATTTTAAAATAAAATTTTTAACCTTATTTAACATGTAACTCTTGTATTAAAATGTTTGAAAATTGAATATAATACCAAAGTATATATCATTTTATATTAATTAATATTCACAGTTAAAATAAATATAGATTTTGGTTTTAATTATACTCGTATTTGTATAAATTTGTTCTAAATAAAAGAAATCATTGCATGCACTGTTCAATTAAAATTAACGTTCTACTTCCTTTAATACATAGTACACGTTATAAAATTATTAGATTAACCTTTTTAACGTATATTTAGAATATTTATTAATCTTATAATATCTTGAAATACTTAATTCCTATGTTTTCTTGTGGTATATATTCATTCGCGAGAGTTCAATTTGAGGATCGACGTAAATGAACAGATGTTCTTGCCACGTGACTAAAGATCTTATCACGACACACTACACTGACAAGGTGTCAGTCTCTCTAGAATTGTGAATTGTGACTTTCAAAAATTAAAAGTAGGATTAAATTAAGTTTTATATAAAAATGGAACCAGGAATACTAACGAAAGTTTTATCTGACTTTTTAACGATCGTCGATGGAGAGTTAAGTTTACATAAAGGAGAACACTTCCTGGTATTTTTAAAAATATATGTATACATAAACATTTATTTATAACCCTATTATTTATGATTCTAATTTTTTTTGTAAATTTGGAATAGGTACATAGTGTTATAGATAAGCACTGGTGTTATGGAGAATCTCGCGGCAGAACTGGAAAATTCCCTTCAAGTCACTTACACAAAGTAGAAATTCCATCATTCCATGATTCTGAGTGTTTGTTTGTATCAATTGCTAGCTTTCCAGGACAACAAGATGGAGATCTATGTTTTTCCGAAGGTAATTTATGTTTCTACATATATCTACTTTGAAATAAAGGAACTATTCCAATGCATATGTTTCACGAGTATAGGAGAAATTATTATTGGAGTACAAGATGTTGGATCTGGATGGTACTTAGGTCAAATAAATTCTAAAAAGGGTATTTTTCCACTGACACATGTATGGTCAATTGACACTAAGTTATTGAAGGTATAATATTTGTATAAATTACTTTTTTAATTTAATAATTAAATTGTATTTATCATATAAGTAAAAAAAACCATTAAAAACAGTAATTCCTATCATTTCCAGAAAGCTTTGGAAAAGAAGATTACAAGAAAAAAGGCTAGAATAAAAACTAATTTAAAAGCGCAGCTTGAGGGAGAACTTGATTTAGTGGAAGGTGAAATAGTCACTGTCACAGAAATTTTAGGTGATGGTTGGTGCTATGGAACAACAAACGATGGCAAAATGGGTATGTTTCCAGAAGGGTTTATATCTTATATAAATGACAGCACAGATCAATTAGATACAGCATCTGTTACGGACAATAATTCTCCTATATCTATAAATTGCAATGAAAGTATTTATAGAAACGTTGAAAAAATACCTTCTGCAAGTTCCTGTGTGGAAGAACCTGCACCAAATTATTATGATTTATTTCCTGAATTCAAACAAACTTCTTCAAGTGTAACAGAAGATATAAAAAATACCAATAATCTGAATGCATTAGATGTAAATCCATATGCTATAACTTTATACCCATTTAGTGCTCAATTTCCAAATGAGCTTAATTTTGGAGCAGGAGAAGTGGTACACCTCATTAAACATGTAGATTCAGAATGGTTAGAAGGTACAATAGATAATCAAAAAGGCATTTTTCCTATTTCTTATGTCAACATCATAGTTGATTGTAGAGAAACAAACAATGAACAAAATTTCTGTAATCAAGAAACAAACACTATACAATATGATGAATTAGTACCTGGAACTGAAGCAAAAGTGGAGTACACTTTTAAAGCTCAAATGGATGGGGATTTGACTATTTTTGAAGGTGATACGGTTAAAGTAATTAATATGGTAAATTCAGATTGGGTTAACGTTGAAGATCACTTTGGTAAAGTTGGTTTATGTCCAAGAGGTTACTTGAGTCCATTGCCTATAGAATCATCAGATATTAGTATTTTGGAAGATTTTGTAATAATACGACACGATGAGGCAATTTCTGAAAGACCAAAAGAAGAAAAATCAAAAAGACTTTCAGAACCTCATAGACCAGCACCACCTGTACCTGCACCGGGTAGTACTCCGCTGCAGAAGGGTGTAACAGAGAATAATTCAATTCTAGATAATACGAATCAGCAAATCAACATTACTGATAATGATAATTTAGAAATTAAACAGAAAAGGGCAGACCAAAGACAGAATGTTATATCGGAATTAGTTCTCACCGAAAAGGAATATGTTCGTGACTTACGAATGACATATGAAACATTTAATCTATATAATCCAAGTCAACTTGAATCTTTGGGAATAGATGTGGCCACTTTATTTGGAAATCTTTTTGACGTTATTCAAATTGCAGAAGAATTATTAGATATGATACTAAGAGCAATGAAAGGGTGTGATGAAGAATTACAAACTATTGGTCCCTGTTTTACAAGAATGGCTGAAAAACTAAAAGGCGTCTATGTAAAGTATTGTGGAAATCATGAAGCTGCATTATTTTTATTGAAGAAGGTTATTATATTAAACTCACTTTTTTTACCTTTTATATGTTAAGTATTTTATAGATTATTATATGATTTCAGTATGAGAATAATGAAGAAATAATGAAGGTATTCAACAAAGGAATTGAAACATTGCGGTATCAAGTAGCTTGCTTTGATATGAGTTCTATTCTTATAAAGCCAGTACAACGAATATTAAAGTATCCCCTTATATTATATGAGTTAGTAAAGGTAAGTCATGCTAATACTTACATATGTATTGCCAGTGTATTATAAGCTTCCTTAAAATTAGGCAACTATTTTATAGTGTACTGATGACAACCACCCAGATAAATCTACAGTTGAGGAAGCATGGAAAACTATGACTGCTGTTGCCAGTCATATTAACGAATATAAACGTAGAAAAGATTTAGTATCAAAATATTTGGGTAATGACAATACATTAATAAGAAAAATGGCTAAACTTAATATGCATTCTGTGGCAAAAATGTCTACCAGATTAAGTACACGATTTTCTGCTAGTTTAGGATTAACAAATGTTGCTATTGACCCAGAATTTGAAGAACTTGTAAAACAATTTAGATCTGTTGAAAAATGCGCCTTACATTTAGCTAAAGATGCTGAACAGTGCCTTACATATTTAAGCGATGAAGCTATTTCTGGAGAAATGATATCAGATTTCTTGATTCAATACTATCAAGGAACACCTAATGTTGAAGCAATGAGGCTTAGAGACATAAGGTCCTCAATTTGGTCACAATTCGTACAAGAATTGAAGATATGTTTGAAAAATAGAGTTAGTGTACCAGTAAATTGTTTAGCAACCTTATTAGAGGGACCTGCTGTGTTAATAACAAAGACGCATGACAAATTACTTGATTATGATGCTGCTATCTCTAAGAGTGAAAAATATAAAGAATCAAGAATTGTGAGCTTCTATTATATTTAGTTATTTCTTTAAACAACGCGATTAGACTATATAGACACATCACAACATTTTATTTTTTGTATAGGCACAGGATGAATTATCAACAGCAAAAAGTAATTATGAAGCTTTAACACATCAACTAGTGGAAGAATTGCCAATTGTGATTGATGCTGGAACAAAAGTATTAGTTGACTGTGTTAGTGCTTTTGCACAAGCTAGAAAACTTTTATGTGGAAAAATTACCAAAAGATACTTGTCTCTTTGCGAGGTATTTCAAATACAACAATTGATATGTATGATTATGTAAAGATTAAAAATTTAATCATATTCATTTATATCTGTAGACCTCAATTCAATTGTCACGTTCGGACATTTTGGAGTCGTTTTTAGTTAATCATAGTTTATTGTGGAACCAAATAACTCGTTTTGCATTTGCTGGATTAAATTCACGGATAGAAGAAACTCAATCCACATGGTGCCCACAAGGGGAAAGACAAAGAATTGCATTAAGAAAGAAATACTCCAGTGATAAATTATATGTTGTTACAGAAAATATAGCAAGCACTTCCTCTTTGGATATGGGTGCAGCACATGGAACATTAGTCGCAGTGATTAAGAAGCAAGATCCTATGGGTGATGCCTCTAGATGGTTTGTAGATAACGGTGTTGCTCAAGGATTTTTACCTTCAAGAAGTTTGAAACTTCAACAAGTACCACAAATTGAATTACCCAATGAAGTTACAACTTCAGATAGATACAGTAATACATCTGTATCTAATCTAATTTGCATGGATTCTCCTGAAAAAGAAATCAAAACTACATCCCAATCGCATTTGGAAGAATTATTAGACCTTAACATTAATGAAGATATGAAGAAAGAGAATCATCATTATGGTAACATTGAACAAATTCCTAGAGTTCAACAATATCAAAATTTAAACTATGAGGTAAGTAATATTAACACATTCAAGCTTTTTCATACGCGTCTTCTCCAATAACATTTTATTCCAGTTTCCGTTAGATTACATTTTTATAAATTAAAATTGGAAACATAAATGGCGAGAATCACCGGTGGGTCACGCTGCCTGATGGTAAAAAAAGATGTGATTCACCGGTGACCTACGCCGCCAGATAGAAGTGCAGATTGTGGTCCAACAGTGGGTCACGCCGATTTGAACGTTTTAAATATATTAAGGAAATTTTTCATGTTGAATTAAATTTCACTATTTTCCAGTTTTATTATGCAGAATATGATTTTTCTACAAAGATACCTGGAACATTGCCTGTTGTTAAAGGGCAAGCATTGAGACTCGTTAGACCTCATGATGAGAAAGGAAATGATGAATGGTGGCTTATGGAGGATCGTTACGGTAACAAAGGTTACGTACCTAAGAACTATTTAAGGGATCCACCCGCGGAAAAATAATAAACTCGCAAATAAAATATCGGTTCAGTATGTTCATGTATTAAATTGTTCATATTAATGTTCCAATGCACATATATAGTTTCATTTATTATAAAGTTTTAATTAAGTCGTTGAATAAGGGTTATATTAAATATTAGGTTTTGCTCGAGATATTATTTTTAATTTAATGTTAATACACATCATCTATGTATATTTTAATTTCATAGAAAAGTATTACAACATTACTTGCTTATTATAATAGTACTTATGCTTACATGCTTTACGCTTAAACGTACTTCCTCAGTATTTATTAATACATACATATGCGTGTAAAATATAATTGAAAGATTTATATCATAACTTTACTTATAATAATGCATTACTTCTGTGATACCATAAATCTGTGTCACTTTAATTAATCTTAAAATTTTATTGTTTTATTTACAAATATATATGACCTGTCTACAAATTATATACATTTGAAATATCTATATATTATATGTATATGTTATACACATTTTTTAATTAACTTTATAAAACATCAACAGTTTCAAATTTTATATAAAAAAATGTACATATATATTTAATATTATATATTATCTTTATTGTTCCATATTTATCAAATTATAAATATATTAATAAAATTCTTGTGTCAATATTAGTCCATCTAAATAATTTATTAAACGCAAATCAACAATTAATAATACATGCTTGAATTTCACAATCCAAATTGAGGATACTTGGAATATGTATTTTATGGTACCAAAGAAACCATTAATATGGCCTATATTTTCATCAATAGTCAATAATTTGCACTTTGAAATAGGATCAGCTGAAATAACTTTATAATATTTTACCATAATCAAAATGAAGAGTATGGAAAATAAAGTATATAGAAACGATCCGCTTTATAAATAATTACCGATAAATCAATGGTATTGATAGGAGGCACAGGAGGAAGAAACGCAACAAAAATGAAGGGAACTGAAGATATAAAATAAATTGCATACTCGAGTACAAACTAAATATTGATATTATTGTACTACAGGCTGGACGTATAAACGATGAACGTAATGTCAGAAATTATTTATTAATTGATATTAAGTATCTCATTAGCTGCATGAATTAATAATAGTCTTGAGCAAAGAAAAAAATAACCTGGTATGTATGATGAACCGTGACAATTTATTATAATCAAGGACAATGAATTAATTGAAGAGAAGGAAATGGAGGGCAGTTTAAAAAGCAAATTGCAGTTTAATTAGATAATAGTAAGTCCTTGAGCATACTCTATCATTTCGTTATAAATTGGAACCTCTGTCTAATCAATTAACCTACTTTCGACAAATCAACGATTTTTATCGATTTCAATGTCAGTCATTCGATACACATAGATAGAAACACAAGAATTCATGCAGAGAAAGACAACAAGGATATAAACGAAGGTGTCGTATGAAATACAAACAAGTACAATTATTTTTAATAAATCTGTTGTATTATCAGTATAACATAATACAATTACTGCCACAACGAACAGTCAGTAGAATAACGTGTGGTAACACGTAACCACGCCGTTAAATTATCGCCTAGGTTTACAATGAAAAATTAAAAAGAGAACGGGAAAAAAAAGGACAAAAGTTAATTACACTTAAATAAAGAAAACAGTCTTTCAAGGTACAGATGTAATAACTGCGACATGAGATACGATTAGTTATTTCCTTAAACGCGCACAAAACGATCAACTTATCCTAAATTGCGCTATGTGATAAAGGAATACTGATACCTAAGCATAATGCGCGAAAATGCCCCGAAACGCGATAACACGTTCGAAAGTAATTCTGGTGTCTCGATTACGAGACAATCGTATTTTATAAATGTTATATTACTCGTTAAATGCAAACGTTTACCAAATCTACGCGTAATGGTAAAGCAACGTTTCTTTTCACGTGATGACAGTTTCGTTCGTAAAACCGCCCACCGATATGATTCATTATTTGTACCTAACGAATTAGGAGAAATGTTTTCCTTCCATATTTTAATTGCTCCATTATATTCCGAGTACGTGCGTGAAATGCGTTCTGAGTATGATTTATGTGATTTTAAACGATGATACTTGATGACCTGATTACAAAATCTCCCCGCATAACTTTGTCTTTCCTAATCGAATTCCTCAACGAACGATTACAGGCCGGTATTACATGGTAAAAACTCTAAATCATGACGACCATTACGATTCAATTGACATTAAATATTTAACAGTACCATTAATCATCTTTTGATACATCGGACTTATACGTGTATCCGATACATATATACCACGTAAAGTTAAAATCTACTCAAGGCTTAACTTAGTTACTAGTCGATAACTCTGTTATCTCTTAAACTCTCAATGGTTGACAAGGTATTCAGAAACGTTTTTTTAAAATTTTACCGCAAATTGTGCTTTGTTATAGTCGCAGATCATTAAGTTCAACAAACTCGAGCGTTAAATATGTTTCATATTAAAATTTTATCTTAACATATTGTTGACCGGTCACGGGTAAACTCGTGCTTTTATGTATAAAGTAGAATTGTTCGATTTTGCATAAAATAGGCGGTGGCACGCATTCATTTTTACATAAAATAACCGGTCAACAATATGTTAACAGCTCGACAGATAATATTTGCAAAATCTTTCGACGTTGGAAATGAAATATATAATTACATTCTTAAGTTAACAATTCTTTAGTGAAAGCAGTACCGCGATAATAGCGAAAGAGCCATGGAAAATCTCGCATGTATAACGGTATATCCAATTCAACGATAAAACTTTCTCTATGGTATTCCCTATGTTTGCATGACATCATCGTTTCTCGAATACCTCTTTACTCTCTACTCTATGACAATACAATTTTGCGATGATTTCTAACAAATTCCTGGGAAGCGTGATTAAACGTCTTTGAAACGAAAGATGCGAGTAAATGTGCTCTTATCGGTACCGCACTTACCAACGATACAATATATGTAAGTATGTGAACCGATCCAAAGATGTCGTTATCGTATGATACATCATTGATAAATACGCAGTGATATACGGTGGATCGTCCAACTTGTCTCGTTTCGCTTCATCCAAGGATCAACCGTGTTACTTCGTATATAAATTAATCGCCCAATGATCTAACGTTTTCCATAGGACAACTACGCCATTATTCTCCTTGTTCCCTGCATTTCGTGCAGAGGAGAAACATCATTCAACGACCCATGCTCTCGATAACTCTTTGAAGCTTCAGTGTCCCAAGTATCCACACTGTTCAGCCACGTTGGCCTCAATACCTAATTAACCGAAGTTGATCCGGCTACCGTCTATTCTTCAAATCTCCTCGGTCGTTCTTCGATTCGCGTTTCGTGCCGATCCGCGCGGCACAAGATGTTCAGTCCCAGAGAATCCTTTAATCCGCTGGATAGAAACGTAAAATCGCGCGACCTTGAATCTCAGAGTGACACAGCTTGCGGACCACGTCGAGAACCTCTTCTGCAGGATACACGGTATGTGGCGGAGGCTCGATTTCACCGGAAGCCACCAGCTCGACTAACTCGCGAAGTTGCTCCAGAGTACCAGCCTCCACTGATTTGATACTCTGCTGCCATTCCTCTGCGCGTCTGCTGAATTTTGGTAGCAATCGATCGGCCACTTCTTTGATCACGAACACCACGCCTCCCTTGCTTAGGCACTGCATACTGCGATGAAGGCTGCGCGAGGTCGTACCAAAATCGATCACCACATCCACGTGACCTTGACAAGCATCCATCGTGCGCTCGATCAGCTGTTTCTCGTACAGATCCTCGCTCCATTGTACCACGTTCACGCTGTAATGAGAAAGGAAACTGTTGGTGAATAAATCGAATGGACTTCGGGCAGGATGCAGATGGACTCGGTTATTTCGCTATCTACTCTAATTTCTTGTACCATATGTACAGCGGATTGAATGGAAATTAAAGCGATGTTTCGATAAAAGGTTAGAAGAATTTAGGCGTTCAAGGTATTGTCTGAACCAAATCTGATTTATTTGGATTTAATGAAAATATGTTTTATCGAAATATGTTTCGATAAGGGAAATTATTTAGTTGTAGGAGAAAAAAAATTGGTCGATCGAGGTATTGGGGTAGAGTTTGAATTTTTAAATCGTTACAGGGGACTGGTTTGCCAAATCGTTAAGAACCAATGTTCAGAGCAATGCAATATTACGAAAGTTATCAAGGGAATTCTTTTCATCGCTGTTTCTACTTCCAGAGATCTAGATTCTATAATTTTACGAAATTTTATAAATAGTATAAGCTATATCTTTTTTAATGAAAATTATTTTTGTATCTCTGATTTATATATGTCCAACGAGTAGACTGTAAATGTTCATGCAAATTGATGTTTTCCGAATACGATTAAAGGAATGGAACGTACTTCGGATATCTTGAACATTTTTTCACATATCAGGCTCACTAGTAACATGCTACTGAGCTTTCGTGAAGTATCCGTTATTGTAATATATCTCTCTTTTTCTATCTACAATGTATAAATTACTTTATTCAAGTTTCCAAGCAATCTTGCGTTTATGCACTGTTTCACTGCTTGGTCTTCAATAAAATAATTTGGATATCTAAGTCATGTTCTTTATTCCTAAACATGATATTGGATAATAGACAATACCACACATCAAACAATACTACTTCTATTAATCTAAACCAACTATTTGCTGATAAGTGCTCAAAGAGTTACCTTTAGATCACCGACAATCATTTCATCGAAAATGTTTTTATCGACACGGCTCCACCGATACCTAGTTTGCCGACAATTTTTATTTACCCACACATTAATGCGCTAATGCTTCTAATAATATCGCTGATATAGATTAGAATAATAACTTTAATCTATTTCCGCGTACGATCGATAGTTTTATATTATTCTTTGTATTTTTCTTCTCTTCTTCGGTTCTTGTAATTCTATTTATATATAATGAGATAGCAGTTTTCTGTTTCTCTCAATTGTAATTATCATTTAGAAATATTCACGTGGATATATAACTTATGCTGATCAATATAGTAGATAACTGTAAGTCATAGTGAGTTTTATCACTTTCCCTCTCTTCTTTATCTTCTTTCATATGGAAATGAACGTGTAGATAAAGATGGATAGCCAACGATGACACATCGCGGTAGGTAAAATATAATAATTGCCGGCAAAAGAGAAGGGGGAGACATCGATCGTCAGTAATTTAAAGGTAATCAATCGGCTGCTCAAAGCTGTACATGCAAATGAAAAACGACAGAGTGCAGCTATTATCAGAAATTGAAATACATTATACGTACAGATAGAAAACGACATGTTTTGATCTTTTTTCCAATTTTTTTTATCGGTTTATATAATATTCAAATGGGATGACGCATCGCGTATATAAAAGTATGCGGAAGAGATCCGAGATACGAATTTATGTAATAGCAATCACGGAAGAGATAGATGGAATCGAGCAGAACGTCGATGTATCTAAATGACTTTATCATTGGTGTCGACACGATCAATTAGCTCGAATAACAAAAAGAAAACGGCTTTGCTAATCGACCAAACATTGTCAGCTGCCTGGTTCAAAGATCAACGACGAACAATGCTCGATTTAATACGCGTCGTTCATCTAGCAACCAATTAGAGGCGAGCCCAGCTTCGAGAAAAGGTCAATTTCCATGGTGAATCTCAAAAAAAATTTATATGCGATATCACGTGATTATTTGTGTTATCATACGATACAAGTTTCTCAACAGATACGTTAATGCTCAAGAGTATCCAGATATGCATTTGTTTATATTTGATAAGATGCAATTTAATTATGGAATTCTAGATAAAAAGAGGACTACTTGAGCCTCCAATGACGCATACGAATTGCACTTTCAACTGTTAGTCAACAAATACGAAACGATAGAAAATCCTTGTCCCAACTTAACGAAAATACTAGAATTTTTTCGAGAATCTTTTACCTCTAATTTGTTTGAACTAAAATTCATTACTTTATCGAAAGTACTTTATCTTCGACTTTTCCAGGCTACGAGTCTGACGAAAGATTACTATGGTCTCTGAGTTTCTAGAGAAACGCAACGTCGAAGATCAGATGGCAGGTCAAAAAATGTCGACAATTCACTGTTCGGGGGCTGACAACACCAGGAATATCATTTCCCTCGAAGGATCTGGTTTCTTCGTCGCGAAGAAAACATATTGGCAATAAGAGACGTATTTACAACAAGAATCATATTTACAGCGCCTATCGTCTACCATCTAACATCAACAAGGTCGTGCCATCCGACGCTCAAAACAACTCACCGTTGGAATTCCTGAGCCATGGTCAGTCCATCGTCTTTCAGCGAAGCAATCGTAATGGTAACTCTATCCTTCATGTTGCTGAAGTGATACGCGGCGATTCTCAGAGCCCAAAGTGCCAGACCGCCAGTGCCGACAATCAGAATCTTGCAAACGCTCTTCTCGCCTCTCTGCTTCAGCACCGCTTGAACGTGTTCGTGAGCAGCAAAAACCGTGTTCATGGCTAATAGAGCACCAGCTGGTAGCATGGCCGCTACGCTGAGGCTGACGTTGTCTGGGATCTTTATAAGATACTTCAGATCGTAAACGACCAGGTATTCGACGTATCCATTTGGAATTCCCTCGTAAGGATAAAGAATCACTCGATCTCCAAGCGTGTAGCCGCAGTCCTCGGGAACATTCGCTCCAAGGGACTCGATCACTCCTGCTACCTCGTACCCAGGGAACAGAGCTGCGTCACGGACTCCGTGATGAGGCAAGGATGCTGGGAAGTCACCCTCTAAAGAAACATCTGTCGCTAAACTGCTTCCACTGGAGACAGAGGTCAGGCTGGATAGACTTGGTGAGCGACGAGGATGATAGCAGGCACCTGCACACATCACCCGGATCCGGGCTCCGTGCGCTGGAACATCGGGGACAGGAACGTCGGAACTGAACACCCATTCGCGACCCGTCACGCTCGGGCTGTCGATGGACACTTGCCTGCATAGTTTGTTCATCTTCTTCTCCCTGCAAAGGAACACCGATGAATAGGGTGAAGGGTACTTTGAATATGAGTAGATTGAATGTTATTACGCGGATACTGTATCTCTTCATGTCGAATTTTCGTACAACGAATATTATGCGCATTCATTTTTGCAGAATTAAAATTTTACCAATGCGTGAACATCCGCGGTCTGGATACCAAGTATCGAGAATAAAAACGGAGTTAATTATTTTTGGCGTGTTTCTGAGTGCTAAGCTCGCGTTATACGCATATACAACGCGAGCTACGTCAACCCTGCTACGTTCTTTCAATCATTTTTCGATTTAATCGCGATTCCCTATCGTTGAACGATTTCTCGAATTTGAAAGACACGGAAATTTTGAATTCTCGCTCATATACGCGATTCCTCGTTCCGAGTTTATGCTAAGATCTTCTCTATAAAACGTCAAAGATCTCGTCCTCTTTACGAAAACGAGGTTGAAGCGTAACGATTTGAAGAGCGAAATTGTATCTGCCGCGAGAAAAGGTACGATGCTGTTATATTTTATGAGAGTGTACGAGCGAGAAAATAAATTTATTATATCGATATCAGTCATATCAAACGGTGAAAATTTCCAGACGAGGCTAACAAATTACAAGCGACGACGTATCGGAAATTTTGGAACAGCCGCAACCGCAAGCGGAAACACGCCGTTAGCCCCAGTTTCTACACGTCAGCTGTTGCCTCTTACACAAGACTCCACCAAGGTACGTACACGACTATATCGTATATGAAGATAATCGAGGCAATTTCACACTTGCGCTGGCCTCAACTCTCTTTCAATAGACGTAATTCACTAAACGAGATTAAAGCACATGCATACCCGTTACAAGGTGAGAAGGGCTTGTGGGTAATCGGTGCCACTGACTCCAATTCGACAGGCATTCTGTATCAGGCTCTTCTTACTCCTATTTCACAGCGCTCGACTACTATCAACGAACGAACGACTCGCCTCCTCTCTTCTCGAAAAATTTCGATCTCCTTCGAGAGGTTGGAATCTCGTCGACGAATCTGGCGACTCGATTCTTCGAATTCACAATACTAGATCAAACGCTCGTGGAATTGGCTCGAAGCTCACTTTCCAATATATTAAGCCGAAACTTGGTCGAAGGAAAACGAACGATCGTAACGAAAGAGTGATTGCAAGGGAACGACTTAGAGTCGCGAAGAAAATAAGAACTTTGGTAAAAAAACAGAGTACGTTGCTCCGTGAACGCGTGAAACGTACTAGTGGAGCGCGCTCACGCTCCTTCACTTTTATACCCGGACGGGCTTTCTCGTTCAAGCTGCGTTAGTCATGGTAGGCAGAAAAGGAGTCATGGTAGGGATCCGAAGAAACGGAACGTAAGCAGGTACGAGCATTCGCGTACCACGTGCAACCTCTGTTTTTCTCCTATACCAACGCCCTCACGTTCGTCCAGCGCTTCGTGATAGACGCATGAATGAGGCGGAGATAGCTCGTGTTTTTATTTCGATGACGACTGCCATCGATTTAACTCTTCGAACACGTATTTCGAGACTCCGCGCTGCAAACTCTCTGATCCTCGTTGGGCTGCCCCACGTGTTGTTCGCGGAATATACGTATGTACGTTTCCGAACAATAGAAGTACATAGAAACAATAGAAGAGGTGTAATTACACGTTTCTCGATAATAGTTCACGTATTATCGACTATTATGTTTTATCGTAAATCGATCGCGGTGTATTCGAAAATTATTTGGGAAAAAACACGATGAGATCATTCCTCTTCGTCGATCCGCTGATCGTTATTTTATTTTCGAGTAAAGAGAAACGTTTCGACTCTTTGCACTTATTCTACTTAGTTATTGGGTTATTCTAGTGCAGCTAGAACGACGTTGATGATCCGAGAATCGTTTCTTGTATCGTCTTCGTCGATAAAAAATAGGAAAGAAGAGAAGGCTATCGTGTAAATAAATTTGTGAACATGTAGCCCTTTGACGATGTAATAAAATAAGAACCGAGAATGAATACCTTTTCATAACAAAGAAATTATTTCTCTATCGACGATATTTCTTGCGTTTCCGGCATCAGATATAAGAGATACGCATTTCTCGTATTTTACAATATTGTATAATTGTATAATTATACATATGATACGAAAATAGCGAAAAAATCAAGCAATAACCTTTTCCTTTTCGAAACGATACTCTTCGCTTCGAAATGTTTTCCTGTAAAAGTGTCGAGTCGCTAATCAATCGTGTTAAACAATGTTCGAAGTGCAAAAAATCAGTGTTACATAGTGTTACAGTAACAGATATCTTTGAATAATACGAGGATTTGCATGATTACATATAATCGTAGTCTATGAAAAAAAAAAAACGAAATTAAAATTTCCAAGGAAAACAGTGTTCTTTGTATTTAAAGGCATATAGGTGAGAATTCGCATGATTGTGATCATACTCTATGGAAAAAAAACCCTGAAATTGAAACTCACCGGGAAAACAGTATTCTTTGTATTTAAAAGTGTGCAGGTGAGAATTCGCTTGATTATAATTATATCTTATTAGAGAATTTGCAAAAATATTCCCTTATTCTCGACGTGTTAACAACGATGGAAATCTTCATCTGATATCGGAAATTTCTCGAAATTACATAGTCCTTAGATTTCTATTCAAGTAATTCGGAGTATGCGAAGTGTATATCGCGCGTTATTCATCGCTAAGATAAGGTAATCTTTCTATAACGATCGCGGAAAACCGTCAGACATCTCGTATTTTCGTACAACGAATAGACATTGAATATATAGGCAGTACGATATCAATGAGTATGGGAGTGCAATCATGTTCTGAGACAATAAAAATACTGATATACGTTATTAATTATTCGGATGTATGAAAGTTATATATAGTCGATATTTATTAAACATTATCTTATCGACCGAACGTTCTATTCTTAAAGCGCAGCTTTGCTGAACAAGTAATCAATATTCATCGAAATGTGGTTATTTATATGTCTTTGCTTGTTTCAAAGTCGATAAACAAATTTAGCGAATATCGCGCTGCACAAAGCGATCAAAGGGTTACCTTTAGTGACGTAATTAATATCTTCGGTCTTTTTATTAAAAAAAAAAAAGGAAGAAATAATAACGTTTACCGTTTAGTTTAAATATTTAGAGATACTTTCTATATTTCTGTCCAGATTCTACGTTCTGTATAGATACTTTCAATATCGAATTGGCTAATCGTTTCAAGTAGTTTAAGGGAACGATGAAAATGCAATAAGTTATATATAAAAGACTATAATTAATATAGTACGACAATAAATTGATGTTAAAATGGTGTATTAAAAATAGATAGGTTACTGAAAATAAATTATAGCTCTCTCTTAGTAAAATCCAATGTTAATTTAGAAACGAGAAATGAAGAACTCGTGATTTTTGCAGAGGTGTTTAAAAAAAAGAACGCTATTCCTAAAGATCAATTCGGACTTTGAATATCTTAGAATAGACTCTGAACAAGGCTAATTGATTCTTTTCCCAAACGACGTAAAAGATTGTAACAACGATCGATAAGCTTGAAAATTTTCCCGAATCTTTTCGTAGATTTAAGTACTTGGATCCTCTTAACGTTTGATTTAATCTTTCTGATCGCCAGTGTTTTCCAATGCGATAAAATAGAATAACGATGATCGATTATTAATTTGATGTGTCATATGACACGTACACACGCCCAGATATAGTTGTGCTCATAAAGAATGACATTGTTTTGTTTTGACTCGAATAGCGCGCATATGTATGCAGCCATGTGTTTATTATTGATCAAGTGGTGACATCACTCTTATCAACTTCGCGATGACCCTTCGATGTTGTCCAATTTTCATCGTACGTCATACGAATCCGCGGGCAAATTGTCGCTGAATAATTTCAGAGAAGATTCGCCTTGAGACGAAATTAATTTTCCACACAGACCCCTGAGAAATTGTCGCCAATTGTTCGAAATACTTCGCGCAGTGCTGTACCGTGATTTAAATTCCAGGAATTTACTTTCGATAGCAACGATACTGATAACGACCGATTTACAATATTTATATAGAATCAAATATCATGCGTTGTACACGTGAACGTAAATGCAAATAAAAATATATTATGTAAAGAGATAATAATATCGAATGAAAAGAAAAGTCTTCCAGTGGAAAGAAAAAGCACACTCGATTGTGAGATATAATAAAAATACAGATAAAATAGAGAAAGATAAAAATGTGTAGGAGTTACGTGTAGGAGGAATCATGTTGGCTCCCATACTAGTTTCACCGTTCAGTTATCGTCAAGAAATTATCAAAATCTGTGTTAAACGTTCGTTTACGAAAATAATTGCCCGAGTTTTTCAGTAGGAGATAAAATAGACGTTGCCTCTGAAATTCCTGTTCTCTGTTTATCAGTTTCTGTAACCTATTATCGAGGAAGTGACTTATTCAATAAACAACGAGCATCTTCTTGTAACATTTGCATCGTGGTACGATTACAATTGCTTGACTCACAACCGATCGTCAACAACAAACTCCAGACAAGTAGAATAAACCACGAAAGAACAGCCCTAACGTTAGATCTAGTATTACTTGGTCCTTTTAACTCGTTAAGAAGCGATCAGTGGAATAACATCTGAAAAATATGTGAATGCATCTTTCAAAGAATCTGAAACTTTAAAAATTTGACGACTCTTAAAAATTCGAAGGTGAAACATTGCGTTCTAAATCGTTATTTAGCCTTGTTAGAAAATGCGCACATTGTGGTAAACATGATAGCAAAGGTATTAGAAGGTATAAAAAAAAAGAAAATGAATTACGGTGTTGTCAACAAGCGTAATTGAAGAAGATCATAGTTTCCTCCTTTTTTTTTTTTATTTTCCATGACCTTCTTCAATCACGATTATTGACAACACCGTAATTACGAGAAGGTTAATTAACAAGGTCAATTATAAGAAGTTCGCTATTTTAATAGAGAGAATAACGCAACGCGGTCGCAATCTTTTTATCAACCCATTGTTTGACCAAATCAATTCGATGATAATGACGTACGATAACGTCGACGCCTACATTTCCTCCGTTACCTAATTAATTCCATCTATTAGCATTAATACATTGTGTTTTCGTCATTATGTCTGACTGGCATCGTTATTATCGTAGGTACGAAATTTGCAGTCACATCAAACACGCGGAAACAGACCGCGACAGACAGTTTGTCTAGATCCCGGAAATGCTTACTTCATGCTACACTGAAATAGCATGAAACATGATAAGACGACAATGTAGATACTTAAGAATTATTTTAGGCTTATCCTGGAACCGTCTTTGGTTGTTTCGCGTAACGAACAAAGTTCCGATAGCGAATAGAAGCAGGACTCGTGATAACAATACCAATTAGAGTACCATTTATTTATTCCTTACTTCATGACTCTCCAAATATTTTAAAAACAATTTTTTAAATGTTACTTTAAATTATTTTTTAACAATCCTTTAATCAACATCGAATGATAACGAGAATAATTGAGAAATAATTTAACTGCATTTGTTTGACTTTGGTCTCTAAAATAAATCTTTTCCTCTTTTAGATATTTTCAAATAATTTTCCTGATTTTTCTAATTTCCTCATCTCGTAAATAATTATTGCACTAATATTTCTAAAGCGGATTTCTAAAGAAAGGAAACCTGGACGAAACTGAATTGTTTTCGCATGGAGCTAAGACTCAGCAGCAAAAATACAATTAGCTGCAATTACGATACTAACCTTGGCTTCGAGGAGGAGAATAGTACCTCATGCAGCTTGCATTGTGTAAGAACGTGTTTGTCATTCGCAATAAGTAAAAAGATACCGTTATTCCTGCTTTATACCATATTTTGATTGCGCATCAATCGTTTATCTTTCTGTTAGCAAAAATACGATCTATTATTTTATTTTCAAGAAAACTACTTTGTCAGTGCCTCCGTTATACCGAAGTCGATTATTACTGTTGATCAACGCGTTTTATCTCGTACAAACAGTAGCTGTTTGAAGATTTTTCATTACACAATATATATTTTACAAACTGTTTATCTAATAATGTCATACGATAGAACAGTTCAACAATTTGAATAAGTGGTATTAGAGAATATCTCGCTAATACGTTCGCTTGGTATAGAACAGAAACGATCAATTTTTGCATTAGTTACCTAAGCCAGTTTTTACCAAGCTTTTGTATGTGTTTCAATGATTTTCAGATTATGCCACTCTCTCATCTGATATTTTCAATTATTAAGTTGCTGCAGTATCGAGTCAACGTGCATCCAAATCTTAATCACGTTAATTCCGATAAGTGAAGGAATCTTTAAACATTTATTTAACGATAAGTTACTTGTATTTATCGAGTGACTATTTAGTGATTAATTGTTTAACAACTCTTTCGTGTGTTGTTTTTCTTCAAATGACCAAATAATATTAGCGACATCACTGATACACTAGTAAATTAAACGCTTGAAATCAAAAGCCATCGTAATTAAGAAAGAATTAAGCTTCAAAACAGATACATTTTTAACAATCTTCTATCCCACACAGATACTTTGTCCTTTCTTTACGATTACGACAAAAGAACATACCAGAAATAAAACATGCCACACGAGCAACTACGATCTAATAGCATCACAATAACAGTCGTTCAAAGTACATAAAATCATGCTCGTCTACGGTTCACCATCACGATTAACGATACTTGAGTTATTTTATTCCTGGAAAAGGTGCTGCAGAGTATCCTGTGCAACAATTACATTTTAAACGTAAATGCTGTGTGATATCTCATTTATCCGGGTGTTATACCATTACTCGATTAGCTCAGTAGAAAACATTGATTATCATTATTCTAAGGATTTATGAGAAGAAGAGGGATCTAGATTGAATTGAAAAGATTGTTTTGCAAGTCATTGCCCTGTGATACAGACGAGTCCTTCACAACGAAAAACGGAAACTCGAAATGAAAAATGATAAAGATTATTATAATATTCTCAGATATTTTTTTCGTGGTTTCGCTGTCATTTGAACCGAGGAAAGAACGCTTAATTCTTTAGCTAAAAAACTATTATCAAAGGAATTCGCGTTAATGATATCACGGATAAAATTTCAACCCAGAGTATATTTTTGTTATTTGAAAAATCAATAAAGCTAAACAAATGCGATTTTTATTATCGTTATATTTAATATTCGCTAATAATAAAATAAAGAAGAAAGTAAAATATTATTTATAATGATTAAAAATAACATTGTGGTGGTATTATTATGAGTGGCTAATATTACAACAAAAATGGAGAGAAATTTCACCTTCTTTAAGTATATCTTCAGTATAAGATTGAAACAAGAAATTACATATATAGGTATCACACACGCAATAACAATTGTTTCATATTTTCCTCAAACGCGAACAATTTTCTACCGATAGAAAGATACGATTTAGTCAAAAATCACTCTAAGAATGCAGAATTGCAGAATTCAGATTAAACGACAATATAAACTTTCTGAAAAATTATCCTCTTGAACTAAAATGACTATTAATGATACAAATACGTATACAGTCGCAATTTATGCGCTGTGAATGAACCAACAAGCAGCTGATCTCATCCTGTATTTCCAAAAGACAAAGAGACTCTCGCGATGCGTTCAATGCTACTTGAAGACAAAGAAACTCCACAGTACGATTTAGTACTACGCAATAATAATAATAATATTTAAAAAATACCTATACTCCACAATTATCTAAAAATATCTCTGCTTGTTTCTATGTTTACCGCCATATCTTAGACCACTTTACTTGTCTATTTCATATTTCTCCATTTCCTTTACCTATCCTTATCGTTCGAAAACATGTTTACGATGTGAGTATTCAGAGATTTTATGATTTGACAAAAATCTTCTGCTTTCAAGCGCAATCTAAAGATTTCTCACGTATATCTATCAATTAGACAGTTTCTTACTAAAAATCGAGTATATGTAAGTCATTCTATCACGCAATTATCTTTATTATTAAAAACTTTATCACATGATACCGAGTGCTATGAAGAAAACAGTGAATCATAAACTAAAAAGATCAGTATTTTACGATAAATTCCACTATTTCCACGTGGATGCATCATGTGTATTTCCTCCGAACAAGAATGTTTAGGTATTCTTTATTAGAGTAGTGTTTATTTTTTCGTGAAACTATTTTTATTTGCGCATCCAATAATTTCGCATCGCAGTTGATGTACATTTTGTGCTCTGGAACATCGTAAATATTTTTAAATGGACACAAAACAACACGCAGTTGGCTTTCTAAATTTGCACACGATATTCTTATGCCTTCGTGATACACATGCATAAATCAATCGCGCGAAAAAAAAAAGAAATCGTTACACCTAACGCCTGCTACTATCAAGAGAACTTTTCTACTAAGAATCGATCGTACGTTTTACCAAAGGAACAAACAAAATACTTTTTCTCAACAAAATTTCGTCACCACAATACGATGTGAAAAGGTTTTTACTTCCAAGCACGAATTGAGTGGAAAAATGTATCCATGTAATTCGAAACCTTTAAAGTAAAAAATACCAGACGTTCGTTTAGAAAATTTCCAGACTACACAACCGTGCACCTTCTGAAACTTTTATTTTCGTGTGAATCCCACCGATGAAAAAATTGGATCATCGAATGTTTCTCACTAGTTCTGCGCGTGTAAGCAACGAGTTACGAGAATGTTTACAAAAATCGATCTTTAGAATGATTACAGAAATCGCATGCCATCACGATTCTATTACCACGCGAAAATCTTCCACTGAAGAGAAGGAGGGCAGTACTTTTACTCGTAAGAGCGACACGAATCGACAATATATATGGTACCTAAATCTTCGATTTAGCCTCTATTTTCAAGCAGAATCTTTGTCTTTCCAAAATCTTCAACTTCTATGTAGAAGATGCTACGTTCAAGTTAGACGGAAAGGCTCAAATCTCGCGTCATGAGACAAACAAATAAGAGGAAACAAGTAGAGAAGAATCTGTGTAAATATTTACACACATATGGATTTATATTTCTTAACCGTTAATATAAAAATTCTACGTTCCTCGTGCACAATAGTTTACCGATTACAACAGACCTCCGTTTATATTGACTCCATTTATTTCAACCAAGCTTTAGCTATTGCCCGATTAAATGAACTCCGTGATGGTTAAATACATTTATCTGAACGTGAACTTCTATTCTATAAACGAAAAAATCATAGGTGATGAGAAAGATCATATTATGTATTATGTATTGTACGTACACCAATTATATAAATTATTTGTTTCTCGACAAGTTCATATAAACAGAAATGTATTGTAATAATATTATTGTATTGACAAATAACAAAATCACAAGTTTACGATTTTATATCAAATAATCGGATAACTTGTAATTTACGAAATTTACTTCAATAAGTTCATTTGTTTTATGATACATTGATTTTATATAATATTTTAGCTATTTTATAATATTAATTCATGTTACATATTATGACATATTAATTCAATTGTGCAAGAAGGTTCTGACCGATCTCATTTCTCGAAGCCCTTTGAAAGATAAAAATGAAAACGAGGATTTTACCATGAACCGATGTACATAAATAGCGTAGTGCGAGCGGTGTGAGACTGCATCAGTGGGATACGGGGAAGGGGAACTCGGTCGATGCCGTGGAACCGTGGCACGTTGGAATCACGTGCACATCAGCAAGCATCCGCGTGCTCAGCCGAGCCACTCCGCTCGACACGCTCTCACCTTCCCGAGTACAATGCCCGTGGTGTTTCGGATCATGTTTACTCCCCCAAATAAGCAACTGCGTCCGTTAGAAAATTTTATTGTTCACGTCGCGAACATCCGAACTTTTACGAGCATTACAAGAGTTTTTGCAAAAACTACTATGTACGTATAAGCTGTTTATTTGCCAAATTGGTTCACGCCATAAAGCAAAAAATAGAGAATTTTGATGAAATTATGTAAGATACTAAATTTTACTAATTTTATACTTTGACTAGTGGATGGCTTATATCAATATTTATGCACAATATATACTTTGGGTTCTCTTATCTTGTCAACAAACAAACAAACTCGTTCGAACAAAAATATGGGCACGTCGAAGGAAGATTGAAAAATTATGTACATCATTGGTGTGAGGCAAGCCATTGGCAACGCTGGTACATGTATGCATATAAGTAATATAAGATAGATATTTTTGGACGTTTTAAAAGCACTTATAACTGATGAGGTTCAAGCATGGATGGAAGGGAGAGTGTTTGATGATAGGGCTCCTGTAATACTACTGGAGTGACGCAAAAGCCTTGTTTTTATTCTTGTTCTTTAACGGGGTTTGAATAATATGATCGATGAGAACGTGGAATTTTTAGATTAATAATCGAAGGGTATGATTTCGTATGTAAATACTTCTGTTAAGATGGATGACTTTTAATTACACTATCTAATAACCTATTATCAGTTTAAGTCTTTATTGTTAATAGCCATTTAAGCCAGCGGTGTTGTTTTGGTCTTAGATTTGGTTGGATTTTTTTAAAAAATTATTACGTGAAAAATTCATGAACCGCAGCAGGGCTAATAAAAGTACTTATTATATAATATAAAACATTCAATCACGAGAGAGTACCACTAGTAGGCCTTATTTTGTATACATATACATGATATAATTATAGCGGAGCTAAGTTTGTTGAGTATTCTTTGAGGGTCACGTTATTGTAACTCCTTTCATCAAGGGTTACCTCGTTGCGTAACGCTACACGCACCTGGACAATATGCGGCTCTAACTTTATAGTCGAATACCTCGAAACAGTATGGAGTAGTACAAGTTTTATTAAACGGAAGCTTAATTCATATACAGTATTATATACAGTGACGAATAAAACCACATTTTTGTGCAAAATTTTGTATAAATCTGTAAAACATAGCCTTCGAACCTAAAGCTTACATGTTGAAATCATAATTCATTATTAGTAAACAGTTCAATAATGAAGTTTAATAATAAATTATAAATAACACACAATGACTTATTTTACTGAAACGTAACATTTCAATCACTGTAAAATTGATACATGAATTGATTGTAGAACTCTTTGATTCCTTTGCAAACCTAACCTAAATTCATGTAAAACTGACAATGTATACTAAAAGCAACATAAAAACCGTTGTAGGAATCGAAATAGAAATTTGGATTATAACAGTTATTCAAAATAAACATTTTGCATAAATGTTTTAAGAAACGAAGTCAATATCATAATAATTCTTAACTTTTCTTATACTTTACAAGGAAATCAAATGAAGTATCATGTTCATCATGCTGTTTCTAGTTCTCACAAAATTTTATAAAACAAGCTATAGTTTGTACCGATACTTTTATTCATCACTATACATATACATATAAAAATATTGATATGCAAGATTTAACAAATCCACGGCTGTGGATTAAGATAGAATTAAAATTATATGGAATTGTTGCGTCTGTTTACAAATGAGACATCAACGCAGAGGAATAATAATGCTTGAGAAAAGGCGTTTAAGAGGATTACATATTATATGCAACTGGTTTGATGCATAGGCGATGCAGCATTAGTAACATCCAAAACGTTAGCTCAATGCAAAGAGAAATAAATTATGCGTTTGTCCTTGCATGCGTCTTCGAAACGTGATATTATTTTGTCTCGCATGGCGTCATTTCGCTGATAATTTGAAAATATCGCTCAAAAATCTTTATGAAAGAAAGTTAGCTGACAAAAGAGACAAATATTTCTCGTATTAAAACAAATTGGCACTTTACAAATTATTGTAGATTTACCGCTTATTTACAAAAGACTTATAATTTTAAATCTAAGAGAGCATTGTTCTTTTCTAATATATTACATTGAAATATCCTCTTTTAGTTACCAATTAACATCAAGATAAAATGCTGTAAATGTACTTCAAATGCTATTTTGCACTTTATTATCCAGAATCTTGTTATTACGAGCATATTTACTCACGAAATGACATAACTTTGTTGATTGAAGGTTTAATCTTAGTTTATGTTTATTCTTCTGTAAAACATTTTTGAGCATTGAGCACCTATTTGAAGTACCATTGGATGGTAAAAAGGTTATATAAGTTCCTCTAATATTACAATTATAATTTTCATAATTTTGTTATAATATTATAATGCAGTCTATAGTTTTGGTAGATATGGTATATGTCACGATATATATTACTTATTTCGAAAAAAATAAAACAATGGATCGAGTGTTACTATGTACGTAAACAGGTATCAATAATAATCGTTCAGGTTGGAAATGTTGTTTAATGGTAATCGCGATATTCTCGTTGAAGGTTGCTTTCTGCGATTCTCGTGAAAATACATTCCAAAATTTTATTATTTACTCGAATCTATTTGCAAAATTTTAATTTAAAATAGGCAAACATTTTTATGGGTTACCTTCGATTTGCTTAGATAGTAGATTCTGTTAAATTTTTTTACGTAATATGATAAATATAATAGTACTGTTCCCGCATTTTAAAGGTGATATAATCTTAAATTTTTGTTATCAATTCTAGTCCTTGAAACGATGACCGTGAAACGAATTATCAAAAATATTTCAGAGATAAAAATGGTATATACTGATGCACGAACCGAAGAAGTTATCAAACGAAGGCTCAAGTCCTTTGCATTCACTAACATTTATAAGTCGCCGACCTACCTTTTTAATACATGTTAGAAAGTTACAACCAGACCTCGAACCTCTCTGCTCATCAGAAAAAAATTAATGAGCGTTAATGAATCGATTAAGGTAAAGGTGTAGTGAATGTCCTAAGAAATGATTCATATAGTTTGCTTATTCATAGACTTCGTTTATGACAATGCATCGTAAATATACATAACCTCTTTCTTAACTCTTGAGATTCTATTGTTTATTTAAAAAAAGGGAATGAAAATTTCAATAAAATTCAGTTGCGTAGGTTATGGAACGTGTTCTTGCATTTAATCAGCGATAATATTTTTAACACGCCAGTGCATCTTTTATACGCGCCGAAACAAGCAGCCGATCTCCGAATTGATAGCAGCGCAAGCTCTGCTTTTGTTTACACTGTCATAGGTCGACGAATGTGCCTAATTTTAAAATACAGCTATTTTGCGAATATAGCGTAGTTATTCGTGATATCGCGCGTTTCGCCTGGTATGTATCGCGAAGTGGTAACATAAATACGTATTGTGAACGATCAGTTGATAACGTGACACGTTTCTATGTTCCAATCAGCTGTTCAGGAAGCGTCATTCAGGGGCACGGAGTTGGCATGTTGTTGTCGATATCGGTTACGTGAAAACACCTACAATATCTGACGTAATGGTCGATATTAACTTCTTTTTCTGCTAGTTTAGTTTTATTTCACCGTTCGAAAATTAATAGATTGTGTAAGCATAAAATTCAAAATTACATGTAAATTAACGTAACTGAATAAGATACAGTAGTATAATAACAGTAATTTATGATTACTATATTACAGTATATTGTATCCTATCCTATATAAAGCATTGCATCATATATTCTGATTATTAGCGGCACAAAAATTTGCAGGATGACTGATATTTTAAATTTTGCGATCTGTCAGCATATTCGAAGAATGCACTTACTATACGATCAGGTCTAAAATACAGGATATATATTTCGTCATCAGAGATTCACATACGAGTTTTTTATCACCAACATTCATCTTTTCATTTAACATTACAAAGTCAAATCAACTTTTTCAATATGTAAGCACTTGTGCTTCGTATAAGTGATACACATACACTAATTATGAATACAGAAACACTCGATCAGGGAATTGAAGTACTTTATATAATATCCGATGTCCTACCTAACACTTACGATCGTCCACAAGGACATTAATTTTTCCACAAACTTAGCTGCAAATCCATAAGCAATTATTATGAAAGACAAATCAACGTTTATTCCTCACCTTACAAATGAACCGTTTGATAATGTCGTTGGTGTCAACTGCTTTCACGAAAACACGTAAAACGAACACGTAATGCTGACAGTCACACGCCAAGCCTTCGTTTTATTCTGATAGATTTACTGTGGAGGGCAGAATCGTATCCAACGAGGGCGCTTCACGGGGAAGCACCATCGCGCCGACTCTGAAAAGTCTGCAAATCCAGCGTCAAACTACGACCTATGGAAGGGAGGGATGTCATCGATCGCACATACACAAGGTCTATGGTCTGTAAGTATAGCAATCCCTTATTTTCTATTCTTTAGAACAGGACGAGTGGTACTCTTATGAGTGGAAAACTCCGAACAAGCTTTGGATCAATGGATTCATGGACCAAGATTTTTATCTTTTAGGGTACATATATTGTTAGTTGTACTGTATATATTTTATTAAATACATCCGATTCGATGTTTGTCTCCTAGTCCTTTTAGTTCAAATATCACTTTATTAAACATTATGATATGCTTTCCAATAGGGTAATTATTGATAGATGATTGAATTGGAAATTTTTAAATATTTAATCATAGATGAGATATAATATAGACCAACCAGTGTATTTTTATGTTACGTAATGATGTTAGCTATTAAATATAAAAGAATATTTTTTTCGAAACGTCAAATAATATTGACAAAATTATGACACATACATATAAGATTTTTTAAGATCCACAAAAAATTTAAAGATTAGAATGAACTGCAGATTGCATAAATGGAGTACACAGTCCTTAGTTCGATACCATTTTCTAAAAAATAATTTTGAATAAAAGACATCAACTATCAATCCTTGCCACGAATAGATAATTGCCATAAAAATACATATAAAGGATAGAGTACGCGAGCCATATGTTACCGTGTAAATGGATATGATATGGCAATAGAAAGAGAATGCTGCATAGAAGTTCCTTGTGTCTTCATCTAATCAGACATGCACACTGACATCGTTCCTTAATCGATATTACAATTCTATATTTACTGCATGAATGTGCATATTGTACATAGGTAATGACACAAAGGGCTTCTATGTTCTCTTTCTATTTTATATCACTTTCCTAGTTCGATCTTTATATCTCTATATGATTACACAAGAGATCCCACTGTACACTAATTTCAGCCGCCTTCTAGTACACAAGTCTCAACTGTTGCAGTTAATGATAAATCTCTTGTAATAATATTCGATATTTATTAACAATTAAAATTATACGTATAAATCGTTAGAAATTCTATTTTATTTCGTTAAATTTAAGAATGTAGATATTGTAGACGTTCATCTATCTGTACCATTTACAACTTAAAATACGCTGACTAGGTTGAGGATCCGCTTCGTACGAAGACAGAACGTTGAATGAACGCGTGTTACGATTTCATGACTCTTATATAAGCAGCAACCACTATCTTTGATAGGCCGCGGAAATCCACGGTGACTCCCGATATGATAAAATTTCTTTATAACCATAACTTTTATGTGATTTATCAATTTTCCCAATATAATGTTAAATAATAATTAAAAATTAAATTGATTTATCGAAATACGTAAATGGTTGTTCTTGTAAAAGTATAGAGATACCGAGAAGGAGCAAAATTTCTATAAAAATTTGGAAAAGTATGGAAATTACATCTATGATTATTTTGAGCTGATGGTACGAAATAAGGAATGTTATAGGGAAATAAAAGAATATACATATACATGAAATAAAAGGAATATGATAGTTCGATTTCTGTTCAAATATTTTCAATTATCATTAAAAAGAAATAAAATGTATTTATTAAACATTAAACATGCAAATATTACAATAATTCGGACAATCCAAATAGATTTCCTCTTTGCAATATATTATTTTATAATGGAATTTAATTATTTACTTTCCACTTATAAACATTTTGTTCAATACTGTTTAGTGCCTATGAGAAATTCTGTTATCAACATGAATCTCATATAGACGTTAGCAAAAATCTGAAATCAATCGTTAAAGGTATATTACTTGGAGGTAACATTATGATTTATAACAGTATTAATAATGTGCTGTAATTATACATACTGATTATTCTTTCTCGCCTTCAAGTTGATAATGATAGCGACGTAAAGCAGCTAAGCGTAATCTTTCAGTCTCCAGAGCCTGTTCTAATTCCAGTACATGTACTTGTGCTTCCATTTCTAATCGTTTGGCTTGATGTAAAGTTAGTCCAGAAATATCTAAGTCATCTGTAAAATATTAATAGTTATTAATTTCTTATTACAATTGGAAAATATTAAAACAAATCCCAAAAAGCGACATTACCATTTTCTTCAACAAGTTGACTACAATTTTTAGCAGTTGCAACAACACTTCCTGTTGCTTGTGTTACATCCCTTGATGCTTCAGAAAGTGCAGCTAGGTTAGAACTATTTCTATTGGCTTTTACTCTACTTGCAACTACTAATTGTGCTGTAGACGCAGCTATTCCCTGGGATGCAACCACTAGTTGTTCAAATTTACCATTGCCAGCAACAACCTTATCTGCAGCTTCTCTGTAAGCATTAAAAAATTTTGTAAACAAACGAACATTG
Organism: Bombus confusus; assembly: GCA_014737475.1. NCBI lineage: Eukaryota > Metazoa > Arthropoda > Insecta > Hymenoptera > Apidae > Bombus > Bombus confusus. The sequence goes on from JACXIV010000097.1 coordinate 3,532,714, forward strand.
CAATAAACTGTTTATACTTACAGCAGAAGATTAGCACCCATTGCTACTGCTTTAGCTGCAGATATAAGTCCTTCGGACCATTGATGATTACGTTTATAAAATTCTGTTGCAGAGGCAGTGCCCTAAAATTCAAAATGGTTGTTTACTCATATGTATGGCAAGAGTTGGAATCCCATCCTCTTCGATATACATATTGTACAATATCAAATTAAATATTATATACATTTACCTTTCCTTGTTCCACAATTTCTGCTTGCAACAGTCGTGACTTTTTAACTAGCATTCTTATACATTTCATTAAATCTGTACAAGAGTCTAGAATTTTTCCATTCACTTCTAATTTTAATCCCGAATCTGCTGCACGAGATTTCTCCAGCATATCCTGATTTAACGTTATAAAATATTTCATATAAAAATAGTACATTAATTATGACATAATAGAATGTAAAAGATAATTACTTGTATTCTATTTGCAGCTTCTTCTATTGCTTTATCCATACTTAATAACTCCATTTCTACTAAATTCCCAATGACTTCAACAGTGCCTTGCCCATTAGACAATGTAGCGGCAAGATCACACACTTTCTTAAATTGCTGTTTTACTTCGTTGATTTGACCCACAGTCACAGGTGATTTTTCTCTTATGTGATTAAACATAGTCAGTGACTGTAATCCTAACTGTTTACACTCGTCAGTCAATTCTATAATAGAATAAAAAATCAGTATATGGTTTTTAATCTTCTATTAATCTTTTCAATTTATAACTTACTGTCACCCAATGCAATATTAGATGTAGTATTGGACGTAGATTTGGCGTGAATAATATAAAGCCCCAAAATATATGCAACATGTATTGCACTTTTAATGAGTACTTTTCCATTCGTTGTATCACATACGTAACCGGTATACGCTGCATCTAAAGTATCTAACGATTTTAGAATTGGGTCTTCTAATTTTTCAAGATATTGAGGAGTGCAAGTTAAATCCGACATTGCAGGATTATCAATAGCACTTAATGAGTATTGCATAATGTCTTCCGCTTCAGAAATACAATTTACTGAAATAAAAGTTCATAATTCCTAATAGATGAACGCAAATAATCTCTCACTCTCAAACGAATGAAACACTTACGCAATAATTCATGCAACATAGTATGTGCATACGTATTCATTTCATTACGGCAACGTTCGGCCTCAACTTCTAACTTTTCGATTTTTAGATCTAATTCTTCTTTCTGTGCTAACAGATCGTGTAGATCCCCTTCTAAAGCCGTTTTTTCAGAAGTTATAAAATCATTTTTGGCAATCAAAGCCTAAAATATTACATCTTTACCGGAACGAAATAAAAACAAACGTAAACGTAAACTGAAGAAAAGAAAGAGAAATATTAACCAAGTTTTCAGTTTTCGCGTCATTCAGTTGTTGTTTTACATCATCCAAATCATGCTGAGCTTCGACGGCTTTTCGCGCTTCTTGCTCTGTTATTGCTTGGCCTTGTATTAATTCTTCAAGACGACGTTCTGCTTCAAACGTTCGTCGTTCAGCTTGTTGTTGCGACATTTTCAACATTCCTAACTGTTTGTCTACTTCAGCTTTCTATTGTATAGAGACATACCCAAATTCAATATCTAATATTTTTTTATCCCTTTTTTTAAGTATTTAAAAGAATCCTACCTTTCTAATTAAATTGATATGTTCGTCTCTGAACTTTGAATATGCATCTTTCAATTTTTGAAATTTCTCCTGTAAGACTTTGTACTTTTCTAGAAAGAGAAACAAGATTGTATTATGGATATTTTTCACAATACTTTATATAATGCAAGTGAAAACAGTTCTAACCTTCGCTTTCATGAACTTTCACCATCATATCTGCTTTCTGCTTGACAAAGTCTTGATTAACTTGCTTTTCCTGTTCAATTTCATTACCCTAAAGAAATATACGTATTAAAATATCATGTTTACAATAAGTATACCGACAAACAATCAAGATATCCATACTTTAAGGAGCAAATCCGATTCCAACTGAGTAACACGAATTTGAAGATCCCCCACGATGCGCTGATGATCAGTCAATACACGATGTAATTCTTGTCTTTGTCGATTAATTTCCTGCTGCAAATGATCGATGAGACTTTCTCTAAAACAACAGATTGCCTCGTGTAACTTTCAAATTTCATATGCAACTAACTTTTAAACTTACCTTTCTGCTATTGCATCGGGTGAAATCGAACCATTCCGCGTGGAATCTAATTGATCACCTGGTAACGAACTTGTATCGGAAGTGTCAATGAGATCAACTACGGTGTCAGAGTCCAAAGATTCTTCTGGAGGTAATACTACTATCGGTGTAACATAAGCTCGGAACTCAGATTGTATTAAAAAGTTTGGTGGATTCTAGAACAAATATACGGCATTACAAATATAATTTATATTATAAATAATATTATAAATATTAAAAATATTATATGTAAATATTATTATATAAAAATTACATTAATGATAATATTACAAGATAATAGTTCAAAATTACCTCAGGTAACGCAGGTATCGTTATAAGATGCTTAAAATACTGTCTTTGTTTGACAGTATTGTAAAATTTCTTTAGTTCTTGAAATTGTTTAGAAAATCTATCGCGATGGCCGGCTAAAGTATCCGCAGGCAGAGCACCATGAAGTTTAAATAATATTTTTACACAATAATCGTAAAGCTGTGATGCGTCTAAAACGCAGGGGATTAGTGGAGCCAGCCGACACTGTCCGCTCACAGTCATCGAGTTTGAGGGCGTGTTCTTCAAAGAAGTGGTAACTGAAACGTTTCATTTATATAAATTAATATCAACACAAATCTGTAATATCATCGACATAACGAAATTTTGAGGCAGATTTTGATCGAGAAATGGTTAATAAAAGCGACACACTCAGCTTCCATAATACACGAGACGATAAAATAGATGTATCTGGTACGATCGGCTTAATTGTATCTATTTGCTTGTTCAAATACCGCAAAATATCGGGTTCTCCTTTTACAATTTGTATATTCGACGTTGAATCTAATCGGAAATACGAATCTCCTTCGGTAGCTAGATCTTTCGTCGGTAATTCACGAAATAAAAAGATATTACCGTTATGTAAATTGTTCTGTTCATCCGTCAATGACGCCTCCGTTCATTTATTCAGCATGCAGATCTCGATTTAACCGGTCTGCCTTGGTTCAGTTCGATCTGGATAATCGAGATTCCAGTAGATTAATTACGTCAACGTAGCAAAACCTAAGTTGATACCGCGTTGCTTTCATTTTACAAGCACAATCGACACTTTCACGCCAAAACTACTCTAGTATAATCGGCCAAAATGATTCATCTAAGAAGGAAGAGAATGCATCGGAGGTTGAGGTACTCGTGCAAAGCGTTTGTCAGCAGAAAGTGTGAAGAAGATGATCTGTTTCTCATCAATCGAAAGAAAGCCAGAAACTCGAACAATACAAAAAGCATCGTGATAGACGAGAATCTAATTCGTACCTACCTGCACGTTGTAAATTCAAAATATCATCCATGTAATCGAACATTTCGACCGACATTTGGAAACTAAGCAGAAAAGATTAGAAGAGATTATAAAAGATCATAAAACGAGGATCAAGGGCTAAAAATATAAATACGGTAAAATTCCAATTATCTGAACTCATTGGAGGATAAACAGTTAATATTAATAGTTCAACAATTTCCTCTGATACTTATTACTGTTTTTCGTTCATATAATATCTAGGATCAGATAATTATATGAACTATACGATTAGATAATTGAGAGATTAACAAAAATGATACTTGCCAAATTTTCAACTTTCCAACTCCTGTTTTAACAAATGGAATTCAAACAACTGGAGTTCTACTGTATACTGATTAAGTTAAAAACTTACTAGACATTAATATCGTTCTCCCCTATAGATTCAAGTTGCTCCGGTGTTACTTGAAGATTTCCGGGTATGCGTGGGTTTCGTTTGTGAAAATCTAACTTGGTAATCAGTAATCTTATGTACAATTGAATTAATGGGCCATATCCTTCGCGCAAATGTTGCCATAATTTTCCGAGGTCTTCCAATCTTTTGCGATACCGTTGGGAATCTGGAATCACTTTCTCGTGACCCTCTCTTAGTATCTTGTGCAACACATGACAAAATTTCCAAGCGACGATCTGATTCTCTTGCAGTGGCTGCCGTAACATATATGTCCAAAATATCGCTCCACCCTTCTCTTGATGTGTACCTATAATCGCGCCTATATTTCTGTAAGGAACATATAACGTACTTTGAAACGCAATTTTGCTAACTGCGATCTTTTGCTCGTCGCTTAACGTATTAAAAAGGCGATTTTACGAAGGAAGACATAGGATTATCTATTTGCTACAATTAAGAAATATTAATTTTTATCATCTATCAATTTGTTAATGTACATTTATATTTTCTGAGATAATTACTCAAACAGTAAATTCATCCTTTAAATTCCACTGCAGACTCGTGAAAATTATTAAATTTCTTGCTTCGTTTGGAATTGGAACAAGAAGTTCCACGAGATCTTCATTGAAAAAAATTAAGATAGTAACTTATCGATTGAATTCTTATCGTCATCTTCATATTTGACATTTGATTCTTATCTAAATGTAATGCACTAAAAATTTACATGAATCTTTAATGCATAAAGTATTTTTTAATTCAAAGTTCAAAGTTCATATAGAATAATTCGGAAAATATTTATGGGTGCAAAGGATCAATAATCTTCTCATTTTTTAAGAATTTTTTGTTAAAAAGGATACTTCGCACATGTTTCTCTTTTACGGGAGTTTCCGTAGGGTTTACAGCTTTCCCTATAGAGATACTCTAAAAGTTAAAAATCATTTATTGCAATTTGTTTATGACATACTGTCGTGAGTTTTATTAAACATTAAAATCATTGATTTAAATATATAAATATGTTATACATAAATAGTTATAATTAAAATGATAAGATCAGAACAAATATTTATATATGAAGGTTACAGGGGAAAAGGAGAAACAACTTATTCAGATTAAAGATATACGCTTATATAGCAATAAATGACAAATGAAGGTTCGTCTATGTCTAATGTCCAAAATACATATACGTATATATTTAATCAGATAATCAATACTTTTTACGTAAATACCTTTCAAGAAAACTCCATAGCTATATTTAATACAAAAACAATTTTGGTAATATATGATTGTTTGATAAAGTATTAGAATTCAAAATTGGATTTTTAAAAATTAGAAAAAGAAATGTAACTTAACACGTCTTTCCTCTGTGATCTTCATATACAATCATGTTTTCATTTCGATAAAAATCAGCATTGATCTTGCGTGCTTATAGTAATTGTAAAAGCAAAAAATCTAAAATAGTTCCAATGTTAAAGACATTCATCGCATTTAGAAAGACGAAACAGGATCTCTCCATGAGATTCATTTACCAGCTGGTGGAGTTGTTTATCGGTGAGCGGAACAACACCCGTCATGATAATAGCGTACAACAGCTGCGATAGAAATTAAAGCCCGTGTAAATAGAAATCCTAATGGTCAGTCCGTATGAAAAGTCATCGTTTCACCAATTCGCCAGTCGTGTCGAAATGCGTTAAACAAACACGCTCGACAACGTTACGTTGCTCCACATCGCCTGAAAAAATATAGAAATTGCGATACTTTTTACGAAGAGTGATGTATCACAAGATTAACTTTACTGTCTCCTTTGGGTCATTTTCGATCAAATTCTTATTTTTTTATTATTATAATTATTTTTCTGCCGTTAAAAGATTTCCTAAATTTAAGGAAAATACGTGACAATTATTATTGATACGCGTGATTTTTGATTCATAGAACGTTAAAAGTCCTTCTTTCGGTTGAAACTAAAGCGAAAGATTGAAACTTCGAGAAGTCGAGAATTGCAGCTGAGTTAAACTATTGCACAATGATTATCACGATTAAATATAGTCTTATAATTTTCTAAATATATTTACATTTAAAACACTTTTTAAAAAAGAGATAAGTAAAATTTATATGTCACTAAAGGTTCACTATTGTCCATCACTTTAGACATGTCAGCAATAAAAGGTTCAAAGCCCTCGTAATTTGTATCGTCAGTTAAAGTTAAAACTGAAACATATTATATCAGTACGTTATCATTATCAGATACATGATTGAAGCTAACTTCAATGCTGATAAAACGCTATAACAGACATTAGAAGAATAACGCAATTAAGAAACATAAATTTGTCGGGAAATTCATTTAAAATAGACAGAAGTGGAAAATTATTAATTACCATTTAACAATAACAAAATCTTCTTTTTTTTAGAGTTTAGCTAATAGACTTTGAATTTTAAATTAAATTTTTAATAAAATATTGTTTATATGTATTGTTTACTAGTACCAGAGGGATTAAAACAACTTTTAAATTGTGAGATTTTTCTTATTAAGTAACATAATTTACATATACGAATTTTGTATTCAAAGAATGAAGAGTTCTGATTCGCTTTTAAACTGTATTAAATTTTTTTTTATTTCTAACTTAAAACAATAATTGGACTATGGACATTAATATAAATTCATATTTTTATGAACATAAGTGAAACAACTAGAACCAAGACGAAAATTTGTTTCATCTAGTGAATATTATAATGGGTTTAGATATTTTATATATTTTTGCATATTATGTGCATCCCATGTATTTTTCGCTCCTCTAAGTTTTCCATAAAGTCATAGAAATTCACAAACTAATAATGATATGAACTATTGAAAAAAAGAAACAGAACTATAAAATTCTACAAAATATGCTACAATAGAATTTTCTTCGACTATTCCAAGTTTGTTTAATTCTAAATTTGACTTTTGCTGCGAAGATCGTTCAAAATTCATAAAATACGTATTCGAAGTGTTCAATCTCGGAAGTCTAAATGATGGGTCTTTTATGTTCATTAACCCTCCGACTGGTGTCACCGCAGCAGTACGGTTAACGATGCCTTGTGCCAGAAAAAGTGCCGCTATACGGTTACGTTCATTCAGAAAGTACTGCGCTGGTTGCACTTGTATATTTAGATGAACCAAGCGAGATGTATGTATGTATGTATGTATGTATGTAGTTCACTATAGCATAAGTCAAAGACCCTGTGTATCGCAACAGCAAAACAAAGATAACAACTGAAATAAACGCAACATTGACAATGCTCAATTTTGATATGCAATTACGATTCAATTACAAGTTGTAGCTAACATAAACATAAACAATAAATTGCTAAGGCATTGTTTAAAAATATACATTGATAGAAAAGAAACATTCGTGTTTCGAGAAGATAATGATAATATAAATAATTACTTTATGTAATGGGATAAAATATCAATTATTGTGTGTATAACTATGAAGTTTGTACTATACAAAGATATTTATAAATGTAGCGACGAGGTAAATAGTAATTGGATTCCAATTTGTGTCAGTTATTGTAGCTATTTGTATCGGTATGCGATAATTGGTTCGAACATTTCCTTCGGTCGCATACATTTATTTTTTCGAAAAACAACATATTTTGATTAACTTGATGTTTTTTGATCCTCTGCTAGAAAAAGGATATGTAAACTATGGTCGCAATTGAACTCGTTCAATTAAATACAAGGCCTTGACCATGGAAGCATCATATTTCTATTGTTCTATTAATTTTCTACGTAAATGTCAAGAGTCAAAATTGTTATATGTATGTACACATATTTTATTTCGAAATTTTGTATAAATAATAATAATATATGTTAATATAAACAAATAAAAATAATTAGTAACTTTTACAATTCCTGTATAAAGTAAATATATATATCTTAAAAGATCAAGTATTACAACAATATATGTTGTAATGTGCTTATGCATAATTCGTACAATTTTGTAATATGTATCCTTTTTAAATTTGTTTGCACGCGTGTCATATGATGACATAAATATTTATAAATACCATTATAATTTAAGTATGTGTGCCTAAATAAAATGACATTTATGTAAAAATTACTCCAATTTTGTTCACCGGTAAAAGAAACGGTGCATACGATAAAATGTGTGTCTGTATATACGTGAAAGAACATCAAAGAGGCGGTTTCCTGTTCGCTGATGTCAGATTTTTCTTAGAACGATGTATACAATATCACGTTATCAATATTAATGCCAAAAATATATATATATATGGATATAGATGTTCCTCGTGAATAAAAATTTTCAAAATTTAAAAACTGTATACCGAAATAGTACTGTCAATGACTTAAGCCTTCAAATACGTACAATATCATAATAAACACATTTCCTAACCTATAAAAGGCATTGAAACGATATACGAATTGGAACGAGGTCAAGGACCGCATTTTCATCGTATACGTCTAGTTTTAATAGTTTGAAACATTTATACACTTTAAAAGCAAAACATCGTTTTTACTATAGTTTTACTGGTGTAGCAAAGATATAACCTTACGTTCATTTTAAAAGGCATCAATACATTTAAATACTTATTTCGCAAATATAGCATGCAGTTAAAAATTGAAACTCGTATTACGTACCTAAAACTAATCCAACAGTCTATGCCATTAAATCCAGATCTCCGCTTTGTTAGAAAACACAATTATGTGTTAAACTCATTACACCGTCAATACACGAATTGTTTCAAAAGATTACGTAGCATAGATCCGGCTATCATAAACGAGAACTTCATAAATGCGCACTAGCACTTCTTTTAAAATATTAACGCGTCTGGCTTTGAAAAGTGCGGCTAACGTGAGATCAGTTTATCTAACTGATTTCTTTTAATTGAAGACCGTATTAGAAATGCATCGATACGTAGAAGTACGGATTCACCGATACGATATCAGATACGATGGATAAATGTTAAAGATAAAAATGAGAAAGTTAAATAATAGCCAGATAGCGTTATTATTATATAAACCGAAATTCGTATTAAATACGAAATAAATACGTGCTTCCCCTTCGCGAGTATGATGGAATACAGTGAATCGCTTGGAATATAGCAATAGGTGTAGCGTGCATTCAGTGTCAAACCGCTATTTCGAGCGCTCTTCCAATGGCGTAGCTGACTTATGAAACCTGCTGGCGCGTAAACTCACTTTTAAAGTAACATTTACTTTTACGTTTTTCGTCCACATTTCAACGAATCGTTGAATGTTACCGCTTTTATTATCTCATCCTCTTTCTTCTCTCGCTAGTATCATTATCACCTCGTTATTTGTGCATTATTTATCTCTTTCCGGTATAACGCTTATATATAATCTTCCCTGTTTTAAGTTCTTTCAAAATACATATAGCCATAATACATTCACCAAAATTTATTTTGAATAGCATTAAAATCTCTAGTCAATAAAAAATGTAATGTTTAATACAATTACCTATTTCTTTCATTTTTATTATTGAATATAATAAAATTTAAAAATACCACTATGCATTAATTATTTGATCAACCATTTAATGTTGCTTTCCATGCACTTAAATTTTTATATGATTTTCATATTTTTTTATTATAATTGCATATTTATTTTATCATTTTTTAAGTTAATGTAATATGTAAAAATTGACATAAAATAGTTTAGGAATTATGTTAGATTATTAAATAAGTTCATACTTTGCATTTGAAATAATTCTAATCTTAATTGTCGTCATTTAATTAAAACGAAAAAAAAGCGATTAAAATGGACCTAATTAACATACATTAATAAAGTAAGGGATCTTCACAAATGATTCGCCAGGTCTTCTATCGCTAAGATGAATATTAATATCATAATTTATAACAGATTCGATTTAAAACATGTAGTGCTATAAAGAGTACAAATGAAATCGTTGAACATGTATTCAGAATGAAATAAGATATATATGATATGCTCACATATATTTCATTAAAAAAAGTAAACTAAATTTATTATAAATAGACAATGTATCATGCATTTTCTATGTTTAATAATATTAGTTCATAAATAATTGTTTCTTCAAGCTGATATACATATTTTAATTTTAAGGATACAACAGTACAATATTTTAAATGGGTGTAAAAATTGAATACATATTGTGGTAATAAGTTTCGATTTTTACATCCATTTGACATCAGATTACATACATCTATTTTTAGTATATTTTAAAACATCATAGAATATTTCGAAAAAAATATGTTGCCTATTACAGTAGGTACAAAAACCATTTATAATAAATAAATTCCTTTTTCTTTATAGAATATTATCTGGATTAACATTTTCTACCTAAAATTTTTCTAAATATTTAAGATACTAAAGAATATTAAACTTATAATCAAAACAAAAGTGCATGTGTACTATGGTTATTTTTACATTTAATTGGACAAAATACAGGTAGCATTAGTATTTCTCTATTTTCTTGATTGGTATTACTACTAATGGTTATAAGTAGAGAATTTATCTTTAGTAAATATTTAAATTTATCGGACATATTTACTTAAATATAAAAATTATAAAAATGTCTTAGTTTATATGTTGTAATTAGAATACTATATTTCCAAGGCATACCAAAAATAACAATACCAATCATAATTAATAAAATAATATGATTTTTGGTTAGATAGGCCTCACAATAAAATTGATTTATATGTTTTTATATATTCGTCATTTCATACATTGATACATACATATACATGGTGTCGCGTTAGGTAGTCAAGTGTAAATCATATTTTTGACAAATCACTTTGATTTATATATGTATATCAATTATGATTCATTGTTAAATTAAATCAGATTCTAAGATCAGTGCACAATACATACAATATACAATGTGAAAAATACAAAACATTAAATAGAAGTGCCTATCCTCTCCCGCTTTATCAACGTCCAATAGTAATTAATTTCTTTCTCGATTTTTTTGTATATTACAATTAAGATTAAGTAACTTTAAATGTAAATGAATAAAAATCTAATGCAGCACTACATTAATAAAGTAATGTTCACTTCTTTCTAGCACATTAAAAATAAAATTATCTGTATATGTATATTAAAAGCATCTAATATTTTATTGATGTAATTTAAGAACTAATATCACTATACTGCTACAAAGGAATTAAGTACAGAAAGCATGTAATGAACATATTTGAAACTAATAAATTTACATCAGCCAGAATCTGTAAATTAAAACTTTATTATGTTTTATGATTTAAGCAATATATAACATTTTCCCTTATAATATTCCTATTCAGTACGTATGTATATGTTATTTTTTTCAAATAATAAATACACCAATAGAGTCACTTGTTACCTCATGATGCGACACGCGCAAAAAAGTATACAAAGTAATTGGTTGAGAATAAAATGTGGAGCAGGAGTAAAAAGATCAATTTAAATTGGAGAAGGATTAAGGGGTGGACAGGCAACCCCCAGCCCCTAGCAGCACCCACCACCTTGCGTGTTTCCTTGACCACCAGTACCCGCTAATCCACTAGGATTTGCCGGTGAATGTTGTGGTCCAATCTTGATACCATTTGCCTAAATACATTTAAATTTTATTTATTAAATGATAATGTCAAAAATACAATATTGTACCAAATTTTTTGTTATTCTAACTCTCTGATTTTACCTCATTATTTATGTCAAATACACCTTCCTGAATTTTTTCATAAATTACTTTTGCTGTATTGATAAATGCATCCTCTACATTGATTGCTGTCTTTGCACTGGTTTCCATAAAAACAAGTCCATGTTCTCTTGCAAAAGCTTCACCTTCTTCTCTCCTTACTTCTCTTCTATTATCCAGATCACTCTTATTACCAATTAACATGATCACCATATTAGAATTTGAATGTTGTCTCGCATCCTCTAACCAAGTGGTCAAATGATTAAATGTTTCTCTACGTGTAATATCATATACTAATAAAGCTCCTGCTGCTCCACGGTAATATGATCGTGTAATGGAACGAAATGCCTCTTGACCTGCCTATAAGTTCAATTTAATTATATAAACAATTATTATTCTTTAAAATTCACTATTGTAAGCATTTCTGAAATTTAACGCAAAAAAACTAAATAATTACAGTATCCCAAATTTGGAGTTTGATTGGCTTTCCATCAATTGTAATCATACGGGCTCCAAACTCAACACCTATTGTTAGATCATGAACAGGCTGGAATCTCTTATCCGTAAACTGCAGAAGTAGACAAGATTTCCCAACCCCTGTTTAAAAAAGAGATGTCCTTATATTAAATGCAGGTTGGAGATATTTCCATAAAATTAAAAATCAATGAGTGCAACCAAAAAATTAAAAACAAAAACATAATATTAAAATATATTTATTTATTTATCTTATTCACATTACAAAACAAGAAGTTCAAAGATATATTACATTTATATAATAAACAATATGTATCAAAGTAGACAAGCCAATTACAATATTATAAAATATTTATGGTAAATTCATAATTACAACATCTAATATCATTTCCTAATAATACTACGTATATACATATATAGTACAAAAAATTTCATATGAAATCTGTTCTGAACGTAAATAAATGAATAGAATGCCTTTTAAGTTGACGAAATTATTATACAAAAGAAGCTATGTACAGATGTTATATGGAAAGAAATATTTAATTCGTAACATTAAATGTCGTTGTGAAATACGCGCATTATAATTTCTAGAACTGTTGTAAGGTTTACGAATCAAAAATATTATCGTCGAAAGAAACGAAAACAATGGGTCCTGTCACGGTCGACATAGTGTAGAATGTAGAAGTCATTCGAAATTTGTTTTAGTAGACGCATCAGATAATTACCTGTATCTCCAATGATGATGTACTTGAAAAGGTATGCGTACGACATTTTTCGAAATTACGTAGCAAACAAAGATATCTACACGAAATGCGGATATATTAGAAAACAGAACTTCACTTTTTTTTACTGTCTTATCTCTTCTGCTTCAGCATGACGTCACTGAATCAGTTCGGCAATTCTCGGGATTTTTCGTATTATTCGTAATAAGCTCGGGTTTCCGATATCGCGCTGCCGTCGCTTCAGTCATTGACGTATCTTAGAAGCGTTGGCCGTGTTCCAAAATCACGACACTTGATACCTTGCTGAACATAGATATATTAAAATATATATTATATGATTATAATATTGTACAATGTAATCGTTAATTTGATATAATTCATATTTCATATGAATTCATGTCACACTACACGCCTATTTTTTTGTATATTACACTCCACCGTTCTTCGTATTCTCTTAACTACGCATATTATCAGAAAGGAAATTCCTCATCCCTCTCTGATATTATTAACGGATGTAATCAAATTTTATAAATGATTCCTTTTTACAACATTTCTTTTACTAATAGAAAGAAAAGTAACAATGTACACGAACAAATCGAGAATAGATCTGAAATCTAAATGTAGTAATTTTATAAAAGAATAATTTATATCGAGAATGATAAATAATTAAACATTTTTAAGTATATTATTGTATATTGACTGTTTGTTTCAACGAATAGAAGTATTTGCGAAGGAAAATAGAATAAGAAATAAATAACAAAGAACTTTGTTAGACTTCGGATGATGTTATCGGTGAACAAAGCTGTTGGCCAATGAAATCTTTGTCCGAGAAATTGATTGTCCAATGAGGATAGAGAAACGACTCTGGTGGTAAGTAAAAGTAGTAAACAGTACGGTGCGAATCGAGCTATCGTCGACGTCGAAGCTGTCAAACATGGCGAGAATGTCGATCTTGAATGGTGGTCAAAAATGTGAATAGGAGGTTCGCGTTCGGTGGTGAGATTGGTGAGTCTCGGGTGTGCTCGTCGTCGGCAGAGGCCGGCGAGAGATGCGATCGGGAGTTAGACTGTCAGGCCAAAAGTGAATGTGCCGAGTGAACGGCCCCGGCAGTTTTGCGGCCGGGATTAATCTAAGGGCATGCCAATTCGGGAACTATGGGTGCTCAACAAACTAAGGAGAGAATTGTTCCTGTCGGCTCTGCTGCGCGACAGACGCGCAAACAGCCTAGGAACCTCAAGGAGTCTCGTCTTGTCGGCTCTAATATATTTACAGAGCACAGCGGTAATTCCTTCTCTTATTTTCCAACTCTCTCGCTTTTTATCTTCTATTCCTTTCTTACTTCCGTCCTTTTTTCACTTCTCTTCCTCACGCTTTCTTCCCCTCTCTACTTTAGTTTTCTCTCTTGCGTTCATGCACTTTGTCTGCTTTATAACAGATTATGAATATAGAAGATCAGGAAAATATTAAATAAAGTTGCAAATAACGACATATACAAAAATAGACTGTAATTTAGTTATATAATTAATACATGCACATATGTACATATATTTTTTTAATGTATTTCTTTTATTAAATTTATTATTAATTGTTTTATTGTAATATTGTTATAAAGATGAAATAATTGTTAAATGACTTAATATTCTAAATTAGTTCTTAGTCGCTACCACAGATATATGATAACAGAATCTATTTGCATTGTAAGTTTTGTTTCCGTTGTTCTAAACAACATAATTTCTAATTTTGTAAATTATCTTAAACAATTTAATATCTAAACAATCATAATTGTTAATTTATTGCATCATGCATGATTGTGTTCAATAAGAAAGAAAATAAATATTTTCAATAGATATAATGCTTTTTTAAATAAGATATTAATATTTGCATATTTTATTAGTGAAAAAGAGATGCATCATAACTTTTTCGAAAAGATAAAATGCAGATGAAAATACTGATGTTAAATTTTATTAATTAAGTTTCTTACATTAATTTGTAGTCATATGCATACAACAGTATTATGATGTTGTGCAGAAGCTCTTTTACAAAGCAGACCGCTACCTCACATTCCGGCATTACCAGATGGTGATCCACCAAATGGCTCCAGCATTCAGTCAATTTCACAACAAGTGAATATTCAACAACATACTGTGGTTTCTTCCGCTGGACTTTTGGAGGCTGCAAACAGGTTACTTTACAATATTTATATAATTTTATTACTTTGTGAATGTTTTTCATCATGCAACACATAAGTATAAATATTTCATGCTTCGATTTTAAAAAAATTATGTATATTTTATATATATAAATTAATTTAATATGAATCTGGATAATAATAAAATATGTATATCACAGGTGGACAAGTAAGGAAAACCTATTGGCACAAGAAGAGGATGATCCTCAACTATTTGTGGCTTTATATGATTTTCAAGCAGGTGGAGAAAATCAGCTCAGTCTTAAAAAAGGTAATTATTTTTGAAAACATACTTGGTGTTCCAGACTTTTTTGTATTTTATAGCTAAAAGTAAGATTAAAATATATTATAAAAAGTCCATAAATGTCTTATTACAAATCTGGAGAATATACCTGGGACACCTTGTATAAATATAAAGATATAAATTTATGTCGTACATTATAAATTATTTGAATTTAGGAGAACAAGTTCGTATTCTAAGTTATAATAAGAGTGGAGAATGGTGTGAAGCTCATTCAAGTACTGGTCAAGTAGGATGGGTTCCTTCAAATTATGTTACACCAGTAAATTCCCTGGAGAAACACTCCTGGTATCATGGAAGGATATCCAGGAATGCTGCAGAGTATCTCCTAAGCTCTGGTATAAATGGTAGCTTTCTGGTTCGTGAATCAGAAAGCAGTCCAGGTCAACGCAGTATTTCTCTGCGATATGAGGGTAGGGTATACCATTATAGGATTAATGAAGACAGTGAGGGAAAGGTATAAAGTTTCATATATCGTACTAGTAATTAAATGATATGCTATAAGATGTAAACATGGTATTATGAAATATTAATATTTCAGATGTTTGTTACAACTGAAAGCAAATTTAACACTCTGGCAGAATTAGTACACCATCATTCAATGCTTGCTGATGGTTTAATCACACAATTACTTTATCCTGCACCAAAGCACAATAAACCTACTGTTTTCCCACTTAGTCCAGGTATGTGGAAAACAATAATATGTATCATATCTGTGATACTCATGTAAAATTATATAATCATTGTAAAGATGAAATGTATTGAAATTATTTATTTCAGAACCTGATGAATGGGAAATTAATAGGACAGACATAGTCATGAGGCATAAATTAGGTGGGGGGCAATACGGGGATGTCTATGAAGCTGTATGGAAGAGGTATAATATGACTGTGGCTGTAAAAACCTTAAAGGTTAGTTTTTAATATATTAGTTATAATTACTATTTATATCATATTTATATCATTTTTATTTTACTTATTTTTAGTTTACTCTTATATACCTTTATTTTATAGGAGGATACAATGGCTCTAAAAGACTTTCTTGAAGAAGCTGCAATTATGAAGGAAATGAAGCATAGAAATCTAGTTCAGTTATTAGGTGTATGTACTCGGGAACCGCCTTTCTACATCATTACAGAGTTCATGAGCAAAGGAAATTTGCTAGACTATTTGCGGAATGAGAGTAAACATCAAATCAATGCCGTCGTTCTGATGCATATGGCTACGCAGATCGCCAGTGGAATGAGTTACTTGGAAAGCAGAAATTTCATTCACAGGTATTGTTTAATATTTTAGAATAAATACATGTTTCTATATGGTATACATGTTATTACATATTTTCAAAAAATGGAACGGAAGTATATTTATCAGTATTTTTCTATTTTATGAACAAACTAATTCTCAAATAATTTTGGTATGTATTTTAATTGTTCTTTCTTTTTATAAATGATTTAATCTTATTTATATTTATTTAAAAAACATATTTTTATGTCAATCTTATGCATTGTCACTATAATTAGCGCATAAATCCATCGCATACATATTATTTGTTACAAAATATTTGCATACTCATTTCAGAATTTTAACTAAATAAAAAATTTTAATTAGGATTACTTAAATTTTTGCAAAAAAGGCACTAAAAAGACCTAACAAGTAAAGTACATAAAATGTAATGCTCACTTTTTTACATAGTGCATATCGAAAAGTAATTAATTTTTTCTATCTCGCAAACTATAACTACGTTTCTTAAAATAGTATAGTTTCGTGATCAGTAAAGAATTAGCTTTAAGGTGGTATGTATTATGCAGAAAAGTAACCATTGCACTTAAAGTATTTTTCTTGTAAGTAGCTGTTTTTAGGGAGCGATTTGTAGCGTCACAAGGATCACTGAAGAAAAGTAATGGCAGATTACAGTGATGATTATGATATGCATATTCTGCACAAAAAAGTACATTCAGTTAGTTAGGAGAAATTTTTTAAATTTCATCGTCCTCTCCTCTTAAGAAACGAGCTCGCGTTAACATCGCGACTTTCGAAACAGAGATCTAGCGGCTCGAAACTGCCTAGTGGGTGAAAATCATCTGGTGAAGGTCGCAGACTTCGGCTTGGCCCGGTTGATGAGAGATGATACGTACACGGCTCACGCTGGAGCGAAATTCCCTATAAAATGGACTGCTCCAGAAGGACTAGCATATAATAAATTTTCTACGAAGGTAAAACAAGTTTTCTTATAGTACAGAGTCTTAGAAATTTTTATTCAAATTTGTTTTATTCATATTTCATTTATACTTTATTTGTATTATATATTTGTAGTCTGATGTGTGGGCATTTGGCATCTTACTTTGGGAAATAGCTACCTATGGAATGTCTCCCTACCCTGGTGTCGATTTGACGGATGTCTATCATATGCTGGAAAAAGGCTACAGAATGGAATGTCCACCTGGGTGTCCACCAAAAGTATATGAATTGATGCGGCAATGTTGGCAGTGGTCCGCTGCTGATAGGCCCACTTTCAAAGAAATTCACCATTCTCTTGAAAATATGTTTCAAGAATCTAGTATTACAGAAGGTAAAATAATCTATAAATTCCATGCAAACATCAAAGATAAAGATATGTTTTTAAATGTAAACAGTTTGTATAAACATGTATAAAAATTGTGCTTACAGAAGTTGAAAAGCAATTACAAGGAGGAGGAGAAATTCCTTTACTTTCGTACAAAAAATCTCAGACTGGTAGCACTGGAAATATCCATGGGCTTGTTCTAGTTTCTGAACCATTATCTTCTTCAGGTATACATGTATGGATTTCGTAGAATATTGTTTTGTGATAATGCTATTATTGCGGGTTATACAGAATGTACAAATATGTTTAGGATTGAGTCAATCCTTATTTAATCTTATTTAAAATGAGTTGATTTTTTAATATTACAATAGTTTACAGCAGTTTAGATCTTCCATTTGTTATAGATACAACCAATACAGTAACGAAACTGAGTACATTCACAGGTGGTATGTCGAGTAAGAACAATAGTAGTATCGTACAAATGAGACGTTCTACAAATAAAAAGGGGAAACAGGCTCCAGCCCCGCCAAAAAGAACGAGGTATGAAATATTTTTGTTTTCGGTGTAACGAAACCTCGATTATTACATGTTTATTGTAATTTTTTTAGATCTGGTTACAATAATAAGTAAATAATTCAATATTATATACACATATATGGAATATACTTTATCTACCATATTATTTGCATAAATCTGCTTTTATTAAATTTCTTTCACATAATCGAGATTTCGAACACCGACAAATATTGATTATATGGTGATACGATAACATAACGATTGGGTAACAGCTTGCTGTCGTCGTGCAGTTCGTTCCGCGACTCTGCCTATCAAGAGCAAGACTCTCAAAACACTGAAACGAACACCATGACTCTCGACGATGCCACGGATCTAAATGGTATTGATAAGATTCTCGAAGGTATTTTCATTCTACTTTAATCGAGCGTACTGATACGTGCACGTACTGCTTCAGTTTCCTACCGTAAGCTCTGTATCCAGCTTTTTATATTCAACTCTTTCTGCGTTTATATTCTTTTTCGAATTAGATAAAAAATTAATTCTTTATAATAAAACTAAAGATTAAAAAAGAACGATTTCATTCTGATATTTCCATCTTTATTGTGTTATAACTAATTTGTTTTTATAAATTTATTAAATAACTTATAAGAAGTATTGATATAAAAAAAATTTAATATATATAAAGGAGACTACTTTTAATTTTCGAACATACTGTTTGTATTTCGTTATGTGAGCTTACGGAACTTGTTCGCTCTCAGCGAAAGGACTCTAAGCAGAAAGAGAATATGTACCGGTACGGTTTGTTGTTAAATGGGAACTCAGGTATTGCGCGAGATCTCGCGACGATGGCTCAAGGAACGATTGCTGCAGGAGGCTGTGAAATCGAGGAGGATGGAGAGGGTTCTCAAGGTACGGCGGAACCAAACTTTATCACTCAACCTTCAACGTCTCCGGAACCTATACCTGGCTTAACCTGTTCACAAAAACAAATTAAGCCAAGACCTTATCCATCGAAAGAGCCATTGCCACAAAAGGTAGTTCTCTAGTGCAAAGAAATATTAAAATAGCTTCTAAAAAGTTTTGGAACTTAAGTCATATAAATGAAAATTTTTTATTTAATTTTTAGCTGGTACAAGTTGGTGCATTAGAAGTACAGAACGTAAAAAGAGCCATTAATCGTTACGGTACATTGCCAAAAGGTGCTAGAATTGGCGCGTATTTAGAGTCTTTACGTCAGAGTGGTATGCCATCGAATCAGGAATCGTCGACAGTGGCTTCTTCCATGACATCTGGTACAGTGGAACAACATGAAGCATCTATCGACAATTCGCAACACAGATCTCTTTCTCCTCGTCAAAGTAACTTACGAAGTCAACCCCAAATGACTCGTAGTAATTCTTCAAGCGGTGTTGTTAATACTTATCAACCTCCAAATTCTCCCCGTGCTCGAGTAGTAGCTGTAAGAAAGAATAATCAGTCCGATGCTGTCGGTTTAAGAACTTTTCGGGTTTCAAGTAACTCTAATTTTCGTACTGCGAGCCCATCGAGATCTGTTCAACCGTCGTTAGCTGATTTGGAGTTTCCCCCTCCACCCGCAGATTTGCCTCCTCCACCAGATGAAATTTTTTCCGGGCAAGAACAAGCTGAACTACCACCTCCTATTGCTTGCAATGAAATTTCTCAAATAAAAAATTCTCCTTTATCCATAAGAAAGGCAAAGAGTACAGATTGGCGTTCAAAGGAGGATGAAAATGAGCATCAAGAAGACAGGAATGATGTTAGTAACGCAGAACCCTCTGTAAAAGAAGCGTGTTCGAGGTTTGGAGTTAATTTGAGACGCAGAGAAACTCAAGATAACTCGTGTAGAATTACTGATAATAAAAGAACGGGTTTTAAGTCCAGGATAGAAACAATCGAGGCTGCTGCACCACCAGAAGAAGCACCACCACCTCCTCCACCACCTCCACCACCAGTTTCCACAAATTCACCTCCTGATAGTTTTGAACGGAAACCTGGAATGAAAGAGATGTTGGAATTGAAGCTGATAAATGAAATTAAACAAAGTGCAGAAACTAAACATGGTACGACTACGAAAAAACCTGGAGTAATAAGCAGCACTCCATCTGCTCTTTTGGATCCAGCATCACAGTTACTTTCGGAACTCTGTGCTAGTTTTAACATGGATTCTGGACAAAGGTAAATCCCGATATATATTCATACATCGTGTGTAATAGGTATTTATATAAGAGTGTGTTATATATTCGTTTCTGCTTTCCTGCATCTTAACTGTTGTTTAAAGCATGTATATATATCTTATATTTTTCTTATCGTATTAGACACGCTCAAAATGAGTACGCTGTATCAACTTTAAAAACCAATGAAGCAACTCAAGAACAACAACAACTTCAAATACATAATACTCATAAAGATTCGTGCATATCTTCTCCAGTAACTGAGTCGATACTCTCCAGCGGAAGTGTCGGTTTCAAGTTGAAGAGAGTAGATAAGCGAAATAATCCGCAAAAGGAAGAGACATCCGATGGACAAATAATCGATTTCAAGGCCAGACTTCGAAAAGTTGAGAATGCAGAAAGGGAAAAATCGTTAGAGGAGAAAAGTACTATCACTGAACAGTCTTCAGAATCAGAAGAACAACAAGATGATAAGCGCAGAAGCACTGGTAGTATCAGCAGTTTAAAGAAGCTCTGGGAAAATAAAGAATCCTGTGATAGTCAGCCTCACAGCCCAAAACTTAGTGTCAGAGGAAGTAGCGGTAAACAAGAAACTCTTGACCAGACAGAAGATTCACCCGAAGATCATAGTGGAGCCTCAACCCGTAGTCAGAGGTACATTAACATTTATTCTATTTTTTATAATACTTATATATTGCTTACTAAATGGTAGTTTTCTAAATCTTCAATTTATTCAATATTATATATAAATAGTCATAAAACATAGATCAATATTTCTAGTTCTGGTAGCAAAAGTGATACTAGACTATGGCCACCACCTGAACCAGAAAAACCAGTTGTTCCTGCAAAACCACTAAAACCATTGTGTTCTTCAACTAAACATTTTGGTTCTTCAATTTATGCAACACCAAACTGTACGAAATCTCAACATGCAGAAGATGATCTAAGTAAACAGAATACAGACTCAAGAACCGCAAAACAGATCGTACTGGAGCTTTCAACATTAATTGAGAACAGCGTATTAAATTTGAAAAGTAGCTCAACGATAGTAATGACTAGCTGGCTTCAACTTTCAGACAAGGTAGGGCTGTTACATGGAATGTGCGCTAATCTCGCAGACAGTGGTATCGCACCACATGCGCGATTTCAGTTTCGCGAACTTCTTGGAAGGTTAGAGCTTCAGGCACGACAACTTCGTGCAGCTGGTACTCGAAATGTCGCAGAGAATACAAGACTTCTCACTGACCTCCAAAACACGATAAAGGATGTTGTCAATACCGTACAAAGATAAACTAGAGAAATTAACATCATTCTCTCTATCTCCACCCTTATTCTCGTCCTCATTTTCATCCGACACTATTTGCAATGTCCCTGTCTGTTACTCAATCGTGAAATGTTTTGGACACCTTCGGAAATCATTCCGAAGTCTTGTATCAGGCTTATATGTTTTAACTTTTATATTGAATATCAAACAACTTTGTGGTTCTTATCTAATCTTAGTTGAGATCCATTTAAAATACTTCTTTTGCAATGGACATTTTATAAAGTTTTGTTGCAATGGTTTTCCTAGAGATACTTTTATAATTTTTTCTCCTGGAGAGAGTACACAAAGCCAAGGATATTTTAGAGTAAGGCCTCAAGTCGATCACGGCCTCAATCAAGTACTGGTTTGATGGAAAAGTAAGAAAAATCTAAAATTAAAATACTAAATTAAAAAATATATATATATTTCTCTCTCGATTTTTTCAATACATTTCTTAATATAGACTGCGATTAGCTATTTTCCTTCAGATTTTGAGATATTATTATAATAAAAGTATTATTCTTTTGATATCGAGAAAAAAAGACCATATAGTACATAAATGTAATTCACTCATATTTTTTATGTATTGAGTTTTGCAAAAAAAGAAAAAAAAAAGAAAAGAAATATGTATTCTCAAGAGCAAAGTGAATTTAGAAGTATGATAAGTATATAAATAAGGATCAAATATACTCTGGTTCCTTAAATTTTTTTAATAATAGTTTTAAATTGATAGAAAAAGGACGAGTAATCGCAGTTTATCGAGACGAAAGAACGCATATTTACCTTATGAATACAGAAAAAGATACTTTTTGTACACTGAACACTTGGTTCTTCTTTTTGTAAATTAATTATGGTTACTTCTACGTCGATCCAACATGTATCCTGTATAAGTGAAACTCTACGTGAATCATACTCGTCCGCTATACGATAAATGTAGTGATTATAGTTGTCGAGTAAAACATCTCGGTGTTCTTTCATCGAACTTTCTTGCGCCGTGCTTCGTAATATCGTACGCAGTCTTAGGCTAGATTATACATCGTAAGTGCGAAAACTTTTAAGCGAGTAAGCCATTTTAATGCGTGAAAGGATGTAACAACTTTTGTATTTGTATAGAGTAAGTCGAATAACAGGTATGCTTAATAATACAGTAAAACTTTGATTAGAGAATTAATCAGAAAAAATACTCTTAAATTGATGGACTTTTCGATTAATCAACCCCCATTCATTTTATTTACATGTGTAATAATATCATTTATTCCGTTTTTAACTCATTTATGATATACTGTTTCAGTGTTTTAAAAATATTTATTGTTTGTAATATGTATAAAAATTTTATTGTTTGATGTGTTGATATCTATCGTAAATTTGTTTTTATGCAATATCTATACTAAGCATGTATTATTAAAATGTGCGTATCTTAAATATATAAAAACTTATCCGCCGAAAATATAATACTTGTCAATTTAAATTGATAGCTATATTAATATTACTAATTAATAATGAATAATGGAAAGTTCGATCAAGTATTATAATAATCAAAAATCAGATTTGTATATGATAAAAAAGTGTCAAGGTTTTACTGTATATATTTATGTAAATCAGCGGGTGTAATTAATCAAATTTCAAAATATTTTATTTTGTCTACGTATTGCGTAGATTTCCTTCCACAGAGCGCTAGTAAAAAGTAAGGACTCCGGATACTTTTTAAAGAAATTAAGGAAAAGAAAGAAAAAACACACTATCAACTTTAAATAGAAATTAGTATTCATTTTATTTTATTTATCATTCTTTTAGTGTAATATAATTCTACTTAATCGTGAATGAATTCATTAATCAACTTAAATGACTGCGTTTAGTATGCTGCTCGAATTCAAATTGCATTTACCATTTTGAAAGTGCTTTGCGCTTGAATATATCAATTTAGTAACTTTCTAACGTTTATTTCTAACTTTCATTTGGTAGTCTTCCAATAACAGTTTCCGGAGTCTGAACTCATGTTTTATTTGATCATTTAAAAATAAGAAACATGCAACGAGAATGAAAATGCCACTCGATTTGCCAATCAAGACGTTTTTCCTTGTAACACTGCCTACATATGGCTACTAGAATACATCGATCGACAACGCTAGTTACGCGAACCGGAATTTCTCTTTTTTCGGTCCGATCACCCAATCATTTCTCTATATTTTTTTTTTCTTTTTTCTTTTTTTACATCATTTGTACCTGTGATACACCGATCGACTTATCTTTTATCTTCAAATAAAAAAAGCGAGAAAGAGAGGGAGAGAGAGGGTGGGAGGGAAAGAAAGACGAGCGATCGTATGAACGAATCTTCTTGAGAAGTCCTAGGTGTATAGATTTTTAATTGGAATTTAAATCAATTCTTAGTTTATTAAGGCAAAGTATTCAATAAAATGTTATCTGTAAATACATAATTATTTTCAAAGGATCACACATAACATTTTAAGTGATCTTTTAGCCTAAATATGTTTAATAATTTTAAAACAATTTTCAATTCTTGTTATAAGAATGATGCTTTACAAACAGTTTTGTCTATTATATGTTAGATGGTTGTATTATAATCTTATTGCATGTTACATTTAATTATGAAATTTCGTTTTATCAATTACTTTTAATCTTATTAATGTTAACTGATAGAAAATATAACACAGTTAATATAAATAGGGAATGTTATGTGTGATTTTTTCAAAATTTAAGTAATTATAGGCAATATTTATAGACCTTAAGAAGTATTATGGACTATATATTGATAGGTATTTCATTTAAAAAATTGTACATTTAGAACTTCTCGGAATCTTATTAATCATTGGATATTTAAGTTGATGAACCGTCAAAAGATATGAAATCGATGTTTTATACGATATGTATCATAGTAATGTTTATGTCTAAGTATTTATATCTATATTTATTTTTAGTTTTTTCTCGTGTAAAGTTATTCCTAAATGATCGACCAACGTACTGATTCATTAATACGAAAATTTTAATATCGCTTTATACATTGATATAAGACCGATGATAAAAATAAAAAGGAATATTGAATCAAGAAGGTCTTTGAAAATTTTGAAAACACATATAAATTAACTTATTTTACATTTCAATTTACATTTTCTATTACTTCTTGTACTCGGAAACAATCGCTTACAATTTTCCATTTATCTCCCATAGCTGCAATTAAGAAGCTTTGGTTAAATGATTTTGATGTTTTATCATCATATTTTACTTGCCCTCCAACTTTTACAAGAAACGTTAATTGATCTGCCACCTCAGGACCTAATACCATAATTAAATATATTTATATATATTTAGTATTCAATAGTAATTTTTGTTCAAAATATAATAAAAGAAAAACAATGTTATGAAAGCATATAAATTTATAACTAAAGACAATAAAAATTTAAGGTATTTAAAACATATATTGTCAAACATATAGATCTATTTACCTGTTATTGGTTGAGCATCTAAAGTAAAAACAGAATGATCTGAAGGTGGCAAATCTGTCCAAAATTTCTGTATGTTATCTTTGCCTTCAATACCATTCCCATTCCATATTAAAGTCGCAGTATCCAGATATAACCTTGATATAAGCTAAAATAAATATGATATATATTCTGTAAATTTATTTGCTTTATTTCTATTAACTTTTTGGAATTCATTGTTTAATTTGTATAAAACAACAATTTCAAACAGTATTAAAAGTACTTACATATCTGCGTTTGTCTAAACTTTCATAATAAAGTTTTGTAAATTCTTCAGCTGTTCGGCAAGCCTGATCGATTTTCGCCTTTAAATCCTAAAAAGTAATAAATTATTATATTGTAAAATTTTCAACAATAATAGAAAAGAAATGTTCCATAAAATACCTGTTCCATCCTTTATACTAACGTCAATATAACCTCTATAGCATAAATATGACAAATTGATTTACGATTTAATGGTCTGTTTATTTTAAATTGATGTAAACCAACTACAGAATATTTTTTTTATATTTTTAAAAGTAAAACAATAAAAATAATATTTTTTCTCTGAAAAGACTCCTATTACTGTTTTGTAGATATCTATCATTGGGATGTGGAAAAAATAAGAAATATTACTTGTAAAACTTATAGAATTTTATATATTATTAACTGCCAGTAAATAATTTTATAAATATTATTGTACATCAATAATGTATAAATGGTTCCTGAAAAATATTGTTATTTTAGTATCTTGTAACAACATATTAAAAATAAATAAAATTGCACTCAAACCTTTTAATATAACTTTAGCACAATAAAAAAGCTGCTATTAAATGCTATTTGAATTTTAAGAAAATCCTATGTCATAAAACTTGCGTAATATGTCTAAAGAAGCAAGAAAAAGGGACTAAATATTTTTTTTCATAAAAGAAAGAAAAAGATGAATATTTTAATAAGTTAAATATTTTTAATTATTCTGTATAAATACATATGTGTCTATTTATCATAGTAATTATCTACTGTCAAATGAACATAAGTCGAGCATCAAAATTAGTTTTTAAGGTTTGTAGCAGTACTAGTTACGATCACAGAAACAAATCTCGGTACTTGGATACTGAAGTATAGGGAAAACCGTTCGAAATTGAGCAGTGAAAAATCAACTTGAAAAACAAGAAGATTCATGTTCTGCGCATGTATGATATGCCACGAATGTCTCAGACAGAGGCAGAAATACTTTATTCTTCTCTGTCTATTTTGCAAAAACGAGAACTCTGTTGTTTTCCATGTTGAGTTTTCATGATTCAATTCTTGGACGGTTTTCCCTAGTGGGTATCGGGATCTGTTTATATGATCGTGGTACTAGTTATTTTGCGAGCACATCGTAAAATAGTTAGTTAACAAAAATCCTAGATGATATAGTGGCTTATTGTGTAAAAAATTTCTAGGAATAAATTGTTTAAATAATATAGCTTTTTTCTATTCTCCATTTAAATTCTTTTTGTATTTTGATTTAACTGACAAAAAAAAGTTCATTCACAAAACACATTGATAAACATTACACATAAATGCTGAATGAAAAAAATATTTAAAAATTGCATTTATAAAATAAATCTTTAGTAAATAAAAAACCGATGTTTCTTTATTTAATTCTTAGTGGCTTTTAACTAGAATAAAGCAACGTTTATTAGAAACATTCGTAGTAACTTATTCCACAAATTCTTATTCTGCTCAGTTTCCAGAGCTTATAGTGGCTTATGGATAAAAGCAATCGTGGGATCTTACCGTGTCGCGAGGTCACGTGACTCCGCGCACAGACAGTTATTTTTTTAGGCATGATGGCGCCAAACAGCAGTATCCACATTAATGTAAATACAATATCGATTTGGTGTACCGCGCGAGGAAGAAAGCCATCGGGTGTCCTTACGGAGGCTATTTGAGGGCGTCGAGTGAGCTCGACAGGAGCCCTCGGGCCACGAAGTGAGTAAAATCGAGCTGGTCGCGGCTGCGACTCGAATTGCTAATGAGGACATCTTGGTTAGGCTGCCGTGACAGAGGCGTACTCGGACTACTGCCATCTCGGAGCTACCGATCGAAGAATAATTCGATCATTTACGATCAGACATACCGGCTATTATTTGTCACGTGCATCATCGCGCGCGAAATCACCCTCTCTGTCGATAGATCAATAATAAGGCATTTACTGCCTTCCGATCATTTCTATCTTTTTCTGTCTCTTTCGTTCTTGCTCTCTCTTGCGCGCGCGTGCGTGTTCATGTTTGCGTGTGCGTGTCGAACTTGTGCTCGCGTGTTCGTATCAACATCGTGTGCGTATACATTCACGTTCGTGCATACCTGTGTTCTTACGTCGCGCGTGTGTATTTACTTACATTTCTGTGCATGTGTATTGAAATTCGGCTGCGTGTGCGTTCAGATGTGTATACGTGTGTATCGAGATTCGTGTGCGAGTCGAGCCTGTCGCCATCTGTATTGTCAATGTTGTCGGCCAGCAGGAGCACCACCAGCCCAATGGACCCGTGAGCATTTTCGACTCTCCGCCCGATCTTCTTCTAGAAGTCTATTCTTGACCGCGAACCTCGACTTCCTCGTGTCGAGTCATCGAAAGTTATACAGTGATCGTTCACGGTCGAGCCTCGGTACCGCTCGAGCGTCGCCGCGGAGTAACTTCGTCGCAATGTTTACATGCCACCCGCCACGGCGATCAGTTTCACCAAGATTATTGTGTTTTTCCAACTACTCGACGCCTTGTTACGTTACGGGAAAACTATTTCATTCAAATAATAACTCTTCCTGCTGGACTGCCCCATTTATAACCTCTCCGCGGCGGCCATCGAGGATCAACGGCCGCAGACCCCCTGCAATACAATCGGTCTATACCATCAATCCTTTTGTCCGAGTGTTATGCTCTCAAACGTGTTTGCATTATTAAAATTCTGATATAAACATCTTAATGTGTGCTAATTAGTAGAATTGTCAATTTGTGTTATCAAATAGTTCTAATCTCAAATGTTATCTTTGGAAATTCAGTTTGCGAAGGAATGCTTTGTGTCTTACACTTATGATCTCTGTGTAATACCAATTCTTTATCTATAGTCACTTTTATATTTTTATTATGTGTAATAATACATTTCCACTTAATTGGTGAACATTGTTGCAGTATGTATCGTATGAAATATGTTTCAATGATCGTATTCTATGTATTTTTTTCTACGCAGTTACTGTTGTGTATTATAATTGCATTTCTGTATTACTTTTACTAGATTTGATTCTTTTTTCTACTTTTTTCTTTGTAAACAGTTATTAATTTAAATTTATACAATGCAATGCATAAATTATTGATTTTATATATTGCTTTGTTTTCATTTTAATATGATATATTCCATTTGTTGTATCTAAGCATGGAAGTTTTATTTTATGTAATATTTTTATTAAAATCATGTAACATTGTTATTCCTGTATAAATATTCCTTTATTTATAAAGAACAATTAATTTTGCACAGGAATCATTTATCATGTTAAGACATAGTTGATAATTATTTGAAGAAGTTTTGAATAAATTTTTTTTAGCTTTTCTTTTAACTAGATTAAAGCTACAATTATATTTTTGTTGTTGTAGCTCCAAGAGGAATCCGCTTTCTAGATAATAGATACATGGACGACTATGTAGTGAGTAATTAAATAAATACTTTTGCTTTTATTTTTTTGTATCATTTGTTTGATTTATAATTACGAAACATTTTAGGGTGTGCGCGGCTCACCTGCACGTGCCACGTTCCGCTAGCTCACTTGGTATAGTAGAATGGCACAGCGAGGCAAACGAATAAATAGAAACGACAATGATTTGGCGTCTTGCCCAGGCGCAATCAAAAGGCGCAAATGTAGGCTGGTTCCAGCGTCGGGTTCGTCGTCGCTGGCAGCTGCCATGGGGCCCTCAGAAGAGGAGGAGACGATGGCGTCGTCCAGTCAAGGAGGGGCATCCTGGACCCCCAGACCACTCTGTGACATTAAAATCTCTAGTATATATAATCGCTCCTCTGCTGAGGCTCCTGCAGAATTATTTCGTAAGGATTTGATTAGCGCAATGAAATTACCTGACAGTGAGCCACTAAGTCCCAATGAATATTGGGTTATTACTGATCAATGGAAGCAAGAATGGGAAAGAGGTGTTCAAGTACCTGTCAACCCAGACTCCCTTCCAGAACCAACAGTCACTATCACACAAGCTACACCTATAAAGCAGCACAGTGAATTTAAATTGTAAGTCTTATTTATAGTTTATTGTATCTTTTTTAAATATGTTTGAAAATAACTAATTTTTGAATATGATAGATATTCAATAGTTATATTCAACAGAATAAATAATTTGGTTGGAAACAATTATTATAATGTTACTTATAATTTAAAACACTATTGTTATTACTATTATTACTGTTATTACTATTGTTAAACACTATTATTATTATGTTATTATGTTATATGTTATTATGTTATTGTTATTAGTTGTACTGTAGCAAGTACTACTACGAGAGAAAAATCCTTTGTGCGTATTAAAATATAATCTTTGAGGTTTCATAAAGTTAATAGAATGCTTTAAGAAACCACTGATCTTATTTTTCTAAAAAGAAATGTTAATATTTTAAAAATTATTTGAAACCTAATGTCTATTCTATATTTGGTTAGAAAATTATTTATATTTAATAGAAATGTAATTCTTATTCCTGATTTTTAGTTTAATTGTAGACATATATCATTTTACATATTAATAACTGTGGTTAACATAATATAGATGAATAGAGTTTTAGTAATTTTCTTCATTGATAAAATTTTTGTAGACCTAAAAAATTTGTGAGGATATCTCGTGATGATTATTTCAACCCTGAAGATCATCATTTAAGCACAACTCCAGCACGAGCAGAAAAAGCTTGTGCCTATGACCTTGATGATACTGATATTGCTTGGTTGGATGTATTAAATGGTGAACGTGCACAGGTACACTTGAAATTGACTAGTTTCATCACATGACATTTTGTTAAATAAGTCAATAAAAATTTTTTATTTGTTTGAATAAATAATTTATATTTATCATTTATTGTTTTATTTTAGCAGATTAATGGATATGAATAATGAGACCATATATTTATAATAATTTTATTTTTTACAGTTAAAATATGAAAGTAAATGTTTATTCAAAATTGCATGGTTTTATTATATGATTGCATTATAATTTTAGGCTGGACAATTGCCTATTACGGAATCGCAATTGGAACGTGTGATAGAAGAACTAGAAGTTCGTTGTTGGGAAAGAATACAAACTATAGTAAAGAATGAGGAAGGTCTTGGTATTGAGTATGATGAAAATGTGATCTGCGATGTTTGCAGATCTGTAAGTATCTTCTTATTAATTTCTTAAGACAGGATTAATAATATTGAATAGTAATAAAAATTGTTTTGTTAGCCTGATTCTGAGGAAGGAAATGAAATGGTATTTTGTGACTGTTGCAATATATGTGTACATCAAGCATGTTATGGAATAACTTCAATACCAGATGGTTCATGGCTATGCAGAACTTGTTCTCTAAGTCAACGACCAGATTGTGTTCTTTGTCCTAACAAAGGTGGTGCTATGAAGTGCACTCGTAGTGGCCAAAAATGGGCTCATGTTTCCTGTGCTTTATGGATCCCAGAAGTCAGCATTGGTTGTGTCGAAAGAATGGAGCCTATTACTAAAATATCCAGCATTCCGGTATATGAAATATATATATATGTTAAATATAAATTTAATAGAAAGAAAAGTAAAAATTTTAAATTCATATAATAAATTTTTGTTTATAGCAAAGTCGATGGGCCTTAATATGTGTATTGTGTCGAGAGAGGGTCGGTGCTTGCATCCAGTGCAGTATAAAGACGTGTAAGACAGCGTATCACGTAACATGTGCCTTCAAATATGGCTTAGAGATGAAGGCAATCATTGAAGATGAAATGGCCGACGATGGAGTAAAATTAAGGGTATTATTCAATAAAAAATTATTTTAAACATTGTGGAAAAAATAAAATATTTCTTTGCAATATAAATATAGAAGAAAATAGAATTTATCAAATAATCGAAAATATTAATTCAAAAAGTACTAAATTATTAATTATTATTACACTTTTTTGGTATTAAAGAGTAATAATGTGAATATTAATGTAAATTTTATTTACAGTCCTATTGCCAGAAACATAGTAGAACAAATACAAAAGATAAAGTTCAAGGTACTGGAAGCAGTATAGGAAGTGGAGCTGACAAAGCAGGATCAGATTCCGAAGATGCGGAGTCTAGAAGACGTAAGAGAAAAGACATGACTTCTGAAGAAAAAAATCAAGCACGTGCTGCAAAGTATGTGTTTAATCACTATTTCGTTTATTTTTCTTTGTCAACTTCTTATATTTATTATAAATTTTCGTCTATTTTTCATTAGACTACAAGAAATCGAAGCAGAATTTGACAAACACGTGAGTTTAAAGGATATCGCTTCGCAGCAGTTAGATGTCGATTCTGATGGCATTGTTTATATTTATAATTATTGGAAGCTTAAAAGAAGGGTAAGTAAGATTTGAAAACATCACATGTTAGTTGAAACTAATAATAATTTTTTGTTGTTTACTATGTGCTTCTGTACTAATGATTGTTATTAATCTACGATTTTTCTATTTAAGATTATAATTATAAAAGTAATTTGACTCATTGATATAAGATATTTGAATTACTTGTTTAAGTTTATTTTTTTCTACATCCTATTTAAACATTCTATTTCGTTTCACTAATTTTAGCGTTGTTTCTTTATAAAGTCAACATTTATATCGAGAATAAGCAGAAAATCATAAATGAAATAAGTGGACAGCTTCCTTGTGTTAAATTTATTTTTTCTTAATTTTTTCATTTAATTTTATAGGCCGGTCATAACAAACCGCTGTTGGCACCGCGTTGTGGAGAACTTTCTGGTAGTGGCTCGCGTAATCAAGGACAAGCAGCAGATCTTGAAAAGATGAGGACATTTGTGCAATTACGTCAAGATCTAGAACGAGTTCGAAACCTATGTTACATGGTTGGCAGAAGAGAAAAACTCTGTCGATCCTTCCTCAGATTACGAGAGCAGACTTTCCACAAGCAAGCTTTAGTAATGTCTGGTCCACCTTTACCACCGTCAGCAACCGCTGCTGTAATGGAAGCAAATCATGGACCTTCGATATACGACCGATTATATTCCCACCCTGACTCGGAGGATCACACTCACGACTTTGACACGATTATTGCCAGAATCGCTGGTATAGACTCTCCAACTAATGAAGAAAAGAAGTCTCAGCAGCAGCAACAACAGCAACAACAACAACAAGATTTTAATGGTGCCTCTAGTAAAAAGTTATACTTCAATGGCTCCGTCCGAAGAAAGACTATTTATGGCAGTGATTTATCATCTGTCAGTAGTAGTGAAACGGACGCGGCTAAGATGAAGACAACCGAAAAATTGAAAACTGAATCGAGTACGGAAGAAGAAACTAACGTTTCTACGAAAACTAAACTATCGCGAAGAAAAACGAAAAAGACTGTTCAATCGCCTGATAAATTGCATTCGACGCTTAGGGATAACAGTGAAAATGAAAAGCTTGTGAATAGTAGATCGCATACGCTCGAACATATGGAGAAAGAATTAGGAAGTGCTTCTGGTAGTGAAAGTGACGAACTGTTAATGTTAAGCGGTGGCGCAACGAAGCATTTTACCGCTTCCACTATTTATTCAGATACTGACTCTGACTCCCAAGAACATGCATCTCATTCTGCGGTTTTAATCACAAAAGCAGCAGTGAAAGAGTTTTCCGCGGCAAATTTGTCAAAAAATTCACAAAAAAGTTTGGCAAAGAAAAGTTTTGTCGAATCAACGTATCATAATACAGGATCGAAGAATAAAGAGAATCAAAATAAAGCTAGCGCTAAAAAGAAAGAATATATACCTTCCGCATTAATCGTCCCACAGAGACAAGCTGCAAAGAAAGCTTCGGAAATCATGCAACGCACACAGCAAGGCAAAAAAGACAATTCGGTGCCTGAATCTACCCCAGAAGCAATTAAGTCTCCCGTCGAGGAACTTCCGAAATGTTCCTCGTCGAAGCAATCAAAAGACAAAACCTCTAATAAAAAACAGAGAGAAAACAAACAGTCAAAGGAAACTAAAAATAACGATGTGTATGATTTTGATAAAGAAGATGGAACGGAGATTTTGGCGTATGTACCGCAAAGACAAGCTGCCAAGAAGGCCGCGGAACACATTAAAAGTGGCATGGGTACTAAGACTACGCAGCAAATCGAACAGGAAACGCTTGACGGAAGATCGAAAAAGGAATCTCCAGAAGCAGGAAAAAGGAAGGAAATTAAAAAGGACGATTCTTCCAGAAAAGAAGAACTTCCTTCACGAAAAGAAGAACTTCCTTCACGAAAAGAAGAACTTCCTTCACGAAAAGAAGAAACATCCTCATCATCTTCATCGTCGTCATCTTCCTCATCCTCTTCGTCATCTTCATCCTCTTCTTCATCTTCTTCTTCCTCATTCTCTAGAAAAGAGGAAGTTTCATCCAGAAAGGATGAATTGATTTCAAAGAAGGAAGAATCGTCCTCCAGGAAAGAGGAAATCATCTCGAAGGAAAGTCGCCCGAGAAAACCTAGAAAACCGAACGACCCAAAGTCATCGGTGCTTTCAAGCAACAGTGATAGCAGCAGTAGTAGTAATAGTTGTAGCAGTTCCTCAGAAAGTAGCAGTGATTCCGAAAATCCAGAACGTAGGAAATTCTCAGATGGATTGGTGGATGGTTCTTCTTGTTCTACTTCCTCTGAAAGTGATACTGGTAACAGAACGAAAAGTAAACCTGTTACAATTTCAAGCACAGCAAATAGAAGACAACAATCTAATAAAACGTCACCGGAACGACAGGATGCCGAAAGGAAACAAATTTCAGGGCGGAAACTCAAGAAGCTGCCCGAGAAGAAGCTTAAAACTTCCGACGGGCGGCGGGGACCTGAGTTTCAGCCGCCTACTGAGAGAGAGAAATCTCGTAGAATCTCCAAAGAACAACAACAAGAAACAACTGTCAAGAAACAGGATCAAAGAGACAATAAACAAAAGCAACCAGCAACAGCGGGAGCCGCAACAGCAAGAACCGAGACTAATGAGGATCTGCTCATTGGGTCTGGAGATTATGATGGGCCAAGAAGTGTTTCTGGGTCCAGACCTCCCAAAAAGTCGGGTCAAGCTAGTAAGCAGCAATCTTTGCCCAGAAAAGAAGATAAGAAGACCAAGTCCGAAAGCAGAAAGCGAAAATCGAACGAGTCTGTCGCGAAGGATGAAAAGAGTGGGAAAGAGACGATCAAGAAACCGGAGAAACGGTTAACCGACAAACAACCTGTCAAGATAGTAGAAAAGAAAAACGAGGAGGAGAGTAGAAAAGAAGAACCAAAGATTGTTGATCAAGGAAAAACTAACGAATGCACAGACAATTCTTCAAAGAATGAAGAGAAGAAAGTTAAAAAGATCGGAGGCAAGGACGCGATCAATATCTTGGAGGAAGAGATGAAGCAGCGTAGAGCGGAAAGAGACAGTCCGAAGAAATCATTGAGGGGATTAGATAAATTGTTGGAGAAACGTGAACATCACGATAAAATGTCTAGGAGTAAAAATTCGGAGGTGAAAGTTGAGAAAGTTGCTTGTGATGAGGAAAAGGAAGAGAAGGGATCCGTGGAAGAAAGTCAGCAAATGAAAGAAGCTGTGAAAAACGAAGATTGTAAAAATCATATTAACGAGAGCGATATTATTACTGAGAAACCAAAATCGGAAGAACAAGTGGAGGAAGAGATAATAAAGAAGGATATTTCCGAGATACCACAAGTTGAGAAAGTTATAGCTGGAAAGAAGAAAACGGATCGGAATCAAACGAAGAACCTGGAGGAAATTGTCGAACAACAAAGTGTCGAACCACCGCAGAATATCGAACCTCAGCCCGTTCCCGTGGAGGATAATGTGCAGAAAGAAAGTAGCAAAGATGATAACGTCAAATCTGTTTTGGAAAGAGTTGAAAATTCTGAAAAAGAACATCAGAAACGACGAAAATCTGCAAATAGATCAATTTTCTCACCACAACACGGTAAAGATGCGAGTGTTTCGGAATTGTTTGATTTTGACCAGGATATGCTAACAGAAGAAATAGTGAACGAAGATGGTTTTGGTATATCAAGAGATGCGGAAGAACGGGGTGTACCATTAAGTTTCTCGTTCAATAATGAATTGTGGTTCAAGGAAGATTCGAAAGAAGATAGCGCGAGGGAAACATTGCATCTTGTTGAGAAATTGCGTATGGAACTCTCGAAGAAATCAAATTCTAGTCAATTCGAATTAGAGACAGTACCTGTGGATGGGGAAATCAAAAAGGAGGAACCACCAATAGAAAAAACGTACGAGCAGCAGCAACAACAACAACAACAACCGCAGCAACTCCAGCCGCAACAACCACAACAATCCCCGCAACTTCAGCAGCAGCAAGAGCAACTTGCTCAAACTCAAGCAGAGAAAGAGACAAAGATTCTCGAGCCTATTGTAGAACCAGTCTTGGACGCGAAAAATATTGAAATTTCCGAAGAAGAGGTAGCTATTAATGAAACCCGTCCTAGCAGTTATAATAAGAGTACGGTAGAGGAAAAGAGGAAAACATGCTACTCGAGCGGTAACGATAGGTACGCGACTTATGAAGAGGATCGTGAGGCGAACAAAGTAAGCTTAGTAGAACGATCGAAGCTCGATCGGGCGGAGACTGACGAGAGATGGGTTCCACCAAGCATCAATAGTTTTGAACTCAGTGATGTGCAACATCTGAATGCTTTGATGGAGACGCAGAATCGTCGATACGGCAATCATCAATTTCCTAATGAAACTATTCCAGAGAACGATTCTATCGCGCGTACTCATTTAACCGCATCGAGTATACAGGAACAATATCTTTTGCAGCAATCGCATTCGATTCTACATAGTCAGCAAGAGCCACACGAAAGGACGATACTCGATCAACAGATACCTGAAGAAAATCCTATGGAAATAATGAACAGACATTTGATCGATTTGCCAGCATCAGAAGAGGATCAGGCTGCTGAAATGATGGACAGGGTGCTCGATAAAGAGGATGAAGTTGTCAGACAGCAGGAGTACGATCAAAATTCACCGTACAATGATATAAATGGTCGTCCAGACACCAGGTGGGCGGAAAGTCAAGTTTTGCCTTCTCGAAGATCTACATCTTCTTCGATTACTTCCGCCTCTTCCGCGGAGGATCATTCCATTCCACCTTACAAGAGCGTACCGAGCATTCCGTTTCCACCATGCTCCATGGAAACAGCATACTACGCGGATTCGAGTTACGGTACCGGTCCGGTCAGCCTATTTCCGCCACAGTCCTGTGCAGCACCTTTACCTTACCCTTCTCCTGGACCAGCTCTTTTTCCGCCAGCATTTGGAGCTGCGTTTCCAGGAGCTCAGTCGTTAATGCCACACGTGAAACCGCTAGAAGATTCGCTTAATCTGCAAGCTTCACCATGTACTGCAGCATTCACGTCTTCCTCGCACAATATGGCGCTTACCGCAGCCATGGTCTCGCCTACTAAGATAGTCACACCACCTCCACCACCACCGCCACCACCTCCACAAGTCACCGTTCCACCTGCAGAACCTATAGAGAGGACACAACAACAATTACAAACGCAAGCAGCTGCTTCACCTTCGTTGCCAATAAATTTCTTAAACACCGTAGCACCAGAGAGTCATGCTAGCGATACTGTTGTCGAGAGCCTTCAAGAAGCTCTGACGGACAGCAAGAGCCAACATTCTGGGAAGAAATCACCTTCCAAACCTACAAGGACCTCTGCTCGCGTAACATCTTTACAAGGAAAGTCTCCGGGAAAATCTCCGAGACAGGAAACCCAGAAAAACGTTCCTGGAGCGCGAGGTCGTGGCAGAGCTGCCAAAAATTCGGCGCAACACTCCGGTTACAGGGGGCGTGGACGCGGAAGGGGCAGAGGTCGAGGTAAAAGCGGACAAAATTCAGGACTCTCTCTGGGCTCCGGCGCAGGTATCGGCCAACACGACGACTCCATTCAGAACAAACTAGTCGGTACGGTTTATGACTTCGATTCCGACGAAGATTCAACTAGTGAGGCGAACATTGCCGATTTACGCACTATGAGAGAACGAAAGAAGTCAACTGATGTCGCGGTGGCTGGAGTTGAAAGGAGAGATTCTACGGTCATGGCTTCCGGAGAAAGCGTTCAGTCAAGACTCTCCAGTCCTGGAGGCAGTAGGAAGTATCTCGAAGACAGACGACTCTCTTGTTCTCCAAGTCATGATGATTCTGTTGTCGTGGAAAGTCAGTCAAACGCTGGACAGAGCTTCGATACCGTCCTACCACTTATTCCAGGCCCTGTCGATATGAGAACATACAATTCCACTCTTGATGCTTCAAGTTCTTCTACCTTGCATGGTCAGACATACGAGAATCATTTCCTGGGTACGTTCACGAGCGTCTCGGCTAGTGATCCTGCTCTTCCAGATATCGAAGAAGACCTCGAGAAAGAACTAAGATCCGCGCTGGGCAAGCAAGGTCAAGAAGACTGTTCAAAGCCGAATTTTGATGCGAGTATCGATGCCTCATCTTCTGGCTTTGTTGATGCCAATAAAGTCTCCTTGACGGACTCGAGAAACCAGCTGAAGGTTAAGATCAAAGGTCCTTTCCTGGATGCTAATTACGTTGCTACCTCGTCGGTACCACCGCTTGCACAGCAGGCACCCGTGATAATCACACCAGCCGCTACCAGTGCTTCCATTGCTTCCGGAACTTCAAATCTTAGACGAATGCGAAAGAAGGAATTGCTCCGGCAGTACTGTTCTCAGGATATGAATATGGACGAGCCAGGCTGTGGAAACCTGGCTACGTCAGCACCAATCATCATGCCACAGATCAATCGCACAGTGATAACAATACCAAAAGCGGTTGCCTCGATGACCAGCATACCCACGAGGGAAGACTACAAGGCAGTCGTCGATGCGAACATGGAGAAAAAACGAAGGAAAGAAAGATCCACCGGATTCTTGGATACCAACGAGGAAGAGGGAAGCGTCGAAAGGAGGCGGGGCAGTGCTACTAACGGTGCTAGTTCCAGTGGCAACGCTCCTGTCGGAAACACAGATCGTAGGAGAGGTAGGCAGAGTAGTGGCGGTAGATCGACGACTACGACCACCACGACCACTACTACGAACAGTGGCCCGCCGAAATTGAAGATCAAGATCGGTAACAGCATAATTGGTGGTCAAGAAAGTGGCCAGGATGATAGAACGAGAATCAGACCGCCGAAAAAGCGGTTGAGCAGTATTCCTAGTAGTACACCGAGTATCGAGGAGTTAAAGAGAGAGAGTATGAAATTCAGGCGTATGATCATGGCCGGTTTCGATAACGATGAGAAATTAAGAGGGAAAAGTAAAAAAGATAGAAATGGTAAACGAAAGAAACGACAGTCGAGTAGAAAGGAAGCTAGGGTACGTATCCTCGATGGTGGAAGCGCTCCTCCGAAATTAATAATAAGACTCGGCAAAAGTAATGATTCTCCAGACGAATTACCGATTTTGCTCACGGATGAGGAAGAAGAGGAGGAAGAGGAACGACATCCGACTGATAGTAGAGTAGGTCCTCCACCTCCGGAACCGGCCAAAGACGAGCCTGTTTACCAATCGGTAGCTGCTAACATCGAAGAGAAACAACCTACCGACCCAAATACTGGCGGCAGCGCACCAAGAAACGTTCGTTCGGCGAAAGTCACTCCGATTAGGTTAAAATTGACGCGCTGCCAGGAGGGCTACGAGTTGAAGGGCCCGCCAGTCCACTGTGAGGAGACCAGTTTAACGAGGGAGAAACTGGGAAGTCCTGAAGTTTCGAACGAGATGAGAAATCCACCTATTAAGGGCCAAGAGGAGGACGAATCTTCCAGAGAGGAGGAAGAAGAAGAAGAAGAGGAGAACAACAGTTCCGTGCAGAGGGATTCCTCCACGTGTCCTGCCGCGACAAGTATACCGCAGGGATGCCAAGTTAGGTGATAATTAATGATACTCGTGGAGTAATGAAGCAGAGAACAAGAACACATACACACGGTGCTTGTATGATTTTTACGATCGATAAAGAAAACGGACTCAATACACGCTTGCGGTGAAAGCACGTTGCCGTAATAAGGTGAAAAACTGTTCCTCCAAGAGATATACGGTCCAAAAAGATCGAGGTACTGCATATTCTTACAAGACAATTTTTTATCATATTTGTTGCAGCGTATCGTTGGCTTAGTGGAAAGATCTAAGAAAGAGAGACAACACTGATGTCGTCGTAGGCTTCAAAACTTCAAGTTTTTGGTATTTGCTTTAAATCAGGTCAAATATTTTACTAATATTATTAAACTGAATAATACTACTTCGATAAATAGATCGATATTAATAATCAAATCGTTAGTGATCAAACATTTTTTGTTTTGCAGATAGATCCGTTTAGGTTCAAGATTATCAATAGGAGTTGTACATATAATTGATAAAGTACGGAGTATGAATTTTATCAACTGTTTTCACTAAGCCTATGATACGATAGTTTTTGATACAACATTTTTTACAAAATTGTATGTAAGAATTACTTGCATTAGTCTGTTGATGATATTTATAGACCATGTTTTTTATTTTATTATTAATATTATTTTATTATTATTAATATTATTATTATTATTATTATTATTATTAATCATTATAATTATCTTATGTATATACGATGATTATTCTTTGTTCATATTAATGAATTTCTTTTATAAATTTCACCTTCTTACGGCAACAGAATCACGAAACAAAAACGCTCATTTCGGCGAGAGGAACAAGGTGGTCGCGCCACTTCTAAGATATACTCGTTCTGGACTCGCTTCAACGGACGTTCTCCTACGTTAAATGAGAAGAATTTATACTCCTCGAGAAAAAACAAAAATAATCCGGTTTTATTCTTAAACAATACTCGAGAGATGAAAACGGGCGTGCCATTTCGCGGCGGCGACCAGATGTCTGTTTTTCCTTGATGAAAGAGAAAGCAGATTGAAGAAACACTCGAGGTTGTTGACGAAGATCTCCATGGAATCTACTGTGAATTCAACGGACTGATGTTGTAAAGAAGAAAAAACATTTTTTGTCTTGTCTACACGAATTCAAAAATGAGACTGCGTATGCATGTATGTCTGAATTATGCGTGTGTATTGTATGTGTACAGAAAACTTGAGAAGAAAAATGGGAGGAAGAGACGATTAAAAGGACGTTGGATTAAACCGGGGATGATTCTTGAGATTACTTCGTACGCGGCCTCGTTGCAACTTTCACAGTAAGAACTAGTTAATTGTACATACTTGTAATCTACGATTGTATTTAGTTTAAGTCGAATAAGAGGAATACATGCGGTGAGAGGATGAGAGTTGTGAGTACACGAGGAAGAGAGTGAAAGACCGGTGAGTGTGCGAATGAGAAGCAGCGTGAAAGATTTTGTAATCAGTGCGAAGCTTACGTGATGGCTGTGTTTTACTACGCGGTCCGATCTTCCAGGTGAATTAATCCTGGGCCGCGCAGAAACGTTCAGTATCCCCCCATAATTACTGGATCGCTCGAATGTTCTCCTCTCTCCCCAAACAAAATGGTTGATTGTCATTATAGTAGAAATAGTATATATTTAAAAAATACAGAAAAAAACATAACAAGTAAAAGAAGTAATAAACTTTCGGGCGGAGAAAAAATTGTAATTTAACCGAGTTATAGACGAGGACAATCTTGCTGCACAGTAGCAGCTTCTTCGATGAATTAGATCAATTAATCGTATAGTCTACCGCAATAATATGCATCGACTACAATTACGCAGTTATCTTTGGTGTACGAGTCACGGAATGCCCGTTGTTAGATATATCTACCCATATCTAGTATTGTACGCGTATAATAATATACTTTTTATCAAAGTAAATTCGTAAGGACTATCAACACGCATTTCTCATCGTTTTTATGATTCATTTGGTATTATATATAATATATATATATATTATATACATATATATACATATATATATATCATATATATATTATATACATATATATATTATATACATACATACGCGTGCGTGTGCGTGTGTGTGTGTGTGTGTGTGTGTGTGTGTGTAATATATATTTTAAAATATATTTTATACTGAGTTGTTAATAATTTATTGTATTTGTTACTGTAAGTTCTACATAGAATGGAAATATGTTTTTTACACAGTAGTATAGTTTATAATGTGATAGTTAATTCGTTTCGCTCTTTCTGGTTTTTACGTTTTTACTTTGACACCGAACAATCTCATCTTTTTTAACTCATTTCCGGGGAACACGAATTTCCCTTTTAAGAATAACTGCGTAATTTTACGATGATAAATAAGCGTCCACTCTTATGGATGTTCATTAAAAAAAGAGGACTATATGAGAAATAGTAATCAAAAATAATCGTCCATATCCATACTGGAATTCGTTGTACGTTGAAAAATGTTTGTCCTCGTTGGACTTTCGCCGTGTGTACCAGCGATAGAGGGACAATTTTCTTTCTTATACGGACACAAACATAAATTTTGTTTCCTTCTTCGCTCTCTGACGAAGATAAAACGTAACTTCTTCGCTCGGAATCCGGGGTACGGAATTTCTCTGCGCGGACCGATATGTTTGACCCTAGATCCAGTCAATCAAATTCCCATATGTCCGCTTTTCTGTACTTATTACTTTTTTTAATTGCAACAATTATTTTTATTCAACTACTATGTGAAGTCATATTAAAATCGATCTATTAAATAAGTCATATTAAAATCTATTTTTCGGAATACATAACAATTTCCATAGAAAAAAAATTAGAATTGTCAAACGATAGTTTTGTCCATATTTTCTATTTTTTAATATTGTTTTACATGCGTACAGAGTGTCCCTTTAGAAGTACCGTATCCGATGTATAAGAGATTCCTGAGCTAAAAGTACTATAATTACATGTTTCTTAAATATTTTTCTTTTTTTCTTTTTAAATTATTGACGATCAATGTTGAAAAATATAAGAGCTGTAATATATCGTACTTGCACAATATTGTAACTCTGTACGAGTATTTTGTACGATTTTTGATACAATTTTGTACGACTGAATGAAATGTCTGTAAAAAATTAACAAAAAAAGAAAAAGGATAAAACAAAACGTTATTTAAACGTTTTTAAATAATTCGTGACTCGTGTGTCACTTTTAAATATTGTTGCTTACTATTTATCGATTTTAAGAACGATTTCATTAAATGAAATCATATCTTCGTAACGATGGTATTGTGATCTATGAAAACGTGCAAATGATATATTTTATAGATGTTTTCTTTTCTTTTTCTTGCTGTAATAATATTCATTTTGAATGACAACTTTTTATGACTCATAAAAAGAGTGGTCTAATCAGCAATTTTTTATAAGTCAAAATAAACTATATGTGAAATGACGGTGCAATATGCTACTACCTATACTTTATTATATTCGACTATCTCTTTTTCTTGCTCTTGTATGATTCTCAAAGCTGTGGAAACATTTAAAATTATGTTACTTTAGCTCAAGAATCTCCTCATTTAGAAAACGTTGTACAATATTTTATTCTGTATATTTATACAAACAATATGGGGTACAAAAGAATCATTGTAGATCGTTCTAATAAATCAAAGCTATCACGAAGATTATCTCGCTCAAAGATGAAGATTTTTTGTTTTCAAGTTTTTATATGTATATTTTTTG
Organism: Bombus confusus; assembly: GCA_014737475.1. Taxonomy (NCBI): domain Eukaryota; kingdom Metazoa; phylum Arthropoda; class Insecta; order Hymenoptera; family Apidae; genus Bombus; species Bombus confusus. The sequence continues at coordinate 3,575,980 of JACXIV010000097.1, forward strand.
TTATCTGTATGATTGATTTTACATAGAATATAGAGAGTTACAGTTAAATGCAATTGAATATGCGGACTCAACGAAAGAGAAGTTTAACTTTAATCAACTTGTAAATAAAATATAATCCCAACTAAAATCAGAAGAATTCCAATCGTGATTTTAATCGTGATTTTAGTAAAATATAATAATCGAATCGACTGGCTCTAGGATCGAACGAGATGTTAATAGTAAATTATATAGTCTCCTGAATTCTGAGAGGAAGAATAACGTTATACGCCCTGAACAAATTCGTCGGCGATAAGCGGAGCCTTAGTGGAGCCTATTATGTTGTACAGAGAAGAAGTAAATCAAGCAGAATTGTTTAATTTCGAATCGTTTCTTGCTTATGCTAAGCATAGAAAGAAAATTAAAGAAGCCGATGAATTTTGTCATAATTTGTTGCACGTGTCTACATGTAAAAATAGAAAGTGTAGACACTTACAACGATTCAAAAACACATACGTGCATATATAAATATATAAATAGTTTTATTATATTGCAAAATGAAATAATACAATATTTAGCTACTGTATATAGTGTAAAAGAAAAGCTGGTCTTGTAAGATACGGATTAAGGTGTTTTAATGTGCACATAGCCGCGTCATTGTCAATGATGAGTATATTATTACGATTAATAATAATTACAGTTTTTTAAAAAAAGAGATAGATATCGTTGAATACCATTTTGTTTAATCCTTATTTCTTTTTGTGAAAATATCAATTAGAATTTTAAAAAGTAATTTAAAATACATACCTACCTGGTTGTGTAGCTTTGTCAGTTTTCCCGAGAGGGCGCTGATACAAGATTTCAAATTCTTTGGATAACATATTATTGTTACATAGTAGCTTGTTGTTATTAATTGTACATATATCCAGTCATAATAATCTTGCAAAAAAATTTACATAGTCTGTTTAATTCACATTTGTAATAAAATGAAACCTACCCTTGTAGCAGATGAGATGTTTCCAGAAGGTGCTGGATCTTATATCGAATTAGAAGAGGTACGTGTCGGTTTAATAAGGTTATGTTTACGTTGAAACATTAATTTTTTATTAGTAAATAATAAGCTAAACATAGTTTTTTTCTTTAAATTGTATATATTGATAATCTTCGGAAAGTTCGTAAACCATTGTCATGAAGGAAAAAATAAACCAATACGAATATTGATAATCATGAATTTATTAAAATTATTTTAGGTTGGAGGTAGTCGTTTATTGGTTGACTTAACTGCAAGTGAAAAAGCAGTACATGCGGATTTTTTCAATGGTAAATAAAAATATTTATTCAAAATTAATTAACACTGATATCATAACAAATACTACTGATATCTTATGAGTAATAATGCTTTTTTTCAGATTTTGATGATCTATATGACGATGATGACCTTGAATAAAAATTTATAATTTTGGTAATAGCAATAGTAAGAGTAATTATAACGAAAAAGAAAAACAACTTATAAAGCATTCTGTAAATATTTGATTTAAAATGTTTTGTGATATATAGTAGAAATTGAAGTAAAATACATGAAATAGATTTGCTTTTATGACTACTTGTAGTAAATCTATTTTCATCTTTTATTTGAACTGATTCAGATAACAGTAACAAATTTTGAATTTATATAATACATATATATGATCGTTATAAATAACTATAAAAATTGAAATTAAAATAATTATTCTTAATATTATATATTTATAAATTATGTTCTATTATATCAATTTATAATCAAAGTTTTAAACAAGCAAAACTATGTCTATTAGATGTAAAAGCAATTAAACACATACAGGTAGAGAAAATTGATATACACAGTGCAATAACATTATTACAATTTATTATTTTTAATTCGAAATTGAATCAGACGTGCGCCCTTGTTCAGAATACCATTTATCTCGGCATATTAGCTTGGGCGATATTACTTATAAACGTGCCATAAGAAAATGAGTACTGGTCATAATGTCTCGTACACATTAATATCGATATCATTTAAAGATTATAATTTACAATACATAGATGCTAGTCATATAAACCTGTTAAGATGATGCACAACTAAAATAGCACCCCGGGTTTCAGTCGCGCCGCATAATCATGGATCCTGTCGATCGTCATGCATCGAGAGTCTCCTTTTTTCAGACGAGACGTTCTGAAGCTTTTGTGTTTATCCCTACACGATTTGTTTTTTGTTTCTTTTTTGTGTATGTGTGTGTTTCTCCTTGGCCCCAATCGACATTTAATTCACTTTTTGACCATCCTCATTTTTCATTAACAGACTTTTATTAACGGTGACGAGGTTCCATATTTAAGAGACCCCCGACTACCGTCACTCGTTTGCATCTTGATTGCGCACAAGAATGACATTTTTAAGAGCGATATCGATGACGACCATGTCGAGTACGCTGCTAACAGTGACGAGTATCCTGTAAAATACAAATTATACACTATTTATACATTAAAAATATTTCTTTAATTCTATATATTATGAATTGCTCACCCTGAGTCCAGCCCCGAGAAAATCGTTCGGAGTGCTAGTTAACTTCGAGATCACTATCGGCTTGGTCATCTTGATCACTTTCCTCTTCTTCATCTTCCTCCTCGGAATAATACTGCGAGGGTGGCGATAGAACATCCTCTGAAAGTGAAGTATGAGAAGATGAAGGAGGTCGAGAGTCTTCCAATTTCATGTCCAGATCTTCCATTGAGGTACTTGGTCCAGGAATGGTCACTGGGATGAATTTTTCCAAATCACCAGATGCTAGTTCTAAAGTAAAGCATTGAAGTATAAAATTCATGTAACGATTTGAACAATTGTTTCGTTATGAATCATACGTACGTTCCACATATTTCTCCAGAGACTTTGGAACCATTAATTTGGCCTTCCGCAAATTTTCCTCTGTGCATTCACCCTTCTCTAAACCTATCAAATATTATTTCTCTTTAATTAATCTGACTGATAGATTCAAAAAGAAATGTAAAACAAATTGTTTACCGAAAGCTAAACCCATTTGCTTTAGAACTTCAATATCGTCATGAATTTCGAACTTATCGTTAAAATTGAACAGGTACTCGGTTCTGTAACCAACATGGTTTGATATTATCAATTAAAATATAATATTGACGGTAATAAAAAAATCAATTATTTCTATTATCATACTTGTCATTTGAAATGCTGCAATCTATGACAGTCTTTTTGCTAGTATTCACAATCAGGAATGGCAGCTGTATGGCAGAATTTGGTTTTGGTGGGCCACGCAGACTCTCATTGGCACGATTACGTTCCACCAAATTTTTAAAAGAGATATGCGAGAGAATCAATTGATGCAATTGTTGTGTTTTCGCTTTAATCCTCTCGATTTTCTTTTTTTTATCTTTTTCAAGTGCCAAACATTCCTGAAGAGAATTAGTTGGCAAACCTAACCACCTGATTTCTTTCTTCTCTTTTGAAATAATATTCATTGCCATTAAAACGTTCAAAGCATCATAAACACGTCTTCTAATATTTTTCTGATCATATTGCTATAACACAAAAAATAATACGTTGTTCTTTATTTGTATTACTTTAAAAATGAAAAAGAATGGCAAAAGTCATACCTGATCTGTTAAAGAGTTTATATGAGCAGGATTAGTAAATTCTCCAACAAGTTCATCCGCAACCTCGTTGTACGATGTCGTTCCCTTCTTTTTAACTTTCTCACAAACTTTCATTGAAAAATGACGTAATCCTTTACCTACTTTTTCCGTTTTTCTCCGTTTGCTATCAAGAAGAAAAGTATAAAACATTAATGATAAATATATGTTACTAAAAATTTATCTTAAATATTTAATTTCTTAATCGTTAAAATTTGTTTACAAGTAATCTATATAATGAAGAAAATAGTAAATACACGTATAAAAAAATATTCCATAAAATAGATAAATCCTTACTCTGGTACAAAATCACCACCCTCAACATCTTGTCTTTTTCTAGAACCACTATGATCCAATATTGGACTAATATATGTTTTTCCACTTGCATCTTTCACAATTTGTTGATTACCAGATTGTTGTTGCTGCTGTTGCTGTTGTTGCTGTTGTTGAGATACTATTGCCTGTTTTATATCACTCTGTAAAACAAAATAAACAAAACAATCAGTTTATATACTCCTACAATTTTTAATGAATTTAATACTAAAATTTTACCAACAGAGGTAATTGTTTTAAATAAAGCATACCATTTGTGCAGATGTTAATTGTATAGTTTTGGTCAGTACAGGTTCACCAGCCTTGGTTGTTGCTAATTTTGTATTCTGTAATGGTATTGTAACCAACCCTAAAATAATTGCACACAAAAAATAATGTTTTAATATCCTTTATTTCAAAATTAAATGACAAGAAATTATATTACTGTATATACAGGGCATATAAACGTTTTCACATAATTATCTCTCAAAATATTGATTATTCAAAAAGACAGGGCATCTAATGATGAATATAAATCTTATCTAATTACACTTCTGAGATTGCAAGATGGATTTCATTTTTTAATATGAAACTATATATTTTATTTCAATTAGGCATGTAGTTCATTACAATACAAATTCATTTGAAGAATGCCCTTTGTTTAGAAACAATGATGAATATAAATATTAACATAAATTTATATCACCTTTACAATCAAATAAAATTCACTCTGATAGGGAAGTCTTGTTTTTATTCATAGAAAATAAATTTTAAATTCCAATAAATATCTTTGAATGACATTGAAAGATCAACATGTTATAGGCAAATGAATTTATTTTATAATGGATTAGATGCCTACCTAAATAAAAATATATAGACCTATTTAAAAAAACAAAGGTCACCTTGAAATCTTGGAGGTATATTTAACTAAACAAAATTTATATTCCCTATAAGATATTTTTCTGAGTGTAGAGTAACTTATGTTTGCAATATTTTTTTAAAATAAACAATGATTTGGGAAATCATTATGCAAAAAGGTTCAAATGTATAAAAAAACTAATTTTTTAAATTTGTTAAGAAAAAATACATAAAGAGATGGGTGACTACATACAAATAATTATTGAAAAAGTTACTCACTTTGGCCAGGAGTTGAAGGACTCTGCAGACTGATAGTTCTAAGAACTTGTGCGTTAGATGACAAAATCTAAACATCAGAGACAAATTACTGAATTCAATATTAAAATGAAAAACTGAATTATCCCTATATAAATATTATAATAAAAAAGGTTCAAGTGGCAAATAAAATTATTATACATATATTGTTTATTATACCTGAGATTCTTGGCTCTGAGTCTTAAAGACTTTAAGGCCACCTGCATTTGTTGTACTGACGATACCACCCAATGCCTTATTAGCAGTACTCTGCACTACTTTTATTACTTGTGGATGACCTAAAATGATATTACATTTTTTATTACTATTTTGATAGTTGAACAAGTATAACATCAATATATGAATTTTTTTTTAATTCAGCAGAAAATACATTTTTCATCATAACCAATTTTATAAATGTATTATTATAACATCAAACAATATAAAGTCAATAGTAATTATTAACAAAAAATTTAGATATTTGATAAACATAAACATGAAAAATTATTGGACTAAACAAAGGCTTTCCAAACTAATATACCTTAACTATGTTAAAAACACACTGAACAGGATCTTCAAACTTGAATATAAGCATTGTGAAGTAAAAGTGACCTTTTTCGATTGAACAATCAAGACAAGCAAGTAAGTACATTCCTAAACAATCTAAAGTCAAACAACTTAGAAGTAAATCGATTTTATCTGTTTAGTAATAGAAAAGAAAATAAAAACATCTTTCCATAAATTCAGTGCAGATAGTTTGTAAAGAAACAGAGTATAAGACTAACATGTATGTGGAAAAAGAAGAGTCAACATGAAATTGTAATTGACAAGAATCAAACGAAAAATAACAGAAACACGAGCATGAAACCGGGATCAAGGCAACGATAGTGAAACTACGTGATTTTAAAGAAAATGAGAGAAAATCAAGGCATTATCATCGAAGCGAGGCATGCTGATAATTGGCGCGCACTCGGCATACTCACCGTTCGCGTCATGTATGAGAAAGTTCATCGTTTTGTTTTGTTGCGTCATCCTCGAGGTTAGAATTTCGTCCCGGCGTCACCGACGATCACGACGATCGACCGAATGCCGAGTGAAAATAAAAAGATCATAGGTACACTCGCTAATCTTGGCTCGGTCTATCACCAAAATGGCGACTATGATATAGAACCATTTGAGAACAGAATTCAACGATATACCGATCAAAGAACGTCTTATTGCACGCACAAAATTGAAAGCTAGCTGTTTCTTTATCGTACTAATGAGACCATTTTATGAAAACGCTCATGGGAAAAATACCACACACAACACAAATCTAGCTTCCGCGTGCACAGTACCGAGTAGAGACGAGCTTGGCGGCATGACAAAGTTAAACAGCTGATTGGTTGCTTTCCCAGTCACGTGGCTCCTTCTGTTCCACGTTTATGGGCACTGTAATATCTGCAAGAAAAACCTGTTTCTAGTGTTACAAAATGCCAAACACTATTATTGGGATTTTACTTTTCAGATTGGTAATACCCATTTGTCGGCTTTTGTCCAATAAATAATATATGTTGAACACAAACGTAAATACATTGCAATTGACTTTACTATACATAATAAATAAAGGAAAGATTAGTTGCATTCAAATATTTTCTATTAATATGCTATTTTTTAAAAGAATGAAATATTTAAAAGTAATTATTACTTCCAAAGAAAAGTTTCGTAATTTATTTACTCTATTATCGATTCTAAACACACATGAATTTTAAATAAAGATAGACATTTAAAAGTACTTCTTATTTAAGATATATTTTAAATGAAGTGTAGTATTAAAATTTATGCACTATTTCACTATAATCTTATTTATATAAAAAATACGCGATAGAGTATATGAAATTTTCGCGCCATGATTCAATATATAATATATCATGTAATCCTAAGAATATTTCTAATGATTTTAAACATTCGGAATAGTTACGTAGTTCAAAATGACATCAAACGAGACATTTTTTGGGATTTCTCAGATTGAATAATTTTTCAATACATCTCTTAAGAAAAACTATATAATTATACCTATAAGAAAATAAAATAAAAATTAGTTCGTTTAAATAGCAGGATTACGTATTAATTAAGCGAATTCATGCGTGATTTTAATTTCAAAGCTTTCCAATTGGTTGAAACGAAAGTTTCTAGATAGTCAAGACCAATAATGTTTTTGCAGATTTGGCATTAGTCGCGAAAGAATTTTGATAAGAGACGTCACAGAATCGTGCAATTAGTCAAAAGTTTTCAAAGACAAATAATTCATTTATAGCGTTCTTTAAAAGAAACTATATCACATTGCGTAGGTTCGGGATCTGTTATCGATAGAGTTGTCATAATAGAATAAATTGTGTTTTTAACACGAAATATTGAATTGAAAAGTAGTTGCCTTATATGTGTGCTTTTAAAAGAATCGTATAGAATACTTCGAACCGAGGCTGAGGGTTCGTTCAGGGTCTGACTGAATGGTAAGATTATTTTAAGGCTCGTGAGGCGATTGAAACGCTCAGGTTAAACATTTATCTTCTACGACAAACTCGCACCCTAACAAGTCGCAATTTGATTTCTTCTAATTTCTTTAAATTGTTGAATTTTTATTTTATATCATTCATGTTTTTTATAAACATGTATAAATTTTATGTTGCTTTGTTGATTTCTTTCTTTTTTTTTACCTGAACCTTTCTGTCGTCATTGTATCGTTGATCGACTTGATACACGACCTCCATTTTTGTTGCAACTATTTCATTCGGCATATTTCTTGCAGTGTTTGTCGGTTCAATTATTTTTTTTTAAATCACTTTACAAATTTTTAAACTTGACTTCGACGAAAGTCAAAATTTTTAGGTTAATTCGAATGTGTACTTTCGAAATAAGAAACAGACACAATTAGTATTTATAAAATCATGTTTGATGATAATAGGTCGTAGCCTATAACAAATTTGACATTTACATCTATAGATATAACCTGAAGAAATATGTTTGGCGTAATTTATCACAAATCTTGTAATATATGAACAAGATATTTAAGAAGAGCATACTCTACCAGAAGATTCTTCGCATAAACATATATGAGGATATTATAAGCTGAAATATGAAAAATACCATACATAGCCTTTTTTAATTCAAAATTTAGAGTACTTACTATTGCAGCAATTAAATCACGTAATTTTTTAACCTAAATCTGATATAATTTTATTTTTACTTTCTTTTAACTTCATTTCATTATTTTTTTGTGTACAAAATATTAGAATGAATTTTCCAAATGGATTTTCTATGTTTGGAATTTACATAGTGATTATGTACTATAGTAGCATACATCATTTAATTATATTAATTACAGTTCATATAAACTATTTATTACAAGAGACCTAACAGTTTTTTTATTGTTTCCATATATTCCGCAAGGTCTGTACATTGTGAAAAACATGCCTCTGTTCGGAAAGTCTCAAAAGAGTCCGGCGGAGGTGGTAAAAGCTCTTAAGGAAGCAGTAAATGCATTGGAGCGTGGTGATAAGAAGGTAGAAAAGGTATGTTGTGAGACTACATTTCGGTTTCTATGATGCAATACATTAATTTTTAGGCTCAAGAGGATGTCAGTAAAAATTTGGTACATATAAAAAATATGCTTTATGGAACAGCTGAAACAGAGCCTCAAGCAGATATTGTTGTTGCCCAATTGGCCCAAGAATTGTATAATAGTAATTTGTTGCTTCTACTTGTGCAAAATCTTAGTCGCATAGATTTTGAGGTATGTTTAGATATATTTACAATATAATATCGAATTATAAATTGTGCAACAATTTTCCATACTTTTAATATTTCATTTATAATATATTAATTGTTTCTTTATTAAGAAATTTATTTAATATGTTTTATAATATTCCATTAGGGAAAGAAGGATGTTGCTCAAGTATTTAATAATATATTACGGAGACAAATTGGAACCAGATCTCCAACAGTAGAGTATATATGTACTAAACCGGAAATATTGTTTACTCTCATGTCTGGGTAAGTTCTCTTTCTTCCTAAAGTACAATATTCATCTTCTATTTGATAAATATAAATATGAAATATTTTAATTTATAAATATAATAATTACAGATATGAGCATCAAGACATTGCTTTAAACTGTGGCACTATGTTAAGAGAATGTGCAAGATATGAGGCCTTGGCAAAAATCATGATCTATTCGGATGACTTTTACAATTTTTTCAGATACGTTGAAGTGTCAACATTCGACATAGCTTCCGACGCGTTTTCTACGTTCAAAGTAAGCGATGATAAGCGCATGATATATCGTACTTAAAGTAAAGAATACTCTTGGTGCATCCGGTACGTTGATTTTTAGGAATTACTTACCAGGCATAAAATACTGAGCGCTGAGTTTTTAGAAATTAATTACGATAAAGTTTTCTCTCATTATCAAAGGTTATTGAATTCAGAAAACTATGTTACGCGACGACAAAGTTTGAAACTGCTAGGGGAACTCTTACTCGATAGACACAATTTTACCGTATGTATAATTATTAGTAGTTAAAGAAAGCATATATATATGTATATATATGTACCTTCTTAAGTGCACGTTAATTCGACAGTTTTTAAATTTTAGGTAATGACACGATATATTTCGAATCCTGATAATTTGAAATTGATGATGAATATGCTCAAAGAAAAATCACGTAATATTCAGTTTGAAGCGTTTCATGTTTTTAAGGTACATTTACATAGTTTAGAATCATCATTATTATTTATATTTAGAAAATAATCAGAAAAATTTGTTTGTAACTTTTTAGGTATTCGTGGCGAATCCAAATAAACCGAAACCGATCTTAGATATATTACTGCGCAATCAGGAAAAATTAATCGAATTCCTGACGCGCTTCCACACTGACCGTTCCGAAGACGAACAGTTCAATGATGAGAAGGCGTATCTTATTAAACAGATTAAAGAACTTAAGTCTGTACATGAGAATTAAGTCCAAAATACAAGTTATTGCTACAGCTACCGTTAACTACTACTATTGAAGTCTATTCAACTGCTGTTGCTACTGTTACACCATCACAGTCACCGATGTAGCGATCTACCATTATTTTCTTCCTATCTTTCTGTCTTTTACTATCCCTTTCTTTCACTTGTTATAGTCATCGTTAATCGATTCATAATGATTCGATTATTATTAATTATTATTATTAATTATTACTATTATTATTATTAATTATTATTATTATTATCGCTATTACTTTTATTTGCGAGTAGTTCTGTAAATAAAGTTTTCGTTTAATTATGCATTATTGTATATTTACACAAAGCGATTCTATGCCACGTTCATATATTTCCATTTAAATATGCACTTAAAGCAAATAACATTTGAAAAGAAAATATTCCTTCTTGAAGTCAATATCAATTTCTCGATGCAATTTTATTATTTGATGCTATCATAATTATGCTGCCTAATATTTATTAAATTACGAAATTTATATTATAAAATATTGTTCGAAAGCTAATATATATTTAATTTTTTAATTTAAAATTTATAGGAATAAAGAAATTATGTATTTATTATTGAAACTTAATAATTGTTGTTAGGTTATGTCCATCATGTTAAACAGCATTTCATAATTGAACATTACAATGTTAATAAAGAAACTAAAATATGTTTTCAGTCAGGAGAAAAAATTACATTGGAGTAGTGGGGGATGTCACGTGGTATTTTATGACAGCAATATCATGGCGGTCAGTTTAGGCTAGTCAATAGTGATCAGTATTGGTCAGAAAATCTAAAATTTGTGCTAACGTTTTGACATTATTTAGTGAAATAAATCAACGTTTTGCTTGTAAATACGTTCCGACTTGATGTTTCAGTGCAATTGTAGAATAAAAGACTTGAACTTAAATGGAATTAAGGAAGATTGAATTGAATTCGTATAATGTAAATTCAATGAAGAACGAAATTACATAAACTCGTTCTAAGTCTGTGACGATAGCTGATATATTTGCTAGTAAAGAGTATGGAATAAACAAAAATGTTTGTAAAAGACCCCTGTGGGATTGTGTGTATCATAATTACGTATGTTGCTGTCTTCTATGCAGATTACGTCGTCGTACGTTGGGTTATCCTGCATAGTTTGCAAGACAGGTGCATTTAATAATATTCTATATCTGTAAACCTATTTATTTGTAGTTTTATATTTATTTGTACGAAGTTGATTTTGCATAAATTTTATATCAATATGGATATGTGTATTTTAATCTTTTAATATACTTTTAATTTAACTTAATAAAATATTGCTCATGGAATGTTTCTTTTTTCATTTTATTACATTATTGCACTTTTTTTGTAATTAGAAATGCAACTTCAGGAAATGCACTTGCAATAATTATTTACAATTAATCTCATTTTGTATATTATTATGTACAGTTTGTGGGGTCCCTTTCATGTTGTGGCTTTCAACATTATTGTATTATTATTGATAATGTCGCATTTGAAAGCAGTCTGCAGTGATCCTGGTGTTGTGCCACTACTTCAAAGTCGTATGGACTTTTCTGACATTCATACAGATAATCCAGAAACAAAAATTGAATGTGATGAAAGAGACAGTTGGACTGTTTGTACTAGATGCGAAACATATAGACCTCCCGAAGCATGTCATTGTAGAATTTGTAAACGATGTATTAGGAGAATGGATCATCATTGTCCATGGTATGCTATAACTTATAGGAATATAAAACATGTTTACAGTTGTAGAGCAGCCAAAAATATTAAATTCAATTAAAAATTATGCAATTTATAGCGATTAATAATTGATCTTTGTTATTATTTATTTTCAATTATAATTTTTATTTCTTACCTTTTAAATTTATAATATTTTCTTAGTATTATTTTTTAGCATTTTTATCAAATATTTACTATAATAAAAATAATAATGCAGTAATAGCAGATTTATGATTTATATACTTTAATAATATTTTTTAACATTGAACTTAATTTACAACATTACTCGAAGGATAAATAACTGTGTTGGAGAACAAAATCAAAAATATTTTATTCAATTTCTGGTCTATGTTGGAATATTGGCCTTCTATGCACTAGGCTTGGTGATAACCTCATGGATTTTAGAATGTTCTCGGTGCAGTAATGACATAGCTGTCAGACAGAGTCGCATGTATGTGTGTTTTAAATATTTCTCTACGAAATAATAATTGAATTAAAATTTAAAATAATTTTTAAAGTTTGAAATAATAATTATATAACTACTTAAATTAAAATTCTAATAATAGAAAAAGAGTACTCTGAGAGAAGATTGAATAATTAGTAATTTTTTCTTATACAATATTCAAATTTACATATAAAGTTTATTCAAAACTAAAAATTATTTAAAGTATACACAGAAATATGTTGTCAGAAAAAAATGAAATTAATCAAGAAGTTTTTTCTGCAGCTTACACTGTGTTATATTGGTATTGGAATCAGCACTGTTTGGCATGTTTGTCATCGCAATGCTGGTAGACCAATTTCAAGGTATCCTGGGAGAAGAAAACACAATGGAACATATGCAGAATAATCATCATTATAAAAGAAACAGTTCACGTACTCTGGTTTTACTTTCTCAGGTTTGTGGCAAGAGCCATCCAATTTTATGGATGTTTCCTTGCCAAAACCCACCACGTTATACTTTCCGAAAAGATGCGTACCTGATAGATCATGAAGTTTAGATGAATACTTAATCACATATTGAGATGTAATTGCTCTTTTATGGCTTTGCTTGCCATAAATACTTTTTTTATAGAAAGTCTCCATTATTTAAATGCAATTTGCAAAAAAAATAAGATATTATACATTACAAAATTTATGAGAAGAAAAAGGAAGACTTTCACATATTATACTACTTCAAATACTTAAATATTATTAAAAAAGTTTTATTATTTAAAATTAGAAAATTTACAGCATTCTAATATTTTTTAGTAATTTTTAGTTTTTTAATAAAGTTCTTTTTTAAATAATCTCATATTAAGTTACAAATGTAGAAAAAGGAAAATATAGAGAAGATGTTTGAAGGCTTAATTTTATACAAACTTTATATCAGTGCTATTGAATTATTATTTAATTCCTCATTAAATTATATCCGCTTATAGTTCAAGATAAACTTTTAAATTAATATATATTTTAGTATTTGTTTGTAAGTCATTCCATAAGATTAAATATGTCTAAATATACTTGCAAGTTTAATACTCACAAGATTGAATCAAGTGTTAGTAACTGTATTGAATGTAATGTCAATGAATGAATTTCAACAAAATCTTAGTAGAGCTTGCAAAATTGCACATGTAATCAAATATTTTAGTATATCTTTTATAAAATTTTATGAATTCATATGCTTTACGAAATATTCCAGTTTATGCAAAATTCAGTACTAATTTTCAATTTTTTGAAAATATTAATGAAATTCATTTGTATTTAAATTGTGCAGAATGTATATTTTTTTATATTTATATGTATTATGAAATTATTACATATAAAAAAGCATTATACTATAAAATAAGTAAGAAATTTATTTCATTTAAAAAAATTTATTGAAGATATAATTTTTAAAGACAAGCAGCCATTAAACCAGCGACATTTTCAAAGTCTATTTTCTCTGTAATATTTTTTGTTTTAATATTTTCATCCTGATTAGCTATAAAAATAATGGACTTGCTTTCTTCTTTCCATCCATATTTTTTTACCCAATGTTTTAATGTGGTATCTGAAATAAATTACTTTATTACAAAATTTGTATTCATACATATTTTAAGGTGGTATAATAATTTGTACTTAAAAAACAGATTTCTAAACTTGTATAAATATTACATAACATTGATAATTAAAGCATATTAACAACATTAATTCAAAGAATTTAGTTTATAAATTCACGTTTTAATGGATTTATGTCGTTTAGAATAATTATTTTTTTTTGGTATAATATGCTTTCATAAATCTCTTCTAAAATATTTAAAAAATGTGAAAAAAACATTACCATCAACTCCTCCAAGAAGTTGTGCTAAGAGATTTTTATCTATTGTTTGGAATGTAATTCCTACTACATGGCAAACAAATTTTCTTATAGAATCTTGAAATCCTACAATCCTATCACAAAGATCAGACATAGAAAGAACTCTATCCCAAAAATGTTGGAAATTACATTGTTCTAAAATGTCTCCCAAATACATGATCTGATTAATAGGACTTTCTTGCATCTGTAAAAATAATTTTAAACTTATTGGTCAATTCATGCATTAATTATAAAAAGTAGATTAGCAACATATTTATGTAAAAAATGTAAGTGAGAAATTATACATATTTTGTATGAAACAATGTTTTATTATATATATTATAAATGTGTTCTTTAATTAAGATTATGCTTAATTAATATATAAGTTAAAAATCAAAATACTTTCGATGAAAATATAAGAACCAAAATGATAAATGAATAACTTACAATTCGTTCACTGAGAAGACATTTGCAAAGTACAAAATCGGTATGAGGAAGATTTGTTAGAGCTTTCAACAGTATTTGACAAGTAATATCCATGTTAAACCTGTGTGGATTTAATTGATACAGTTTCAAAACTGCTAAATTAGCTTCTAAGTCATATGCATTCTCTCTTGATTGTATTTCAACATATTTTTCTAGAGTTGCTAAATGGTCTGGGTTATATCTGAAATTTTTATAATATAAAAAATATATTTACAGTTATTTTATTTGCCATGCATGCTTAATGTATATAACTGTAAAATATATAAATAAAATTTTAATGAGACCAAATAAATTAAAAATTAAATGTTGAAAGAAATATATTAAATTTCCATGTATTTTTTATATTATTAAAATAAATCATATATAAGACATGAATTAGATTACACTTTTGAGTAATGAATAATGCACCTTTCAATGCCTTTCAACATTTCAGCCACGGTTTGACGCATCGCTTCAGCCATTATAGTAAAAAGGATTATTTTCTTAATTGCTTATTATAAGTTAAATAGTAGATTGCTCCTTAATCTAGAAAACAGATATTCTGTTAGGTTAGGAAACGTAATTCCAACCACACGATGGGAGTCTTTACAAGGTTGCCAAATTTGACAACATAAACTAATAATACCAACCTACACAAATGCTTTTAGAAAAGAAAATTTAAGTATCACCAGGTATCATCTGCTATCACCTATTTTATTTTAATTTTGAACATAAAATAGTATATATTAATAATAACATACAATATATAATAGTAAAGTAATTTTGTTTGCACGTAATAATAAAAATGTTAATACATTTGTCTTATGCACATTAAATCAAAAAGAAAATAACTATTTCCTAATTGTTAATAGATCATTTATCATTTATACGAAACTACCCAATTTATGTACAGTTGAAAGAAGAATTTGATGGAATTATACGAGCATATATATGCATGTTTATCATGTTTAAGTCAATGTTTTACAAAAGGTGTGAATTTAATAAGAAATGTTATTTAACCAATATTTTAAATGTTATAATTATACCGAATTTTATATATATGTATATTTGGTACTTTTTACTTGTCTGTTATCTGTATTCTTTGTGCAATATATATTTTATCTTTGTTGTGTATTAGAAGTTTTAACGTACTCCGTGAAATCAAAGGTGGTTCGATTCGTAAAAAAAAAGCTGTGACCCGCAAAGTAATTCTTAACGCGGTTCCCGCGCCACTTCCCGCACATCCTCTAGTCATTGGGGATGCTCCCCTCTGCCGTGCTGACCGTTAACGAGCAATCAAACCGCGTGCACGCGCGCGCTTGTAAGGTATAAAAATTAGTTACGTTAAAAATTTCTTGTTTCGTGCAAAAATTTCGAACACATGGATACCATACATAAAATTCGTTGTTTTTTCAACAAAGGGTCACTTTTTTCAACTTGGTTAGAGAAACTTTCACGAATACTACTTCTTTTCTTCTAAGATTAAGAATTAATCGTAAAATTTCCTAAGGTGTTCAAAAAATTTTCTCCAGATGGCTGCTTAATTTCATAGATCGAAGAGTGATTTCTATCTATAGCAGATGCTTCGGGATTTGTGTGAGTTAATGTCGATCATCCTGATGATCTATATTACGGAGTGTACCCAGAACGGATGTAGCGATAGATCGGTGTCACGTGAACCCTCCGGATATACTAGCTTCCTAGTCTTGCTCACCTACTTTATCGCACTCTTTCATTTCGTCAGAAAGTACAGAAACTTACTTATTTTATATACAAAAAAGTAAACAGTTTCGGTAATAAGGATAATAACGCGAAAAATTAGATATTGTGAAATGTTCAAAGTTGTACACTTGCAAACATGATTGAAATAGTATTTGTATAGAGCAGATGATCAATTGTTATTTCATGAATAACAAAAATCCTCATAAATAATGTTTCTCTATTTTAAGGCTCTTTTCCTCAATTGACCAAAAAGGAACCCCCGTGGTCAATATCTATGATAGAACTTCCTGATTACATTCTTAGGAAACATTTTTTCTGTCATCCGTGTTGCAATTCCAAGTACTTGAGGTTGACGCAATTGAATAATAGCGATAGAAGGTTGCAACGGTATCACGAGCTAGAATTGGAAAGTTATCGATATATGGAAGAAAATGGATGGATATGTAGATGTACATATCTAAACATTGACAATAAAGAGCACAGCATCGTCGGGATAGCCGTCAACTTGATGATGATATACTGTTGCGATCTTGGTGACCCTCTTTCTCCTTGTTTTCCTCGTCCCCTCTTGCTTCGGGCGCGCGAGCAGGCACGAGTGAGCGCGCGCGGATTAAACGCGTGACACCGATGTAAACGGCAAGGGTGGACCGGGGGAAAAAAAGGAAAAGGGGGATCCCCCGATTTTGTACCCCCGATATTTCAGCTAGTTCGCCGTCGAAAGTGAACTCCTGATTCCAGTTCTGAGCGGGCCGGCTAACCATTCGCATCGTCCCTCAGATATAAATTGTCTTTTAGACATCGACATCGAGACGAGACGAGCGAAAGTTGAGAGAAAAAAGAGAGATCAAGGGAGGAAAAAACGAACAGTTGCAACAGTTCTCGTCGTTCATGTACATCATACGTAGTAATCGATGATTGTAACGTCGCTAGAACCGCCAGGATCAAGAGAACCCGTTAGCTCTTGATCGCCAAATATCACTTTACCAAATCGAAGTTTCGTCGAATCAAAGTGTTACATCACTCTTTTTCTGCATCGAGGACCTTGCTTGAAACACTGAGAATGCCGCCCGTTCGACCCGATCAAGCTGTTGCGTGAAAGATTAAAAGTGTGCAGTGCAGTGCATACGATCTGATTCGATTCTCGAGAAAGTTCCGCTAAATCGGCGTTTCTCTTTCGCGCGGTCCTTTCCTCATTTCCGTTCTTCTCACGAACCACTGGAAATTCACGAGGAGGAAGCACGGTGACCACGGAAGCGCAATTCTTAAACGGCTGATACAGTGTCGTGAGATCGATAACTGGCCAAAGTTAGGTTTGTATGAAACTATGCCTTGTATAAGATTTTATTTCGCAAATTATCTTATTGAGAAAGAACAAAGTAAAACAATATGGGGAACACGTAACACGTGCGAACAACTTGACATTCCTAGGCGCGTCATTGACCGAGAAACGGAGATCCGATCGACGGAAGGAAGAGCCGCTGGTGGAGATTGAATTGGAAAAGCGAGAAACCAATTAATAGTAAGCGAGAAATTCAAGATCATAGCAATGTCGGTTACGCGGAACAACGCATTCTCGGCTAATTAGAATATAGCTGTTTTTTATGAGCGTGGAAGAGGAAGAGGGAGCCAGGCAATGGATCGGCCGCGAAGGGGCCGGGGAAGGATGAGCTTTGGGGGAACGCGCACGGACTCGGATATTCATTACAGGGTTCCCCAGCCGGACATTCGTATTTAACCGGATCGCATCGATATTACTTTTACGCCTTAATTTTTTCTTATTGATCTTGACGTCAGAAATTATGTTACTCTTCGTTTCACTCTTGACTCTCGCTCGATTCCGCGATAGAAAGAGCGACGAATCCTTTAAGAATAATCGAAATATTACCTCTTTATAATATTGTTTCTGTAACTAAACTACTTGTTTACTCCTGATTTTCAGTCATTTTGAAACACTTGTTAGTCTAATTAAATTTTCAATAACTTTCTTCAGTTTTTCTTATAAGAGAAATGTTAGAATCGGACAAAAAATGAGTGAAATGCTAGATTCCAGTCATGTGACTCGGTACAGTCAGTGACTACAGTTTTAGATTATAGCTGGTATCCTTGAATTTCGACGCATAATAGTTTTCCGTAGATTTTCCACCCCGCAAAGCACAAATCGCATCCGGTCCCGGAAACAGAACTCGGTCAAACTCGTTCTTCGCAAACTACATCCTTTCAGCGAACCTTGAAAGTCGCTTATAATCCATATAAGAGAGCTCACAATCCACTCTCGTGTGAACTTAATGAATATATTCCATAGAAAATCAATACATAGGATAGCCGAAAATATATAATAAATGAAGAAATAAAAATTATGACACGTTTCATTGTCAACAGAAACACTGTTATGTCTTCGCGGTAGTTCCGCGGCCAATAAAGGAATACGCGAGAGAGGTCATCGAAAACGAGGGAACTCTTTCACGGTGAGCGGAATAAATCGTTCAAAATGACGGAAGCATCGAGAGAACCGGAACTCGCGGATCCTGAAAATCCTGACAAAGCCGCATTGAACCTAGCATCCGCATCTAATAAAATGAAACCACTGCCAGAACGTGGTACATGGAGTACCAAGCTAGATTTCATTCTGAGCGTGGTAACTTTATCAATTATAATATTTCTTATTTCTTACTTGCTCTTCAACGTTTATATTGTATTGATTTTATGATAATTCACTTCGATTCGAAGGTTGGTCTAGCAATCGGTCTGGGAAATGTCTGGAGATTTCCATATCTCTGTTACAAGAACGGTGGCGGTGCATTTTTAATTCCGTATTTTTTAACACTGGTTCTTGCTGGAATTCCAATGTTCTTTATGGAACTAGCTCTCGGCCAGATGCTTACCGTTGGTGGCCTCGGTGTCTTCAAAATAGCTCCATTGTTTAAGGGTATCGGATATGCCGCCGCTGTCATGTCTTGTTGGATGAATGTTTATTACATCGTCATCCTTGCTTGGGCTATCTTCTACTTTTTTATGTCCATGCGCAGTGGTTAGTTTAATCGTGGATTTTGTATTTTATATAGAGAGTAAAAATAAATTTGATAAACATATAGAAAATTCAACGAGTTATATGGATTTTTATGTTTAATCAGAATTACCATGGGGAAGCTGTAATAATTATTGGAACACGAAGAATTGCGTGAATCCCTACGACAGAGATTCGCTGATATGTTGGAATCAAGTTACTAGACATCATAATTACGTTAAAGTATGTTCCGTCAACGACGTCAACATGACAATCACAGAGCTTACTGATCCGGTCAAAGAATTTTGGGAGTAAGCTCGATGAAGCAATTATAGTAGTAATATAAAAGATTTCTTTGAGCGTATAAAATACTATTTTATAGACGGCGAGCACTTCAGATCAGTGAGGGCGTGGAACACGTCGGGAATATTCGTTGGGAACTAGCTGGTACCCTCCTTTTGGTTTGGATTCTCTGCTATTTTTGCATTTGGAAAGGTGTTAAATGGACTGGAAAGGTGGTATACTTTACCTCCTTGTTCCCTTATGTTTTATTGACGATCCTTCTGATTCGTGGCATTACTTTACCCGGAGCCATGGAAGGCATCCGATTTTATATCAGTCCAAATCTTTCTAAACTAAAAGAATCCGAGGTAAACAATATACAGCTATACTGCAATAATCGTTTTCTTTTAATGATTGAATGAAAATAATTGTAACAATTGTTCGGTTTTAGTAATAGCTTATTGAACTTTGCAGGTATGGATAGATGCTGTTACACAAATTTTCTTTTCATACGGACTAGGTTTGGGTACATTAGTGGCTCTTGGTAGTTACAATAAATTTACAAATAACGTTTATAAAGACGCATTGATCGTTTGCTCGGTGAATTCTTCGACGAGCATGTTCGCCGGTTTCGTCATATTTTCCGTGGTAGGCTTCATGGCCCACGAACAACAAAAACCTGTCGCAGAAGTCGCCGCTTCTGGTCCAGGATTGGCTTTCTTAGCTTACCCTTCTGCGGTTCTTCAACTTCCTGGAGCGCCCCTTTGGTCTTGTCTCTTCTTCTTTATGCTTCTTCTCATAGGTTTAGATTCCCAATTTTGTACTATGGAAGGGTTTATTACTGCCATGGTGAGTAATATTCTTTAGTGTATATTTAATAAACAATTTTCAGTCCCTTATAAAATATTTAACATTCAAGGTGGACGAATGGCCGCAGTTGCTTCGCCGGCGTAAGGAACTATTTATTGCGATCGTTTGCGTGCTTTCTTACATTATTGGATTATCTTGCATTTCACAAGGTGGCATGTACGTCTTCCAAATCTTGGATTCATACGCAGTGTCTGGGTTCTGTCTTCTCTTCCTAATTTTTTTCGAGTGTATCTCGATAAGTTGGGCTTTTGGTGTAAATCGGTTTTACGACGCTATAAGAGACATGATAGGATATTACCCTCTAATGTGGTGGAAGCTATGTTGGACTATTACCACCCCCATGATTTGTGTCGTAAGTAGAATTCATCCTTTATTTTATAAGTCAAAGATTGCTGAGACTACTTTCTAATTTTTTCGTCTAGCTTTAATTTGTGTTTTAATTTAGGTAGAATTATTATTATCCTCAATCTTTAAAAATTTTAATAGGGCGTCTTCATCTTCAATCTTGTACAATGGACACCTGTAAAATATTTAGACTATGAATATCCATGGTGGTCGCATGTGCTTGGCTGGATGACGGCCTTATCTTCGATGCTTTGTATACCTGGTTACATGATTTATGCCTGGAAGACAACACCAGGAGATACGTCTACAGTAAATAAAACATATTTATTGTTTCGCTTAGGATTTCATAAGTTTTTTGAGTATCTAATGAAACATTAATCATTCTTTTGTATTTTTATGTTTAGAAATACAAGTTGTTAGTACGGATAGAGGATGACGTAACAAGTCTACGAATGAAAATGGGTCAGCCATCGGTCGAACTGACACCACTTTAACTGCCACTGATTCATTTTGATCCTAAAAGGAATTCATTGTTTTAATCTTTAATACCTTCTGACTACCACTAATTTAACGAATTAACTATTTAACGACAACATTTGACATCATTATCTTCGTGTAATTTTTTTATAAAATTACTTTCTTCGTTCGTTCGAAAAAAATTTTTGCTGTGTTCCTGTTTACCAAAGAAATACATGTTATTTAAATGAATATTTTTTATCGTATAGATAATAATTTATTAGATTGTTATCAGAAGGAAGCTCGCATAAAATACAAGGCAACTAAAGTGTTCAGAATTGTATCTAGTTTTAGCTTAAGTATATTTTAGAGTAATTTAAAGCACACAGAATTTTTGGCATACACGAATAGTTCATAAGAGAAATACATCTAGAAAATAATCTCCCGATGTTGTTTATAAAATGGATTCTAAAATTAAAAATTTCACGTACTTGATAAGTTTTAAATTCCGAAACTATTCGTGTAAGTCTAATTACAAATTTAGCAGCTATAACTTATTTTAGCAATATCGGACATGTACCATAAATTAAAAATTACTGCACATTTTGAATGTAACTATATAGTACACATATCTACGCTGCCATAATTATTATCTTTTGCTGCTCAATTGATCGCTAAGCCGAAATATTTTTTGTTTATATAAAAGATATATCGATTTAAGCGTGATTTTGCAGAAAATTTATGTGCAAATTTTATTCTTAATAAAAATTGTAGATTTGCATAGAAAATATGGTAGTAGATATCCATTACATTATTAATAGGAAAACAATAATTATTAATATATATATAATTAAGTCGAAAATTATTTAAAAATTGTTTTGGCAAATTTCACGATATATTTAGTTGAAAATTATTATAACTAGTTATTTTAATAGTATCTATTGTAGTTATATATGTTACGCATGTTTCTCTCTTAGAAAATACAACATGCTAAATAAGAATTTCATTCATATAAAGAAAGAAAAATTCAGAAAAAGAATCTGTATGGTAACATTTTTGGTAAATAAAGTTAATTATTAAAAAGTTATTTAGTTTTTGTTAGTATAATATATATACATATATATTACTTTTATATGTTGTTATTTTTAGCAATATAAAATTTATACTACAAATTTATTTTATGAAATATATAATTATATGTGTACACTCCCATGCGAATTAAAAGCCATGAAATATATAAAGTATAGTAAGGATATATGTATAGTAGTATACGAAGTTTCCTTATGTTTCATTCTGTTATATATCTTTGTTTATTAATTTTCACTAATGTATTTTTAAAAATATGTATGTTATATATAATAACTGTAACTTTTAACACTTTACTTCCGTTAAAGAAAAATAAGATTCTTTCAAATATCAAGATGGCAGTGCAGTTAATCTAACGAGTGCAAAATAATTAGAAGTGGAATTCTTTGTAAGTAGTTTTTAGAAATGTATTAAAGTGATGTTTTCACTGTATGTTTAAAAAAATTAACTAACTGTTCAATAACATCGATTGTGTGTGGTGTTGCTAATAAAGTTACGCTGTAAAATTATTTCAGTAAATACAATACATAAATAAATATCATGATAGAAAAAAATGAAGAAAATACTGACAATGATAATCATCTTGTCAGAATAAGATTAATAGCTAACAAAAGAACATTTTTGGAGAAACAATTTCTTCAGGTAATTTTTTCTGTATATATTTCATTTGATAATTATATTTATATAATTACTATTTTGAGGTTATGATCTTTGAATTGTTGCTATTTAAATTATTACATATAATTAAATTATTTGATAGAGCGTATTTTATTCATTCGTAATTTCATTTTTCTTTTTTTTTTTTCTTATTCTTAACTTCATTCCTCATTTATGTATATACAAATGTTTTTATCTCTTTAAAAACATTAATGATATTTATGTAGAGTTACATCTTATTTTGTAAATATCTTACATCTTGTTAGTTAATTGGTGTGACATGATAGATGTTGTAATTAAAATAATGTAATTAATTTTTAGGTCCAAGAGGAAGTAAAAATATGTTTCGCTCAATTGGCACAAACATTGTATGCTAGAGAAAAGCAACTTTTACGACAATCAGAAGCAATTTATAGGCAACAAATATCTTTGGCATTATCCAGTCAAGAAATTCTTCCTCCATCTATAGCAATATTAAATGACAGACATGCTTTGGAAAAACAAATTAAACAATTTGGAAGAATAGAGCTCATAGGGTCTAATACAACAGCAGTAACTGACTTGGAACCATATAAAATAGAAGAGTATCAAGATATAAATAAGGATTATGTCTGCTTTGATAAATCTATCAAGAATACAGGAGTTATTCCTTCTAATACAAAAACTGAATTTTCTTGTATGACAGAAGATGAAAACATAGATGACTCTTCTACTGAATTGAAATCATCTAATATAATAAGTTTATCAGGAAATTCCAGTCACATTTCTGATTTTCAACAAAAGGATCCTGAAAAAAGCGTTAACCATTCTTCAAAGATAGATACAGAATCAAATAAAAATGATTTCAATCTTCAAACTACTGAAGGTGCTAATGACCAGGAAATCGCAAAAAATTATAGGAATTCAAGGAATAATATCATAGAAGAACAACACAATTCTCATAGACACACAGAGCAAGTTCAACAATGGTTGGATGAAATACTTCTAGAGACAGAAATAGAACCAACTATTCACGAAGTGGAAAAGTTACCTGAAATATCAGATGCTTATGTTTGTGCAAAGTTTGACCTAGAAACATGAAAATTGTATTTAGCTAAGCAACTTGCTCAGCCTATTGTTTTCACAATATATTTATCTTTAATTTTTCATAAGATAGAAAATCTCAAATTGGGAACAACTTTTTACTATACTTGATTAATTTGTATTTCACCTTATTTATTTATATATATTAGTAATAATTAATTATAAAATGTTCTCTTTAGTAGCTAAAAATCAGTAATACTATTAGTAAATAAGTTTGTACTTTCATTAATATTGAGGGGCTACTAATTATAAATATTTTTAATTGTTAATCATAATTTTATCATTAATAAAGGAAGGAAAGGAATATTTTAATATTATTTTACATACATGACATACATAAACAATGATATTAAAATGATGTTAAATACGTGGGTATGTTATTAATATAACATTAATAAGAAAATAACTTTTTAAATTGATTAATATTATTTATCAATTTATAATCAATATTTATAGTTATAATTTATATCTCTCTATCCACCAATGATTAAATATTTTATTAATTTATTATATATATAATTATATTTTTATTAAAAATTATGCAAAACATAACATGATATTTTTAGTTTAAAAATAATTAATATAAAATAAAATCAGTTTTTTAACTAGACAGTAGTTCTATGTATATTCCTTAACTTTTTATTACTAATGCATATTATACCTCATGCAGCATTTCGTGCTTTTATATACATTACAAAATATTATTTATTTAGTAAATATCAATAAATACAACTTTAAAATTTTAAAAACATTCAAGACACGTGTTAATAAAAAGTATGTTTATATATGCGTCATTAAAATCTCATGTAATTTTATCTCTGTTTTATTAAAGTTATTTGTACAGTAATGTGTTTGTATTGCTTTTGAATTTATTCGTAATAAACTATTGGGTAACTTAGTTTGATTATTGACAGTTAGTAGAAAAAATAATTGAGCACCGTTGTATAGTTTATTAATTACTAAACAAACAAATAAATACAGATAACCACCACCTTTTGTATGTACAGACGCCAGCGTAGTAGTGTCAATTGGGATTTCATGTCCAGCATCAGGATCGTCTCTTTCAGGAACCGATTTGTTAACAGAAGATTTGCGACTAGGGTCGAATTTGGGTCATAAGAGAGAAAATGGATTGTAAATATACCTCACTTGAAACCTCAATACAACAGGTTTAATCCATCATTTTAACGATACTTGATAGAAGACCCAATCTTCGAAGAAAGAGGGTACAAAAGCACTATCTTTGGTAAAAGCTACGGGTACACAGAGCTGTGAAAGAACTTGTTCATACATTTCTAGCGATTGTGGACAAGATGCTCCATTTCCCTGAAGAATAAAATAGAAGATTACTTATATAAACAAGTGTTGATTTTTATTGCAGAAATGTAAATTATTTAACATGTTTATACATACATGAGTCATAAATTTTCCTGTAGACTTCAGAACTTTCATTGAAGAGTTTAAGATCAGTCTAATAAAATCCCATGCATCCCCATGTGGGGTTGGGCTAATTGGTATGTCTGTGAGATCACCGAAAACGTAATCAAATTGTCGGCCTTCTTCAATCATATATGCTAGAGTTTTTGCACAATCTCCAACAATAATCTACAAGTTTTCAATCTTCCATAAAAAATTCTAGTAATTTTATTTGTAACTAAAAAGATGAATCTTGCCTTTATAAAATTTACCTCATAATTTTCTCCCTTTCTTTTATCCAAACAGTTTCCACATATGCTTCTCATGTGTTGACTGCAGGCTTTTATTACAACATCATCAATCTAATAAAAGAAAATTAATTCTCTTTGGTAAAGCAATTTACTAATACATGTAATAATACAACTTCTGTAATTTTAGTCTGTCATACCTCTAGCATGGTTACGAATTTTGGTTTCTCCTTAAGCAATTCCCAAAGTAAACCACCATCTCCTCCTCCTAAAATAACTATTTCTTTCCCTGTGTAATTTTCTTTACCACGTTGCATCAAAGTTTCCGTATATATCAGATCTGCTTCAGATATATCTAAAGATTGAAAGCTTTAATTTTAAGGATGTTCTGACATTAAATATAATTTCAAATTGCTTTAAAAATATAGGATTTGTTCTTCTTACTTTGTAATTCATCAAGAACCAATAAATTTCCCAATGATTTTGAATGAACAATTTGCACTTTTTGATATGGAGAACGTGCTTCAAAAACCAGCTTGTCAATGTCATATTCAAGTAGTCTGTCATCTTAAAAAGGAAATAATTTTATTACCATACTGAAAGCTTACAGAATATAAATAATTGCATGAAAAAGCATTTAATAGATGCATGCAATGCAAAGCATAAATCTTGTAGAATAAAGATTCTTATATTAAAACTAAAATTAAAAAGAACGAAAATATTGAAGATTTAGGAGTGTCACATGTGGATTACTAAATCTATCATATTATTTATGCTTATTAGTCTCATGTATATTTGATATAGCACGTAAATTGAAGAAATAAAGAATACTATTCACTTAACATATTTATAAAAATAATAAGTCCCACAGAATTATAGCTGTTACAACCATTTAAGATCACAAAATTGATTTTTGATATTTGCTGTCTTTTTCTAAACAACTCATTATGTTTATATATAAACTGTAACAAAGAAACTGATCAAGCAAAGAAGATAAAATAGTTTAAATGTGTCTTTTTATTGCAGAAAGGAAATGAAAGATGATGTATATAGAAATGAAAATACTTGTTGGTAATAAATGAAATGAATAACAATTAAGTAATCGATATTACTTCCGCATGATGAACAATGAAAAGAATGATTAGTATAGGAAAATAAATTACATATAACCGAGGAAATGAATCGAAAGCATTTTTCGTTAACGCCGCATGATGAAATGAAAAATCTTGCGGATATAATGCTCCGCTTATACCGTAAACAGAATAATAAATAAAAAACTCACCGGCGGTAGGAAAGTATCTCTCAAAAGGTCCGCCGCGTTTAATTGGTGTAAGCGAGTGCGAACGCGTA